>JAJSRV010000189.1:269017-612250 GCA_021527715.1 Neoseiulus cucumeris | reverse complement strand
TCCCAAACTCCGATCGGAATACGGAGACCGCGTAATCAACTATGTTATGACTACTCAATATTCTAGGCGCCTGTTCGGAACATAGTCCCCGGAACCGCTTCGTTTTCGTTGAATATTCTCGCGTCGTCATTAATTCGATTGGAGCGGTGTCAACCGTGTCTAGGAGTGGCGGTCACGGACAGAGAAAGCCAAAACAATTCCGGCGAAAAATTTGAATTTTCGGCAACGGCTATTCCCGCGTCTCCCGAGCAGATGCTCGTCTGCTTGGTCAGACTTGTGTGTGACCTTTTCGGACGTCCGAGGTAAAAGCGCGAGCTAATGCTTGCCTTAGCCGTTGCAGCTGCTGCCGATGACACGCGTCCATTAGTCGTCGATTGCAAAGACTTTAATGTTGTAGCCGATGTGTTGTATACTTGTTTGTGTGAGGTCGCTCGCTCGGTCATCCTATTATTCGAATGGCTATTTGGAAATTTTGGTTATAGCAGCTCGTTTGCTACGCAGCGACGCCCTCGGGCAGATTGGATTTCTGCGGGTTCGCTCGATAGGTATTCCAGAGGTGTCCACAGCCTCTGGCAGCAGCAGCAACATCGACGACACCATTGTTCAGCGGGGATAAACCAGATGAGGAGACGCTGATTACAATAAGTGTTCAAGGTTCTCCGTCTTCATTGTACAGAAGGATTTCATTGAGGTCTTTATCAGCGTGTCTCGGTGTGAATCGTTCTGAATAGTCGCCGTGAGAGCCAAGTGTGCGGCGGGCGATTCAAACTAAACGACGCACCATCATTCCGATGGCTCTGTCAAATCGGCGACCATTATCCTCAACACAGTTTCTCAATGATTTCGTTACGAGAGCGATTTTCTGTGAGGGTAGATTGAAGACAACGAGCCGCCTTCGGAAAGTGGGATTTGGGAAATTTCTGACAATGAACTGCGTTCGTTCTCGCCTCACAGAACAACCGGAATAGTCTCGAGAAACGCGAAAATTCTTCCGCGGTTTAAGGAGCTCAATCTCTCATCGGTCGACTGTTTGCATTTTCAATTCGATTTCGCCGCTTTCTGTTGCCTCCCTCGATAGCGATCCCATCGTCGTCGGCGCAGAACAGCCAAATAGCGTCGTATGAAGATGAGGGACAACCACAAGAGAAGTCCAAGCTGTTCTCTGGATCGATTGTGCACGCTTGTCGCCCGGTTAGTTCCAGCGACGGTGGAAAGGAAATAATAATAACAACACAGCACAGGACGCTGCTGTCCAAACCGTCCTCTTATTGATTGATTGATTGATCAAATAGAAAGCGATCCGTCAATCTTCCTTCGATTGATCGCTTCATCATTTGACCGATTGGGCAAATGCTCGAAGTAACCTGTACGAAAGCCAACATGAATCTGCCGCCCAGTTGATCGTCCGATCGCAAATACCAAAAACCGTGAGAGAGTTGCAGCGGTCCGGCTGAAGTCGTCAACGTCAAGTTACATTATTCTACAACGCCTACAATGAAAAGAGAATCTCGAAATCGGCGGAAGGAACGAAAATACAAGAAAGCATCTGTAGCTGCCGTGAGACGCGAATCCTAGCAACAATGGGCTTGTAAACAATCTGTGTTGGCACCGAATTCGTTAGCAGCAACTTCTGTATCGGCTTCGGCAGTCGGGGCGGCGCATCTCAATCTCGTCGACAAGTGTTACGTCTCCTGAATCGTAAAACGATCGGTTTTTCTCGGGAAACGTTCATCTTCCAACTAGAAATATCTGCCCGAAGCGATGCAGACGCAACCTGCTCGAAGTGAAAAGTGATTTCTGAATAAATGAGAACATATTAAAAGCCTTACAAGTGGAGTTTTTGGCCTTGGATGAGAAATCGGAACGCGATGAAGAAGCGACATCGCGACGTCTTCCCGTCCACCCGATCCAGTTAGCGGCCCGGAGAAACAACGCGGGTCAACAAAGGGTCAGTTATGCCCCCGCCGCCGCCGCCGCTGCTGACCGATGGCTCTCTTTCTTCCAGTGAGTCGTCTGTCCATCTATTCCGTTGTCGTCGTATTCTCATTTTTTATATTTGACTTCTTTTTCACTCGTTCCTATCCGGTCAAAGCGTGTTGACGAAATCCGTCCATGGAGAAAGAAAGTCAGCCGGTTGTGTTCCGTCACTTCGAGCCACTGTCCGACTCTCGAGTGCCCCGCTGCGCTGTTCGGCTTCGATTCAGATACGGTCGCTGTGATAATAATCTTTTGGGCGATCCAAGACCAGTCTTGATGTTCTGAAACAAGTGTTTTTTGAAATCACGCGAACCGCCGCGTCACAACAAATTGGGGGCCGCAAAAGTACGAGACAGATGAGCCTCGCAGGCAGAACTCTCCATCGAATTTCGTTTCTAATCCGCTGAACTTTTCCAGCTCTGGAATAGTTTCCTTAAAAGTTCTTATCCAATTTCTGAGCGGAACGATTAACTGCTAATCTCTAAAGTTTGGTCTGGAACAGTCTTTTTTTGGCTCGGCTCAGGCAGCTTGACGAAGCCGGTCTCTTGATTCGTCGAAGATATTTCTGTCCCATCGGGCCACTCGGAATCGTTCCGAGCAATATGGAGCCTGAGCTCCGGAACAGCAACAACAACAACGACAACAACCACCACCGCGTCGACAATAAACTCACTCCAAATGAGTCTGGCTTCCCGGGGGACATTCGCCTCTAGAATCGCGCGCATTGCGAAAAGTTCGCTGATTTGTGATGATAGAGACAAATGTCGCTGACGTCACTAACATTTGAAAGCAGAGCGAATTCCTAGACCCCGCCGCCGCTGCGGGCTCGAGCGGTTCCCTCTGTTTTCCGCAGTGAGTTCAATGATTATTGATACAGAGTATACGCAGATGTCAGATTCCCTAGGAGTACGGAGCGTTAATTTATTATTCTGTCTCATCTGGAACTTCTGTGGATGCGGCGCTCTCGCCGAATGACGGAGCTCCCTGAAACGTGTACTCTCGATAGCTCGAGTCCGGATCGAAAGCGGCCAGAAAAACTGGATCAAGGACACGCTTCCAGACGATTAAGATTTGTTTCCTAATCTTCCGGAAGCGTAAGGAGATCAGCGATGGAAAATTGAAATTGTTGATTTCATCCAATGAAGACTTTAGATCCCGGAAATCTGTGAAAAACAGAGACAGACGGGCAGCCGAGAAACAAGAACGATTACTCGAGTTTGTCAAACTCTCTGGAAACTGGATTTACAAGCGGAGATAAGGCCTCCTTTGTTTCCAAAGCCAGACTTCGTAAAGTTAGGCCTCACTGCTCTCGATGGCGGCGGCGGCGGATGAACCGGAAAGTGAAAATCTTCTGAATGAGAGCTTTTTATACGTTTTCTTTATTACCTGAAGTTTATTGTTGAAGTCATTTGTCAAGCGGGCTGTAACACCGGGTCGGCTGGTTGGTCGATCATTGGGTTCGCTTTTTGTTCTCTTCTTTATTCGTTTTAATATTCCTCCAATGTCTCCGAGCGGGTGTATACGACTCGCGAACAAGTCCGGATCCTTCCGTTCCACTACCTCGGCAGCGATTCGAAGGTGTTAGGCACGTTGATTGGTCTTGCGCGGAATAGCCTGACCAAGCTATGACCTCAGGAGTCCGTGCGACATAGTAGCATGCTGATTGACACAGTAATAGTTCCCCGGTGGCAACATGTGTTGAGAATAGATTGACTTATATAATGTCACTTGCTCACGAGCGTGGAGCAAGACCAGGAGAACTTAGCGGCCAGGCGGTCGAGTCGAGTCGTTCTCCTGAGAGTCATTCATACAACACGCTTTAAGCTCAAGCAAACTCAGACCAGAATGAGATCCGAGCTCACGTCGTTCCAGACAATGCTTGAATCTCGTTTCTGGTAATCCTTACGAGTGGGGGCGCAACGTTCCTCGAGGAACATCCTTGAGGAGGTCCTTGGACCTTCAGCTACGTATCATCGCAGCAACAACGGACTAGCAGTCTTCTCGCCGCAACGAGTTTCCCCAACAGCGGAGTGAGGTAAACTGAGGTTGAACCGTTTTGTGTGTGTCAAAACAATATCAAGCTCCGATGAACTCGGCGCCCTGTCTGCTCTTCTCTCCGCCCGCTGACTTTCTTCGTGTGTTGTGGGTAAATACGAGCTGATCGTGGACTCCCCTCAGAACCGGATGAACCACAGCGCAAACTTTGAACAAACGGTTTAATCGCAGGAAAAGAAGAGATATTTCGTCTGCGGTGTTTGATTTGAAATAGCCGAGTGATTTTGGGATCGACAATCTTTCGCTTTTATGGAGCGAATATTTCCCCAAATGGGATTTGCGAGGCTCGTTATGCTCTGACGAGGTGGTATAGGTACTCGTGATATGTTTGTGGTTCGCTGACCTCTGACGCTCTGCGTTTGTAGACTTCCAATTTGCGGTTACTCGCTTTCGGTCGAACAGAAGGTTCCAACGGCTCGGGCGAATCGAAATTTTCAGTTAAAAATTGTTCAATTGGCCTCCCTCTAAACGATCCAACGTGACTTTTATACACGAGCGACATTAGCTTGACGGTGTCTATTTGGTATTCTTTTGCTCGGAACGCCCTGGCAGACGTGAATGAAATTCAGTCTATTCTGGGAGGAAATCTAAAAACGCTTCCACAAAAAAATCTCTCGCCGGACTCCTGGCTCAGCGAGCGTGTAACCTTCTGGTCGTCGTTACAATTTGTGGAGAGAATTCCTCCTGGGATGAGGGAATTCAGGATTCAAGCACATCCTACGACAATCTGTCTGAGACGCCGCGCATACTCCCTCGACACGATAAGAACTCGCGGATTTGGCTTAATGCGGACTCCTGTTCGATTCGGTGGTCGAGTGGGGTGAGGACACGGTTTCGGACTTCTCGTTCCCCTCGATCGATTCCATCCGGTGACGTAGACGATCTTCTGGTCGAGTGACTTCACGGGAGCCACTCTCCTCTGTGTACGCACCGCTTTAGGGCCCGTCCTGTCCATGCGTTTCTCTCGCTTCAAACGGCCCCTGCTTTGATAGGAGATTGATGCGGTCAGGTCCTCAATAAATCCTCGAACCAAGTCGGCGTGCGGAGATTTGTATTTTTTTTCTGCGCTACGGAAATGGAGGTGACGTGCCGACGTCGGAATTTCTTCTCTTATGGCCGTTGCATCAAACTTGAACGTCCGAGAATCTCACTTTTTGGTGTTTACGGCGAGTTACAGATGTTCTCAAGGGGCTTTGCAGAGTGGGCTGCCTCGAAAGTTTTCTAGGATGGCTATACGATGCGCTTGCTTAAAAGTGTCTCCTGCGAAACATGATTAAACGAATCCGCGGGAAGATAAGAGAGGATGCCTCCAAAGTTAGGAATTTATGCACTGTCATTTGAAGGAACGGTCTTCGAGGCCGTCCGTCATCTGAATCCAGCTCTGCATTCCGAGCATGAAGAGGAATGCCTCGTCTTGCGTGGTGCCTTGGGCGGAGTTTTGCGGAAGGCTTGACTTTTTTCCTTCCCTCCTCCCACCGAAAATGGGATGAAATTCAGGTGAGTTGATTCGCTCGAAAGCTAAGAACGATTTCAACGAGAGCGCATCGTCTCTAACGGAGCAGGAGAATGAAATGAAGCAAAAAGAACGACTCTGGAAAAATGAGAGCTCTATGCAAAGCCGCGCAAAGTAGAGATTCGTCTGCGCCGTGATAGAAGTCAGTCAAGTTGCCGGTGAGCGAAGGAGGAGCTATTAGCTGGGAGAAGAGCTTAGTCGTTTCTGCAAAGCGAATTTCTCCTCTTGGCTTCTTATGATTGCAAAGCGGATTTCCTCCTACCTGGAAGGAGCACGGAAACGGCAGAAAAGAAAAAAAAAACTCAACCATTCTCTGCCCGATTCCAAGAGGCTGCGATTAACTTCGCAGGGGAGAATAATCTAAGACAGCGGACGTTCCGGGGGAAGAGAGTTGCTGACACTGAGTCGGAGGCGCTTTTCGGGGCCAGATAGCTGAAAGGCGTAAGTTTGTAACAACGCGTGAGAGGAAGTCCACGCTCATCATATCCGAGGCGAGTCCGCCGGAATCCAGGAGGAATCTCAGGAGCTGCGTGTTAAGGAGATCCGTGCGAAAGCCTCCTGACGAGGAAATGGTAAGGACCGCGGGAACCCCGGTGGAAGTGATTGCGTGGGGGAGTGAGGTAAATGGAACTCTGTGTGCTATGGAGCTGCGGGAGTCGCACAAGAAGCGAGTCCAATGAGATTATTATCAGGCGAAGGGGATTGGCAAAATATGTGGCCGAGACGGATTTCGAAAGTCTCCTGCCGCTTGTTTACCTTCCGGAGCAGCCGCCAAACAAACAAAAGAAAATAATAAACAAATCGTTTTGAAAAGCGACCGCGAATTGAAGTGCCTTTAGAAACATCAGCCGAGCGAGCGGGTCGTCCCGCCCAGAGACGGGAGCAAGTCCTCAAAAAGGAAAGCACTCTTCAAAGCTAGACTTACGGTGCGCTTCCGGAATCGCTCGCCACTCGTCAACGACAGCGGGTTTGTTTCCCTGTCGGGGCTCAAATTCACAGCAAGACGGAGCTCTGTGCTCAATCCCGATCGATTGAAAGCCTGTCTGTTTACATAAATCGCATCTAATCTTGAAAAATTCTCTAGCTTCTATGTTTCCGTTCTCAATCTTCTTTCACATCGCATCTGTCTTCTCCAACTCCCATTATTATACTTCGTACGTATAATCTGCGGATAGAGCGAATACAATTCACTGACTTTCGATCGTCCTTGAACTCTGATCCCCTCCCTCAGGATTTTGTTGCGCGACTTCCGATCGTCTTGGCGGGTGGCGACTCTGAACTTTTCCTCTCAGCGCCCTGGAGCCGCGGTGATGCTTTGGAAGCGGGCGGGTTATGGCTCTTGGTGGTGTCATGTTTCCGTGAGAGTTTTCTCCGCGAAATCTCGTCGACGCCACTCGATCGTGTCTCCCACATGGCTCGTCGGTCTTTGGCTGAACGGTTTGAAGGTTTCGTTTACGGGCAATCAGCTGACGGACACTCCTTGTTTCGGAAGAAAACATCATACGGGACGGTACGCTCACGTCATCGGTGGTAGACGGTTTTTCTCGGTGACATTTTGACCTCACGACGACGGAAGGCGAAAATTCAAGAGGAAGCGTTTTGAACTGCGTCGCGGATAAGCGCACCTGCACCAAATCGAAGCCGATTTTAATGAAATCGTGTAATTGATCGGAATGGAAATGACAGCGGTCGTAAATTGAATGGAAACTTTTCACTATCGGATCTACGACCGTGATCAGTTGCCACAGCCCGCGAGCCCCGATCGAAATCGGTGTTTTGTAACGTCTCCATGAATATTCTCTACTTTATGCTTTCATTCTCACAATTCCGAGATGAAATACTCTGAATTGATGATCAACACCAAGTGAGAACTCTTCCACTTCACCTGCATAGTCGAAAGTCGAGGTTGAACTTTTTGCGATCGGAGTCACACGTAGCGAGCAAAAGCTCCACCCGGCCAAGTACACATGATTTTGTTTGAGACGAAAGTATTCAAATGGATCTTGCGGAATCGTGTTTGTCTTTCAGCTCAACGAAGAACTTGTACCGCTTTGATGACCGTTGGATGGTTATTGGACTTTCCTCAACAATGGGACGCATTGAATTAGTTTGATGACGATACACTTTGTGTCCTTCTCTGCAAATTTCAAATGGCCGTAAATTCACCCATTTTCAGTTGATGTTGTGATTCGGTCCAGCTTTGTTTCAGTCATAAAGGTGGAAGTCTAACTCCTACGCTCGACATTTTGCACCGACAAGAATCTCAGATGTCCGACGAAGATGACATCGGCTTCAGCCTTCAGAATGAATCTTCAATCGTGAAGTTGTTTGGCAAAACAAATTCTCGAATCATCTTAGAGAACGTCGCAGGGAACGGCAGCGAACGAGAAAACTTTCGGAATCTCTTTGGATGACTAACACATGATGTGGTTTTGAAGATATATTTTGTGTCCGCAGGAGTGTAAACGTGGGGCCGAAATGGAGGAAGACTCTAGAAAGCTCAATGGTGTCAGTTGATGAATAACTGTCTTCTGCGTGAAGACTACTCTGCCTGTGTGAATCGACTCATCTGAATAATCTGTACACAGTCCCGGAGAGGAGCTTCTATCTCGGTGAAGATCAGACGGAGATAAAGATGATAGGATGAAGGAATCGACGGAACAGCGATTTTTCTAAACCTTTTGTTGGCCATCCGATTTTCAACTCACTCACGCAAAGAAGTAAGAGTGTCAGTTACCGACGCTGAGCCTGCTTTGGAGCGCCATCCAATCTACTTTTCTTCGGGACTCTCACTTAGATTCCAACGCCGACTAGAGAATATGATACAGCAGAATCTCCGGTTCAGGACCTGTAAAAAGTGTCTAATAAAGGGTCCGCTGTATCCGACGTCTCTTGAATATCTCACATTACTTCTGCTTCGCGGACGAATGGCTTGTCCGCGAAGTTTCGAAACGGTCGATAACGGCGGACACCGATTTGGAAATTTTCCCGCGATTCCCTTATGAACTCGACGTTTCAGAACATTTCAATTTTTTCCTCCGCTGGATCGCAAAACTGATGTGAGTGAGAACGGAACTTTTTACATCACGGAAATCAGTCGAGTCTTGTTTGTCCATGTTCGGCTCGAGACAAGAATTCACTTATGTTCTGCTGCAGCCGACTTTCTCGACCTGAGGTGACAGAATTTCGAAAACAGGAAGCAGCGGAGCAATGACTCAAAAATGTTCGAACGAGCCATCGCCCTCCTCAGTGAGAACCATCATCGTCATCACACTTTCGAAATCTCCTGGAAAATTTGTCAAGAAGATAATACTCCAATATCTGCCTGAAAGCGCCTCCGCATTAAGATTTCGACGAAGATACAAGGATTGGTTTTCTGCTGAGCTTTGCTGATGACTTGAAACGCGTCTGATCGGATTCTCAATTCTCACGATTTTCAATTCTATCAGGTTCATTTCAACGAACTTTTCTCATCGCGCCCCGGGGCAGAAAATTCGAGCAATACTCAGAAAGTCGATTCAGTAACCATCTCGAGGTGTTTTCCGGAACGAGGAAGCGTTTGCTTGCGATTCTCTTCGATAATCGAAGCCGTTCTCGAGAAATATGTAGTAGTGCTCCGTTTCACGACAAACTCCGCCTCACTTTTACATAAGAGCATTTGTGTGTCAAGAGCATCATCAGTCCTAGATGTTGCTTGGTGTGAAGTCCAAGAATACGGAAGTTGCATCGTCGGAAAACTAAGAAAGAAAGAGGTGGAGGATGCCGTCAGTAAATGAGGAAATGCTCACAGTGATTTCGAATATGTCCTATAGCCACAATTTGGGATGAGAACCTGTGCGTGATTGAGTTCCACGGACTGATACAGCAAGCGATCGTCGTGATATCCAAAACGTCGCATTCTATGGGTCATTTCGCGGTGGGCGTGAAGGTATTTGTTGAGATGACCTTATTCGAAATTTGCTGAAACAAAGGGGGAAGTGCCACTTTGCGTCATAATAAAAGCTTCGCGACACGGACTTCCCAGACCCCATGAGACAATTTTTCCAAACTCAAGATGCCACCGGCACACCAGCGTTCACCGGGGTCCTCGATGTCAGAAACTTTCGCCCTGTTTGAGGATTTTGTAGATGATCACGTCGGAGATGCTAAGCCTCGTTTGATTTTGATTTTCACAATCGAGAACTTTGGTTTCTCGGTGCCCGTGATTCGCATTCTCGTTTCTGAAAGCTTGATATGAATCGGGTAGCTCGCCGCTGCAATAAGGTTTGTGTCTGCTTTTCCTCAAACACGTAATAAACGGATAGCATGATTGGAGGATTCGGCCCATTAGAACAATTCCCTAGTTAATTGAGCACTTCTGGGAAACTTTGGCGCTCGGGAAATGAGGTGCCGGCGCATATTATTATTACTGTTAGGCTCCCCGCTCCGCGTTCAAGAGTTACCTCAGTAGAACCTCACCAACAAGTCAGAGGAGCGGCTTGATAAGAAATATTCGTCGAGAGCAATTCACGCAGCCTGAAGTTGTGGAAAGAAATTCTGCATTCAGCTTTCTCCGGATTGTTCATCACACAGATAAGAGTGAAGGCGATCGCATGAAGTAAATGATAATCCAGATTCATCGACAACCGGCGGCAACCGTCCAGGTTTCACCATTGGTCGAACAACGAAAAGCTATCGCGTCATCCGAGGAACGTCCGAAAAGCTTTGTCTGGAGTGAAACCACGAGCCTTGTTTGCAAATCGCATGAGACAGACATCTTGAAAAATGAAGTGTGCTGTTATGAAACCAAAAAGACGGAGAAGATACTTCAATCAAACACAGTGTGCCAGTCTTTCAGCGCAACTCTCAACACCGCGAGTAAACTCGAACACTACGAAGGAGGGCCAAAAGTTTTCTCCTTGTAAGCGATAAGCCTCCTGTCAAAAACTAATCTTCTGTGTAATGGGACTGCAATTGAGCGTGCTCAATGAAAGTGTGAGTCTGACCGACCCGAGCGATGGCCTCAGTGTTTCTCGTCAGCGGACCGGGAGAGAAATCTTGGGAATTCGTTGACAGGCGGGCAATTCAAACAATCCGAAGACGCAACGAATTCTACCGTTGAAGTTTTCTCGAGAATATTAGCTGAGTTCCTAATGAATGGAAGGTTTTCGTTTCTCGAACGTCGGAGAAGCCGATTCGGGACTTCGAAACTGAAATCTTCGTTAACGAGCCTCGCCGTCAAAGTTCTGCTCCGAACTGGAAGTTAATTTCGATCAAAGAACCTGTTCCCGACTCTCGTATCATTGTTCGTCAATTCCTGTAAAGCTTCTTAATTTCTCGATAGTTACCTTCAGTGGACGCAGCGATGCCGACTGTTTCGGATCGAATGAATAATGAGAACACTCCTCGAGTTTTTCGAAAGCTACGAGCGGAAATGTTCTGCTCAATCATCTGGACAGAGCCGGTCCGCCGCGATCACGGATACCGCTTGCATTCAATATGAGATCACGCAATCCGTAGCCAGCGAGGCACCGTTTTGTTGACACGAGGTTAGTTAAACGGAATCGACTCTATCAACTCATTGAAGCATGCGACTTGTGTATTCAGCAGCTGATCTTCGGGATATTGATTTGCCGCTCGCAACGAGAACGGTGCTTGTGTAACCGAAAAAACCCGAAGCTCGCAGCGAGTCCGTTAGGCGGGCCAACGACCGGCTGAGCGAATTCCTCGCGCAAGGAAATCGAGGTCGAATCGAACGTTCAAACGGATGGAGAGTAGGACCGACCGACCGACCGACGGAGTTATTGAAGCGAAAGCCCCCGTCGCGAGTGGATTGGCGTCGCGGTGAAACAATTCTTGAGTAGTTTGGCTATCTGCCTGCTCCGTACGACTCGGCTCGTGCGGCTCCCGGTCACTGCTTGCCCGTCCGGTCACTCGGTCCTTCCTAGGGAGGGCGGATTCAAGGGAAAGCGAAAGCTCCGAACCCGGGGCTTCAAAGTTTTTTCCGGAGTAGAAACTTGGCTCGACCAACGCGGTGTTCGGGATTTGGTCCTTGTCCGCGGCGGGAAAAAATCAGTTCCCAACAATTGGCAACGGACGGTCTTGCAACTCGGCGTCCCGCGTGGAATTCCGGAGTCATAACTCGTGACTGGAGCGAACGATAATCTTCTCGGCAGGAAATCCGTCGGAGTTCTCAGAAAGACCAACATTGAAGAGCTGAGACAGAATTCGAGAGGTTTCGTCAACATATCGAGTGTGTTGCTGTATTTTGCTGCGGTGGATGAAAGTGAGGACATCGGGAGCGTTCAAGATATGAACCGTATGCAACCTCTTTTTTTGAGTTTTATGCATCCTCCCGAACTTCGGCGCGCGACAAGGATGCTGAAGCCGACTAGCTTGGAAATCGAGGCGTTCAACGGGATCCTCTTCAATCTTTTGATAATGCTTCAACTCCCCGAGCGCAGCGAGTGCTTTCGATCGTGCAACTATGGGATTTTCCGAAGATTTCGCTATGTTTCCGACTTCAGGCACGCCCTCTTCGCTGATGTTCACCGAAGACAGCGATGTCGAAGGAATCGCACTCTTCCTCACCTTTTATGTACTCTATTAGTCTGTTCCGAAAATGGTATCCCGCTCAGAAAACTTGCGGGTGATGTTCGAAACGTGTGCATGTGCTCATTATGAACGATCGTACTTATCTCGAGCAGGCGTCGAGGGTGCAGTTTTAATATCATTTTTATATCGACAGACGCTCGTTCTACGTGAACGTACCGGCCTCCTCATTGTTCTCCTCCTGATCGGGGTAAATGTTGCGCCTCATTGCCTCCTGGCAATGAACGAATTTCGAGGCGCACGCGCGCACTGAATGAATTGCGTCTGAAAATTCCGACGTCCAACGTTGCTCGTCTCCGTCGTTTTTTCCGACCTCTGCTTTCTCACTGTTGTGGAACATGTGTCTCGAGGACGTTCTGTTCCTCTCTTTGGCTCCATAAGAAAAGCGCAAGCTCACGTGTCTTCGAATTGCCTGGCGTACATGAACGGTGTTGGGGCTCGGACTACGTACCACTTGACCTCTTTCCAGAATTATTGCAGTCTCTGTTCCATTTCTTGTTTCCAGTTCGTTATATAAAGGTTTGGGAAGCCCCTGTTTTGAAGCCGGAGTCGTCCGCGAGTCTTTGAATCAGATTTTTGTTTCGCTTGCACGGCTCTCCTGTCAATTATACGGTCTCTGCGTTCATCCGTTCGTTTGTGTAACTGAGTGGGTGTTTTTGTTGAGAGGGTACCATGCGGGCGCTCGTCTGCCATTCTGGTGGCCGAACAGTCAAGGATAAGTGGACTTTAACGAGATCAGTGCTGCTAGTGGTCGCCGTGGCTACAAGGCTGCGGTTCGTCCTTGAGTCCCGAGCGAGCCAACGAGCGAACAGCGAGACAGACGGATGGAGATCGCGTTGATCGGAGCACTGCATGGACGACTAGAGAGTCGGGACGAGAGCATGCACGCGTTTGGTGCTTGAATTTCCACCAGCGTATGGAAAATTTTTACTGCTCATAAGAGTTTCAACGATTCACTACACGGAAAAATTCCGTCTCTTAAGAATATATTTACTTTTCGTCCTTAAGGTCCATCAGGCTACGGTCGCTGCTGCAACGTCTACGTCTAGGACACGACACCCGTAGACGCGAGCTTGATGAAGATTTTCCAGAAGAATCACAAACTTCTCTTCTGGTCTCGAGTCTTCATTTGAATTCAAACTCAACGTTCAACCCTCGCAATGAGATTGGGGCTCAACCATTGCAGATCATTTTTTTTGAGAAAATACCGATCTTTCTTGAGGGTCTATGGTTTTCCAATTCTCAACATCGGGAAGCCCTATGGTGGTCGAAAGTATCGATGATCGCATGCCTGTCACGTGTTCGTGGGACGTCCCTGAGGAATGCCACAACACGAAGCAGAGAAGAATTTCTCCTCTTGATCTGGCTAGCGGAGGTGTCGTGTCCGAAAATCATGATTGACGGTAAAATGCTCCCGCAGGAGACCTTTGACGCCTCGCATTCCACGGATGCAACTATCAACTCTCGCGATCGAAGCTGCTTTTGCACTGCGGTGATTTCGCGAGAAGTGTTTTCATCGAGCTTATGGTGGAATTCTCGAAATCTCGTCGATACGAAGAATCCGGTCGTGGGTTACGCTGCGTTTTCCCCAGAAAAAGCGGTAATTTTTTTGAACGAATTCATTTTAGGAAAGATACGATGTTGATGAAAGACTCAGAGATTTGAGTCGATCAGGTGACCAGGGTTTTGAGGTTTGAGCTCCTCTTTTTCAGGAAACTATTCTGATTCACCCCGGCTTGATATGAGCAGGAATTTAAGTTTGGAACCGGTCGAAGCATCTTCAGGAGACCTCTGGGAGGAATTCCTCAAAAGCTGCGCAGCGGGTAAACCAAGCTCTCAATGGGAGTTCCTGTCGAATAACTGAAAGTCTCTTCTGTTGGAGCCAGGCAGGAGTTGAGGGCACAACAAACGCAACCGGGGCTGAGCAGGCTCTGTAGGAAGTTCTCGGCGAAGAAAAGTCTGTTTCTCTTGGAAAGCTTGTGGAAAATTGCAACGATAAAGTCGCTTGTCGCAACTCAGGAAGATACGGTGCTCGGTGCGACCGTGTGTTCGTTTTGTCCGCTTGCTCGCTTGCCGAGTGTCGGACCGTACTTCGATCTCCTATGTGTTTCCAACACGGGGTGCTCCGCTTCTTCCTCGAACCTCTCTCTCCGACGCGAACGTGCCGCTGTTGAGCTCATTCGTTTGCATCTAGGCTCGTCGTCGTCGACGGAAATTCACCGTGAGTGACTTTTCGTCGCGAACGAAGACACCAGTGAGTGTACGGGAGCATTACCGGTCGTAGAACAAAACGAGCGAAGAAAAGACAGTTCTTCTGACGACGAGTTCGCCAGCCAACCGACCGGCGAGTCAGCTAGGTGTAAATTATAGATCAACGTTCTGGAATGGAACGCAGACAAACTCGGCGACTAAAGCGAGAGCACTGAAGGAGGAACACCGGCGAAGTTGTGAGAATGAAAAAATAAGAAGAAAATGACACAGGTGGGAAGAATGGAAGACTCACAAGAAATGCAAGAAGATGACAAATGTGGAAACGAGTGAAGATCGGGAGACCACTGGGAGGATTTCAAAGCGGGCTCGGATCAGAGGAACAGGAACTGGCCGTATGAGAACGCCTAAAGTCGACATGAATGAAGATGTAGAGCCCTTTTATCGGCGAATTTCAAAAAAGCTTCTTAATTCTCATGAGGTGATCGGAAACGCTTATTCTAAATCGCTCCATCTTTCAAGTTCTCTAGAATTCCAACAAGATGGCATTCTAGCGAGAATCGTTCGACCTTGAGTTCCCCAATCCAAAGCGATGTGGTAAACTGAAGACAGAATCGGTGTCTGAACGGCCTGCGGGCCTACTTACAGCATCTGTCACGAATGGATGATGACGGAGCCTTTTTAGCATCTGTGGCCTGCCTCTGTATCTCCAAACCTCACCCCAAAGCCAGACACTGGTCCTTTGTGCGTCCATCTTCCAGTGACCTACTACTCTCCAGGGTTTGAAATTCTTCCGCCCCTCTCCGATCGCGGCTATTGAGGCCGGCTCGGCATTTCCGCTCGAAAATCATTTCTGGCCTCTTTCAACAAACTCTCACATTTCAGAAGCGCTTTGTCGGATTTCCTCATTCACGAAGTTCTTGAACGTTTTGCTAATAGTGGTGCTGTCTGGCTTCTAGGTTTGTCGACTTCACTTCCGTGGATCGCAATACCGACGTCGGAAAACAGCGTGAGCTAATTCCTTCCCCCATCGTCCCCGTTCCGGTGCGACGTTAATTGTTCCACTTACATGTCGCTGCCTCCTGGCGCCGCACCGTACGTCCTCTCGTCGGTTCCTTCGTGCGTCTGTTCGCCTTCCCGTCCGTCCGTCCGTCCGTTCGTCAGTGAGTCGGTCTGTTTCTACGTCCGCTGACTCTCGGTCCCACCTCGACGGAGCGGCGGGTTGTGCACCTCGTTCCGCCGTTCGTTCGAGAGGAGCCATTAAGTACCCCAGGCGTGGTTGACGGTGGCGGCGGCGGCCTCGGAGAATGTAGCGGTAACCTAGCGAGGGGTTCATCGGAAGGAATTTCCAGCGCGAGGCTAAATAGGTAGACGAGGGTAGAGGGCTAAAACTTTTGCGCTCGACAGAAGGAACTGGAATTAATGAGTAAAAGAAGGAGGCTTCAGTTTTCGTGAAAATCGACTCCAAACGATTGCGTGGATAGATGAGATGTATCAGATCATGTCATTTCTCGTCCTCACCGAACAGAGGAGGGAGGAAACCCTCGTGGCCAGTCAGTCGATTGCGTCTCGACTATTACCATGAGCTGAAAGGACCTCGACCGCCATTGGCAGCTGTCGAGAGCGGGAGAGCAGCAGGAAAAGCCGCAATAGCTATAGAAGTATAGAGTTACCATAATTGATGGGACCTACTTAGTGGAGCGTGGGCCACGTCATCTGCTGCTGCTGCTGCTCCCCGTGCTACTCTCTCGAGGGTCCGCGCGGGCTTATTCATTCCTCCTTAATATCCCATTACCAGTTTATTCAAATATTTAACCGAAATGAAGCTGTTCCTTCACCTCGACCCATGTTTATTGATTACCGCATCTCGGTCGGCGCGGCGAACGTTTCAGTTAACAAACGGGCGGTAATTTTTTTGATATGCAACACCGGCGGCTATCCTGTCTGAGGAATCGTCGAACAGAAAGCAAGAACCTCCTTCCTCCGTTTATCCACTTGTTCAAAGAGCGGACGTTGAATCTTCGACCGAAAATTAAACTCAGAGCGACATCTATTACATCGGGGCGGATTCTGGCACGTGACATGGAATACGATTCGGGGATGTCGATCCGCGGCAGTCTTGCGACGATGCTGGACCTGGAAGAGAAGAGTTTCTCCGAAACAGCCGAGTTCGACGAAAATGTTTTCCGCAGTTTCCTCGTGAGTCTTCGACGGTCGAAGAGCACTGCGGCCTGGAGCGCAAAACCAAAAAAAAAACTATAATGCGCGCGGTTTTATAGTAGTTGCCGTTCACCTCATAACCGAGCCGGGTGCAGACTCGCTGTCTGTGTTTTCGCGAGGTCGTGTGTGCCCGAGTGTGTTTACGCGCCGGCGTACACGTATTTTTTTCCTGTGTTTCCTCGGCGCGTGTGTGGAAGGAGTGCACCGTCAATTTTCGGCCGCCAGAGCTCCAATCACAGGCGAGAATGAAGAGAACGTTCGGTATTATTCCGCTTCCACGGTTCTACCTCGGCGGTGTTAGTTTTCCAGGAGCCGTCAGCTGTGTAATCGAAGAAAATCAGGAGAAAACTTGTTGCGTTGGCTAACTGCGAAGCGAGTCGTGAGAAAAAATCCCGTCGATACTCTGATGGATCACATCCTCCTTGGGGCCGACGTATCTCGTTCGGGTGAAGTTTATTGCAGAAATGTCGTTTTCTTATCGATGTCCCCTCGCATTCCCACGACCTTGGGATCGAGATTGTCACCGTAGATGAAATAATTGGAGAAAGAGAGGATTCGATCACGGGGCGCTGACGATCCTGTCCTGTCTCCTTTTGACGGAGGACGGGAGGAAATTGTCTCTCACGACATCTCGAGACTTTTCAACTTTTCGGACCCGATTTGCGCAACAGATCGTGTTTGTTCCTGGCTATTCGAACGCTTGACATTTCTGTTGTCAGGACTCGAGCTTCTAGACAGGAGATGGGGAAATTCGCCGCACTTGGAATTTGAGATGCGATTTTCGAGTCCCGGATCCGCTCTAGACCGCTGTACAAGCACTGTGGGAGCTTGTTACAGAATTGTGCTGAGCGCATTTCCTCGTGTAGAGCAACTTCCGTTTGTCAATTTTTTTCACTTCTCCCTGTACTCCAGGAATCAGTCCAATATCTCAAAGGTTTCCACAACTAGAATTGCTCCACTCCCTCCTCTCGAGCCATTGAAAACACTTTCGCCGTCTTCGTTCTCTAAAGCACAGACAGACAGACAGGGCGAGCGGGTTGAGAAACCGGAAAAAAGATTGAGAAACAGACATACGAATCGCTGACTTGCCTGCTTGTGTCGATGATCTCAGTTCGGTCACACTCAACCGCGGTCGCGACTCTGCTGCTTCTGAGGCGAGCTGGCTTCTCTTATCGCTGGAGGGCCGAGACGAGAGCCAAAGTCGGGATCGAGAGATCCGGGATGACTTGAGTCGAGAGGTCGTTGTCGTGGCATAAGGACCGCGCTCCCTTCCGCCGGTCAAAGTCGTTCTGACGCAATGCTTCCCCGTGCCCTTAGCCCAGTGTGCCTATCTGCGAGCAGTCGGTTGCGTCCCGCCCTGATAGCGGACGGGAGTAAATATGGGACTCTCGGGAAAGCCAAGCTGAGCCGTCCCCCGTTCGACTCAATTAACTCGACTTTAGTCGATGGTTTTCCCGGCTAGCACTTCTAGCACGGCTAGGTTTTCTTGAACCAAGCAACTCGAGCGGTGATTCGAGACGTCCTGCTACGTCCAATGAAGCAGATCATCTACGGTGTATTTATCTCGTCAGCCCTCGCCCAGTTATGCAACCACATTCGGATTCAGATCTGGATTTCATGAAAGTAATGATGGAGGACGCGATCGTCAGAAAGAATCATCTCCGAAGGAGCTGTCGCCAGTGAGGAACGCTGCTTGCAGCGCATGTATCAGAAGCAATGGCGAATCACAGGACTCGAACTCTCGAAAGCGCTCCGTACTATTGTACGCTGACAGCGTAACTCGAAATTCCGGAAAGCGCACATGCTCGGACGCGGCACAATCATCCACCGTTAGCACAAGGGAATATCATTAGTGTGGCGAAGAGAAGATTACACTGCCTGCTGGCTTTCGTGGCAGCGCGTGTATGTATGAGCGTGTAAGCGTGCGTGTCCGCCCGCCCGCCCGCGTGGAGTGTATGCGGACCAGCAAGCCAGCAATCCAGTGGAAGTTTGTACATATATAATACGTTAGAAGAGTGAGCCTGTATCGGTGTACCCACACGGGATACGCCAGCAGTAAGGACGGACTCTCTGCGACCCACTCCGAGACAGCGGGTGAGAGGACGAAAACAATTTTGATGAACAAAAAGCTCATTGTTGCAATCTCACTGCAACGAACTCATTCGTGCTCGGCTCATTCAGTGGCACTAACGCCGCCATCATTTCTGCCATTTTCACTGATGATGAACACGATGTCTCCGCTCCGAAATCACAGAATGATGGAAAACAGCATCAGAATGTATTTCAACACATCCATCTCCCGCAAGATCAGAAATCAGATGATTTCATTTATGCGGGGATCGCCCCTTTCAACTCGGTTGTTTTTTCACCGGGAAATCAAAGGTTAAAGTTCCATTCTCTCCAGAATTCATGGTTGTAGAGAGGTCTGTTGCTTTCGTTTTTCATGTTGATTTCTGTTGTTCTAGTTGGAGTGCAGTTTTTTCAACGAGTTTCGCTTCATGTAAGCAGTTTTCGAAAAAAGTCCGCAGACTGAATCCAAGGAAAAACAAGAACTTGATTTCCTCGTTGTTTGAGTTGCTCCACGGAATGCGGCATGAGAATTGAGCTTCGCTGCTCACAATTCAGTCAATAACGTCCCGCATAACAAATGCCCTTCTCGAATGCGACACCATTCTGTGGAGCAGACCTTGGAGATTTTTCACGGAAATGTAATGTTTTCCAGAGAGTTTCCAATGTAGGTTGCTTCACCTCGCGGCTTATGAACGGATCGTTGGGTCTGATAGAGTTGAGAGAAAACTTTTATCCCAAAACGGGAATGTCCTCGATATATATCGGCTTTCTACTATTATGGTCCCCGAACTCTACGCTTTATATTCGCTTGTTTACACAAGCTACTTGCCTATTCAAAGTCAACTCTTCGGCTACTTCCCCGATCCGTCAAGCTAGCGAGCAACAGATGATTAATCCATGAATATCGAGCCCTGCCTTTGATAAACAACCGACACCATCTTCCGAAGAGCTCTATTTGCATTCCTGCGGCTTTTTCGCGATCTCCCTCTCATGGACGGGAATCATGATACAATCTTCGATCTCGGAATTCGGAAATCGAACAAAAACTTTACAGGCAAGTAATCCAGGGTAGGAATACAAGAGTTTCAGTCTCTCGCTTTCGTCCTGAACGATAAACGATGTCGTATGCTACATCAGCCCCTCGCTTAGGGAAAACCGTCGCCATATGGGACCCTTCATCCAACCTACAGGTGGAAGGTCCGACACGAGCATGGTTCGGCTGAAAAGTCCAAAGCCTTCATCTTCAATCTTCTTTGGAAAACCCCGAGAACCGTGTGATCCTCGGGGATTAGTGGGCACGCTCTTGTCCACTATTCAGCATCTATCGGTGAATCCATGAATCGTACGGATGGATTTAAGGACCTTCGAGAACGAAGGCAGCCTGAGAAATTTTCTTGCGTCCGAACAAGAGGAAAAGGGGGGAAACGTCGGAGTTGCGTTCGTGTTTCTTTGCCAGAAATCTCGATTCCAACGAGGATCTCATTTGAATCATTGCGGCAGGCGTTTCAAAAGTTCGACATAGAGGCACACACGTACCGACAATTTCCACGCTTCCTAATTAACCTCCGGAAGTTCTGTCGTCTCATCCTAGAACTTTGGAGAGCTCGATTGATTTTTCCATGTGGATCCGTAAACTTTCGGGCGACGCGACGGTTGTTCCAGCCTCCGAAACGGAACAGATGCGAGTCGTCTGAAGCGAATACCATCAGCGCCCGTTTTTACGAAATGACCAGAAGCCATTCGTTTGATATTCACTCGTTAAACGGACGACTGCCGTCGCTGCTGAAACAACGGCTCACCAATGAGTTCTTTTTTAAAATTTTTCGGCCTTGACTCTTCTTCTCGGGTGGCCTTTTTCGTTCCGTTGTCCTTTCGCTAGTCCCAATCCGCTTGGCTCGAATCGAGAACGCCAACGGTCCTCGCCGCTGACATCGGGAAGGAATTCATCTCTGGCACAATCGGGTCGTTCACTTACCGAAGGCCACTGGGTCGGCCGGTCCTTCCTTCGTTCGCCCGGCTGGCTGGCTTTCGCAAAGGAAGCGAATTCTGCTCCGCGAATTCCCTTTTCCATTCCTTGACGACATTGCCAACTGCCTTTTCCAATAAGTTGTCCCAATCTTATCTGGGACTGCTGCTGCTGCTATTGTCATTTGCCGAATGGTAACGGAACTCTCATGGCGGCCAATAGAAAATCGACAGCTACAGTTGTCCTGACAACTGCCCTGCTTGCTCCATTGCTTACATCCTTCTCTCATATCGTCCCATTAATCGCTCTGTTGTTATCTTTCAGTGTTCTGGATCGACTGCAGGTCGTCGAAGATCAATCGTGGAACTTTTTCGACGACAAAACTCTTGTGCCTCGTCTCGATTCCCGAACCACTTCATCGTCAAGATCTTGAGGAGGAGGATCTTCAGATTTCCGCAGCCTTTTCTTACCTAGATCTCGGGTATCTCTCCAGCCTACCTTTACTTGATCTCGGGTGAACGAATGTCTTCCGGAAAGGTTCACAAATATGCGACGATGCCCGGGAAAAGGAATGCGGCAAAGTTCCGAAGTAGACTACTCGTAGAGAATCGTGAGAACTGGGAAGAGAATTCCGCGCGTTGTTGAGAAAGCAACCCTTTACCTGAGAACCACAGGAAACCTCCAGGTCCGAAAGGAAACGAAGTAACGGGAAACCAGTATCCATGCTGCGGAGATTCCAGTTCGAGATAAGAACGAGCGCGAGGAAGGAAAACGTACTGGCACAGCAACGCTTACAGAACCGATGCCACAGAAATCAATACAGCTGAAGGAACACATCCTTGCTTCGACTTCTGCGGCACCGCGAAGCATCTAGGAACCGAACGTAAGGAACTTCCTCACGAAAACAGAACAACGGAGTGAACAGACAGATCAGCAACCGAGAACAAGTGAAAAGAGAAGAACGCGTTGCGTGCCTTTTTGCGTTCGAGCCAACAAAGTGAACGAGGTCGAAAGGGACTTTCCCTCGTAATCTCCTTCCCTATCTGCTGTGAGCGAACCACCTCAAACTCACGTTTTGTTCCAGAATGTCGACTGAAAGTCTTCACGGCTGCGTGACGCCATACTTCGCTCACAGCGTTTCGACCCTTGAAGACTTGTCGTCATTTTCACAGGATTCAGCGAACCACTCAGAGCAGGTACTCGAAAACGATTCGAGTTCCGACCGCAGTCGATGGAAAAGTTCATCAAGTTGATCGAATCATCGTTTCATCAAGTGATAACGGTCCACCTGACCACTCGAATCCATAAGTAAATGACCGGGTGAGTCGACGAACGATGCCAGCATACAGTCAGAGCGAAGAGGCAGGCACGCAGAAGAAGAAAAACGCAGCTGCACAACGAATTGTCCTCTCTGTCGGAGCGGGGAACGATTTTCTCAAAGGTCGTCGCTTCCTCGAGGGTTCCTTCGACAACAATTTGTACCCGCTCCGCTCCTTCCTGTTCCTTCCTATTCGCTGGATGGTGTTCGACTGTCTGTTCACTCGCTCCCTCGCCCGCTTGTCGCGGAAAGCCATTTTCAGACCTTATTTTTCGTAGGGATTCTCTCGCCGGCCGTATCCTCCTTGTTCCCTACTCCTTATCCTTTATTTTCCGTTTTCGTTTCCGATCGGCACAATCAGTTGACACGAACTCAATCATTGGTTGAATCTTAGGGGTGTCGAGTGAAGCGGATTCTTCCGGTTGATCCTTGTCCCAATGATCCGGCCAGGCACCTGATCTCTCGCAGGACATGCTCCCCCGATTCCTTTGCAGGATAAAGATCCATTCTCGAGCACAGAGCCCAAAATCTAGAGTGTTGGCATCATGCAGAAATGATGAATCACAAGCATCATGCGTAAACAGATGTCCCAACAGGATTTCCGAATGAAAACAGCTCAAAGTATTGACAAATTATATTTATTTCACTTCCTCATTCGCGAGATGATCCCAAACGAGTTTATCGGCGTTCGTCTCTTTCAATTTTTCCGCGGGGCCACTGTCCCGAGTTCAGATAAAAGCCTCTCGCGAAATAACATTTGAGAATCTGCAGTTTGACGGATACCCACATTCGTCGACTTTCCAGCATTCGCTTCGCTTCTCACGCCTGTTTGATACAAGTATATACATGTGATATGAAACACTAGCTGGATGACTAGATATCAATTCCAATTTTGAGAATGTGAGCTCGGTAAACGTTCGTTCGGGAAGAGCCAGAACCCCTGTGACTTTGATGGAATTCGTTCGCTGCTCGCTTGCTTGATTTTCCCACATCATGTCTCATCGAGCAGCGAAAGAAGGTGAACAAAGAAGTTCCGGAATCGTAGTAAAAATGAAAACCATCAGACATCGAATTACTCACGTAGAAGGATTACAAATGACGTTCTCATTCAATTTCTGCCAGGATTTTTCGCGCGCTGTTCGTTCTGAGAGGCATCAGCAGACCACCGAGTGGGAGTTCCGGAAGGAGGAGGATGAGGACATCTCCTGTCTCCTTTGTCTGTACCGGGTCTCAGCTTCTTCTCGCACTGTCCCAGGCGCTAAATCATGAACGCTCTCGACAGAGACAGCGGCGACGCGACGTATTCGCAAATCACTAGCTTGCCGACTCTCACCGCCGTGATTCGATGAGAATTCCGCCATCGAAGAGAGGAAGGCAGAAAGAACCGAAACACATTTTGGCCTTGGTGACAGGACTAGAGTCGAGGATCCACTGTTCCAGGTCCCGATTTCTCTCCGATGCTAATTGAAATTTACGAAAATTGAGGTCGTCCGTTCCCTGAAATTACTACAACGAGCAGGCGCTTTGTATCCTTCATTAGCCACAAGTTTTCCTCCCGTCGGGAGCAGCCGAATGAATTCCATTCATTCCAATCAATATGAACATCTCTTTGGCATGACCTCTACATAAAAACTCATTCACCTCCGACGCTCACAGAAAATATTCCGAATACAACCACACTTACACGCGCACCAAGTATTTTCAATATACGAGTGGAATACAAAGGCCGCAGAGGAGCACTGCAGCAAAACCTTGGCTTGGAACACACTCTGTTCGCTCGTTCCTCCTCCCACGCGCGAATGTTGAGGCCAGACCTTCCCGTGACGGGTTTTTTTTTACCGGTCTGCTCCATCTACCAGATTGTTTTGATCATCTTTCCGAGGACTTGTGTTCGGAGTTGGCTTTGCGTTTTTCTGGTTTTCCATCGACTTCGAAACAGCGTGGATACAGAGAGCCGGTTCCGTATCATTTCGTATCCGAGACCTAAATATGTAACAAGTGACACCGGGACTGTCAGGGAATGTCAGGGAGAGGCCCCAGTGTCGATATTCACATGAATGTCTTGAGCAGAAGCGGTCTGTCCACACCCGCTGGAGGGGGCGGCTGGAAGAGTTCAGCGGAAGAGTCCTTCATACTGGAAGAGTTCAGTGGAAGTCCTCGGGGCAGAGTATGCGCCACATTGCCCGGATGGGACAGTGGCGCATTCACCGTATGCTAGGAATTATCGTAATTCATGTAAAGGTCTGCTGGAGGTAGAATGTTCGGCATCGACGGCAGAGTGTGGAGATCCAAGGTCTTGCAATGACTACGTAAGCGCTCCTCAGACGACGATTGAGCCGGTGATAGCAATGCGGTTACGGCTGAAACCAGTTGGTTGTTGTCCGGGACGTCCGGCAGCGGTTTTGGCTCGGACGACACCTGCGAATGACAAAGTTTAGAACAAGAATATTCGGAGAGAACTTTCGTCGAGAGAAGGAAGTTTGTTGTTAAGCTTCAACATAGCGCCGGTCAAGCCGCCGCCGGAGGGCGCGAGATTCACGTAGGAAACAAAAAGGATGCGCTCAGTGATCGAGTCGGACATTTGTTACGAAGCCGCGCTGTCGACTCGGAACATGTCACGTCGAGGTAAACACATCGCGTTCCCGCTAAGCAGATCCCGAATTCGTCACAATTGAACCTGTTTTGTTTTTTGTTCCTCTCCAACAGCGGTAACGCCGAGAGCATTAACGACCGTTGCAGTCTCTACAAAGTCCTAAGACTCCCGGAACGAGATGCTGTTACGTTGGTGGCTTTGTGGGCTTTACGTAGGTGATCTTTCGTTGGGATGTTTGGGGAGTGGGCGGCTGGGCAAAAAAAGGAGGGGGGAGGGGGGAGCGAAAAGAGGAGAAGAGAAGAGCCGTAGTCTGGCCGCCCTTAGAGACTTAGTGCGTGACCCAGTATACTTACCGCTTTTGCTTTCTTGGGCTGGCGGCGTGCTGCGGAACACGCGCACTCCACCACACCGATCACAGTAGCTAGGGCGCAAGCAGCGCCCAAAAGGAGCAAAACAGGCGACACGCCCGTAACATCCAGTTGACCCCATGGCGGCGCTTTGCACTCGGGCCTCGATGAGAACCATTTGTGCTGAAGCCGTTGAAGTACCTCGTTCTCCTTCAAATGCATCAGCGCGCTTGAAAAGTGTTCCGTATACGGCGAAGCTGAAATTAGAGAGAAGAAACCACGCTGTAGACACGATTTTCATTTGATGTATCGACAAGCTCCAGACTCTTAGTCACGGACAGAACTGAGCGCGTTCCCATCGGGGAGTGGAGGGGAGTCCATTAGAAAAGAGCGGAGGGAAAAAAAAAAAAGAAAGCCCCTGGGATAAGGCTGAAAACAAGCCGCAGAGATGTGTTTTCGATGCAAAACCGAGCGGAGAGCCTGAGAAAAAATCGAAACAAGTTCAAAGGGAGCGGCTGTTGCGGTGAACTTCCTCCACCACAGCAGCGTCTTGCAGGGTCGATGCTTCTACACATCCTGTGTGCTAGTTGCCCTAGGAGAATGAGCGGCGGGAAAGGAGTTTAGGGAGGGGGTCATAGGGGCCATGAGAAAGAGGACGACGACGACGACGACGACAGGGACTAGAATCAAGAGATCAACAGCGGCGACATTATCAGTGAACGAACGAGTGAACGCCGGCTGGCCGAGCGGGCCCGAGTGCGCCCGAGAGGCCATCGGGGTTTCCGCTTTCAGAGTTATCTGCTCTCCCGTTAAGGTTTGTTCCCTCGGGCTTCTCCTTTGGGGGAGGGCTCTCCGATGTTCCGGCCCTCTTCAACAGAAGACCACCGGGCCCCTCCTCGTTATTCCGCGGGCAGTGCCGCCAACTCGCCCCCTTATCCAACCGGTCAAGATGCTGTCTTCTGCCAAGTAGGCTGGCTGCTGCTGCCAAACTGGCCTTGTTCGAGCGGCTGTCTGACCCCTCGGCTTGCACACTTTCGAGAGCTCCCTCGTCTTCTACCACGATGTGAGTGGCGAGGCCAACACCCCTTTCTGTCTTCTTAGTCGCTGTTCCGAGTTACGCAGATCTTCCGGCAGCGGCTATCTCTTTAAGCGTTACCAAGATAAAACATATGCAGAAACAGTGATCCGAGAAGCTTTCTGTAGCCCACATGACATCTGCATCACGGGGAAAACAGCAAGGAATTACCCGAGGAGAAATCAGAAGAAAAATGGCACTGGATGAAGATTTGGAAAACGAGATTGAGAAATAGGATGACGACAAATGCGACGAGGACAGAAAGAATCGAAACAGGTTTGAACGACAATCAAAAGCTGCAGCGTCGGTTTTTGTATTGTGCAACTGCATTGCGCTCGCTGCCAACGGTGATGCCGAGTAGGAGAACGCGAAAACGTATTGTCCTGTGCGCTCAATGACAGCGGAAGAACGGAGAACAGTTGAATTGTACGACGCCAATGTTCTCTAGTCGACCAGAATAGGCTACAAACACATTCCAAAGGGAATAAACGAGGAAGGAAGAACGAACAAACTTTCGTTCCTCTTGAGTGAGCGAGTTTTTCTTTTCGTCGTATGATGGAAACGACCGAGATGACTCCACGTTAGTTTGAAACTCTCTAGTGATTCTCTCTTGACGCGAGAGAGAAAGCAGCGGCGACCTTGGAAGCCGAACGAGCCGCGGGCTCACCTCTCGGAGTTGCAATCGCGTAGCCAGAAGTTTCAATACCGCTGTGTATTTTGAGTAATGAACAATCTCTCCGCTGATGGTATTCGGCGGTGGGGGACTCCAGGAAAAATGCATAGCCGCCTTCATGAACTCTGCGAAGGCCTTCAGCGGAGCTTGCTGGATGATCTCCCTCGCCGGTCATGATCGCCCAAACTGTCGAGATCGGGTCGTAGTCAGCACCCTGAAACAATAGCCTCACGGTGAGTCGGAAGTCGGTTCTTCACCAACCGGCCATCAAAGTACCTACTCGGAAAGGACGAAGGAACAAACTCGAAAGGAGCGAATTAGGGTTTGGAAGATGGGGTAAGTGAGGGGATTAGCGAGGGAAAAACAAAATTAGGGGAGAGAAAGGAAGCGGGAGCACGAGAGGAAAGCGAAGGTAGAGGTTGAATGGGAGATCCAGATGTAGGGAGAACGGAGCCCATCAGGAGGTTCAGGTTAGCGAAGACGAAACGACGAGCACTATACAAAGTTTTTCTTTCTTTGGAGTCTTAGTAGAGTTTGCAACTTTCTATTACATCGTTCCGGCAACCAGGAAGCTGTCGTTGCGCCGAAGGCGACGAACTCGCTTCTAAATCCCCAGTCTGTTTTTAGCCCGCTGTCTGGTTGACGAAAGTCGAGCGGGAACAAATCCATCGTGCGTCATCCAGACCCTCAGTAAACTTAACATTGGCGACTCGGGCAGCAGCCAGGTGTGTCCGCCAAAAGCAAAACATTGGAGGATTCGGAAGCGAAGTTTTTTGCGGATCGATACATACTCGGTCTTCTTCGTATTTCGGGAATTGCACTTTGTCCACAAAGAGATAAACTGAACGTGGTGGAGATTGAAACATCAGCGGAACAAACTCACCTGCAGGTAAAGCTGAGACGATGTATTGGCGACGTAGCCGAAATTTACATTCTTCAATCGAAGGAGGTCTTGGACGTCCTGTAGCTCGGAGAAATGCATTCGCCGTTGAACGAACTGAGCGGTCAGTCTCGCCGTGTACACTGACCAGAATACGAACGACGCCACTTACAACACAAGAATGAGTATTCGGGTGGCCACGCCTCTTGGTCGGCGGCTTATCAACGGTTGTCTGCAAAGTAGACATTCTCGTTCAATTGCCTATTGCCAATCAATAAACAATCGCAAAACTTGTTGAGAGCCATTTTCCAAAAGCTGAAAACGACATTCATTCGAATCGGGAACAGTGAACAAATGAAGTCCCGACGCATGAAGCGACACATGCTCCATCGAAGTCATAGTTTTCGATTTCCAGGAGAAGCGAAGGACGTTTGTGGGCGGCTAGAGGAGTTCACGAGGACGGTCCAATGTGAGTAGAGTTCGCCGTTTCATGGATCGGGATCGTTCGTTGACCTTAGATCCTCGCTAGTTAGGAGTTGGCTTTCGCTGAAGATCATCCCTCCGAACCGCTGCGTGGTGGAATGACTGAAATCTTTGCTCTTCAGTCTGTCTGCTCTTCGGACGAACGGATGGATGAAGGAGCTGAGAGGCCTCCCGAAGAGTCATCCCCTAAGGCCTGGTTCCTCTTGGCCTTCCCGCCAAAGCTAACCGGCCATCTCACACACTGGCCCTCGCTGTTCGTTCGTTCGTTCCTCACTGATGCTCCGACTTTTTAAGTGGAGTAAAAGCGGACGAGTGAGTGCTTTCTTTCCTCACTTGAGCCGATCTTCCTCCGGGCTCTATTCTTGCTGCTCAGCTTGCTTGCAATGCGGACGAACGATCCTCCACCATCCTTGTTCGATCCCCAATCTACGATCTCTCTCGTGAGAACTCGTGGCGTCGATGAATAACTGAGAGTGAGATAGAAAAGCGGAACAGCGATGGAAAAAAAAGACGGCGAGCTGTTCATTATAACGGCTTCCAAACCGTTCCGTGTGATTTTTTAGCTGGCGTGTTCGAACCCGTGCGCTTCTGCAGGTTCGCTTCAGTTCGCTCAAAACACCGCCTTCAACTATAAGTGACTCACAAATGGCTCTCGAATTGTTCTCATTCTTATATTCACGGTCAAAGTTTTCGATCATCTTACCGAAGAGCGCACGAGAGCGCTATGTGGACGATGTCTCCGAACGAGAACCTCGGTATCGACCAAACCTTCTCGTCTGCTTGCTTTGGAGACAGTTTCACGATTCGATCGCGAGGGCTGAGTTTCGATGCATAGAAGAGTACGAACGTCGCGACCACCAGACACATGACACCCGAAATCCATACCTGAAACCAGAAGGCAGGGGGCTGAGAACAGAATGCGCGAAGCCTCGTATCAACATCGGCTCGCTCCCGGAAAAGCCGAACGGAAAGAGAAAAGCGAATAAAACCCAAGTGTCAAACAGTGTTCTGAATACCGGACGAGGTTCGCAGCTGTGGCGAAACCCGCTGACGCATTTTTTCCAGACGACCGTCGGGTCAGCGGTCGTCGTCGTCGTCGGCCAACGTAAGCTTGTTCATATGGAAAAGCGTATCGAAGTCGTTTCACTCGGAAAAACGGGAAAAGCTGCAACAACAGAGTCATCTCGACGGAAGAAAGCGTATGTTCGGTGCGAATGAAGAGGAAAATGTTATTTATCTTTGCCGTATCGATATGAAACGGAAATCTTCTCTCCATCGGAGTAGTTTCCCACTTTGCGCAGGGCGTTGTAAAAGCAGCCGAGTTTTACGAGGGCTCCATTCGAGCCTTTTCCCGTGTGAGACGATTCTCTTCGTTCGTCTGTGCTCGTGTCTACGTGCATCTTGGAGCGAACAGACGATCTCTCGCTATTCCTGTCTCGGGAGCGGTTCTGCACAACCCAGTTCTGGCAAACTACTCTAGTTCACGGAGACTGGCACCACCGTCCACAAAGTGCCAGAGGTAAGCCGAAACCATTCCAACCGTAACAGGTTACGATAGAACACGGCATGTTCCAGCAGGTGTCGGGAGTCCTTCGCCTCCTCTCACTCAGGGTCGCCCTTCATTCACCGAAGGTGTTGTTGTTGTTTTTTATACTCTATCCTCGCTTGCTTTGTTCACCTGGGTGAGCGACGGCAAACAGGTCTTTCGGAGGATGCGTCCGAGAGGAAACAGGACGTCCTCTGATTTCCTGTTGGCAAAACCGGATCTCTTGAGTAGTTGCCTCCCAGTCGCCATCCATTACACCTCTCGTTGTTTGACCAGTCTCAACACTCAAATTGCGGGAAGCTCACTGCATTGCAGCGGGACGAGAGGATTTGCGGTCGCTGCAAACACGCACGAACTCACGCACAGTCGGTCAGAGACAGAGGAGATTAAACTCCAACAAGGATTAAATGTTTTGTGTCTCCGTTCGAGAGATGCAGTGGGACCTCAAAGCCCGTCTTAAGTCTTAAGATGTTCGTTGATAACTCCGATAAGAATCCGATATTAAAAACGCTCTAACGAAGATTTAAGCATCAGCTATTAATACCCGCTTTTGGGTGTTTTTCGTTTATATCTATGATGATGATGATGTTCCTGCAGGCCCTAACGAGCTCGAGCTCCCGAAAACATGAACTCCTAATCATGTCCTTGGGGAAAACGTGTCAACGACGTAGAGAATTTCGGAACGAGAGAGAGAGAGAGAGAGAGAGGGAAAAAATTCTGTTTTTTGAACTCTGCCGATCCCTCTTGATTGATGTGATCAGGGTTTCGGAGTTTCCAACCAGGTTTGATGTTGATCGAATTCAGGACGGTGTTCCTGTCAACAGAAGTTTGTAGCTCCGATTTTTCTCACCTCTTGGGATAAGGGCGAAAATACTCCACGAACGAGTGAAGCCAAGTCTCCCACAGGACTGGGGGGTTTGTACAATACTTCGATGTTGGAAGCCATAAACGGCATCGTGAACGACACTACTCGGGCTCGGTCGGAGGTCACTGTGAGGTCGGCGATGGCCACGTCGGCTTCCTGAAAGTTCAACGAGAATGAATTGAGTACAACTGTTCTGAGCGTTTCGATTTCGTTCCGGCTGACTTCGTGAGGATAGGAAGAGAGTTCGACGTGAGCAGATCCGACAATCTCGGCCAGATGCGAGCATTCCGCAAGAGATAATTTGTTGCAAAGTCGAAGAATGCTCCATCTTGGTGCAGCACGGAAATATGTACATGAGGGCCCGAGCGAGGATCAGTGAGCATCAAGGACGAGCTAACATAATCGAGCTAGGGAGCGGGTGTGCTCGCCCGAACGCTACGTCGTCGCCGGCGACGACTCGCTGGTCGAAAAGCTGCTCGTTAGAGGCTTTTCTCAGCAAATCAGCCGGCCGCTCCCGCTGGTCGCTTGCCACCGCTGCTGCTGCTGCTGCTGCTGCTGCTGCTAAGCAAGCTCCACTCTTGGTGAAGCGTAGCGAAGGCAATCATACTCTTCGCCGCATTCTTCGAGGCCGCACGAGTCAGCCCACTTAATATGGAAAGCAAAAAAAAACATAAGAAGAAGACGAAAGAAAAAGAACCGTTCAACTAAATCGCAGATTGCTGCGCCGTTATAATTTGTTGGCCCCTCGATCCGTTTTCGATCGTCGAAGTATAAATCTCCGACGAGACGGCTCTCTGCCGATTCGATTTTGTCAACGGAGCAATTTGATCGATGGAACCACGGTCGGAACGAGCTCTCAGAACATCGAGTAGGGGTCCTCCGAGAATTTTCTGAGGAAAGGCTTCATGGGAACTCACCATGTCGAGAATATCCCGGATCAGGCCGTTCCAATTACCGTGGCGATCCCGCGCGCCGTGTTGCGAGTCGTTAACGAATCGGATCTCATATTTGAAGTGCAGCAGCCGCGAAAGTTCACGGAGGAGGTCAATGCAGAAACCCTCGAGTTCGCCGTCGGCTGCTGTTCCGCCAGGTGTGGGCAAAGATCCGCTGCCGCGACGTCGCATTACGTACGGAGCGCTCTGCAATGGAAACGAATTCGCTAAGTGAGCTCGAGAGGGAATGAGGAACAACCTTCGGAATCATTTCCACTCAGACAGCGGTCGGTCACTCTTTTGAAGTGAACTTCACAGTGTTCTCGTTGTTTGCTACGTGCCGGCTCCAGAGAGCCGCGGATTACGGATACGTTCGCCGGTTTTCTGGCATCGCAATCTATTTCGAGCAGCGCAAAACGTCTTCTAGGCCTTCACTCCCTCTCAGGAAGATTCGACCCGAGAATCTTCGAGGAACGCGTGGTGTTTCTGTTCCGTATCGAGATCCACTTCCGACCTTTCCGTGTCAAAACTCACCAGAAGCGTGACGACCCGCAGCGAACGGTTTCTCAGCGATTGCTCGACGTGTACTTTCTCCCAGGACGAATTGCGATTGTAGTTAATTCCCGATGAAGGCGACCAGTTACCCACCTGGAACGATTAACACTCAATGAACAAACGAACGACCTTGTTAGGCAGTCCACGTTCATATTGCAATCTCGCTATCACCAGGGATTCGCCAGTTGGAGAAAAAATTGCAGCTTGTAATCTGCCGAGCTTGTTCTGTCTGATAAGAGATAATCGGCTTCTACGTTCGAAGCAGCTGCACGCCGATCGGCGGCGCAATCGAGTTGTTGGTGAGGGACGGAAGGTTCTCCGGTAAGAGGTATTGGTTTACGAGGGAACACTCCTGTCGGTCGTTGTATGATGCCGAGAATAAGCCCGTGGCCAAAATTACTCGATAGCGAGTGAGCAAAACCCGAGTCTCATCAACACCAAGCAAACGAGCACATGAACAATCGGCATTCAGGAGTTTTGATTCAAAACCGATTCAGAAACCTTGGAAGATGGAATAGATTTCTGGGACGGAGTTGAGAAACTTCGGGGAAAGAGAAATATTTTAGAAATCCGTCTGAGAACCTTCCGAGATGATCTTCGGTAGGAACAAGCTTTTCAAATCTTCGAGGAAAGGATTCCGATTCATCGGTGATCGCTTCTTGTTGTTATTCATACACAAAACGAGATCAATTTACGAGTTTGACGTGAGTTTGTCGATTATTCATATCGCGATCGTATCCGCTCGCTATCTCAAAAGTTATCATCATCATATCAATTGATTCCTTACCTTGACGATTGAACCGTCTTTGTATTCCGTAACGAGGACACTGTAGTTGGAGCGTCCTCCGAACGTATCGAACTGGATATGGCCGAACAAACCATAAATTGAGGTCTGTAAGGAAATATTCAATTCACCGGTTGCTTGTGTACAGACGCTCTGTGAATAAAGTTCTTCCGCTTCCGAACACAGAAGACGTCGATCGAGTTGAGCTCGTAAACAGGAAAACTCATCCTCTGACCGTCCATCTGACGAGGCGGACACAATGAAGGAGCGCACTTTTACCACAGAACAACTTCCTGGGGAGTGACAAATTCATCCTTGCATATCACCACTTCCTTTGCATACTTTCTGTCACTAGCTAAGATGAAGTGCCATCACATCGCTGTGAGTTTCCAATCGACCGACCCATTGCGAGGGATGGAAGCGACCGCGCATTGATACTTGACTGGTCTCGCCGCCCCCGCCGCCGTCGACAACAACAACTGCAACATCTACAACGACAGACTACATCCGAATTTTCTTCACTAGCGAATGCGACTGCTACGACAGATGCCTTTGAGTCTACGCTCCTCCATCCAACGATAGGCCAAGCCTTCCAATACCGGAGACGACTACGAGGACGCCGATGCCAATAGGCCGAGAACACGGACATGGGAGGACGGACGGATGTCTTGAAGAAGAGAAAAAGGAACGAACGAACCAAAGAGTAGAGAAAAGTGATTTCTATGTCGCGAAGCAAAGAAGTGTTAGCCCGTTCCGTCTGCTCCTTTTCCGAACGCCTATATTGTGTATGAAGGGGCGTCGCCGAGCTTGCACTCACAGCGACCGCCGCCTTCCTGATTCTGTCGGTGGCTTGCGCCGGCGTCGTCGGTGCTCGCTCGCTTCCTTTCTTGCTTGCTTGCTTTCAGTGCGATGCGATGTAAGCGCGAATAACTGATTGACTTACGGCCTTGATCTGCGTGGCGATTGTCAGACCCATGGGCCATCCGTCCGACGGCTTGTGGCAACTCGCGTCCGACACAGGCGCCATGTTTTGTGTCCGTGATAGAGTTCCGACCGCTCGCGCGAAAATCATGATGTAGTCGTGCAGAAGCGCTGAATGGTACTGAAAATAGATGCGGAATCTCAGTGATGATGTCCCGCTCTGTTCACTTCCTGCAACAACTTAAGAATCGAACTTTTCCGGAAACATGGAAATTTCATGATTTCTGCGAGTTTTGCCGCAGGTGAGCCCCAAAATTATTGCTATTGGTTCGAAATTCCTTTTTCCATCGAATCTAGCATTTTTGTATATTCTTTTCCAAGTCTCTTCGATGCTCCTTAAACAGGCTGGGATGTCGGATTAGGATTGAAAGCCGCTGAACTTTGATTTCGTCAAACTTCTTCCACGTGTTCACAAATTGATGCAGCTAAAGTTCGCCCGAATCTCGTCACGGACCCGGAATTTCGAGAAAGAGGAGAGAGGATCTTTGAGGAACAGTTGAAGAGTTCCTGACACGGAGCGTTGAGTCAAATTGTCGGAGAAAAATATCGGCTCCTGCCGGGATAGGTTTGAATGCTTGTCAGGTAATTACAACGCCAAAGTTTTCTCCACCGAATTCTTCGGCTTCAGAGCCGAGGCGAGAATCCTGCGGAGTTTGTATCCCGCTCTTCTGTTTGTTTGATTCCGGAGACAGCGGAACAGAATCAAAAGTGCACAGAAGTGCCGTTGAAGGAGTTTCGATTTCGGATAACCACTAGAGCCGAGAATCGCGCTGGAGAGCGACAAAGCGTTGGAAAATAGAGAGCGTTCCGAAAACCGATGCGAGAGGTCTTTGCGTACGCAATTACGCGTTTATTTTTTAGTGCTTGTCCTCCTCTCGACACTCGACGTTGAACTTGCGGTGGTTTGATAAAAAGGTCTGGGAACGGCGATCCGAGGTGAAGATCGACGAGAGACGCGATCAGAACATAGATTTGCGGCTGGTTTCAGAAGCGTTGCGGACGATCTCGTCAAGACCTTGCGATTTCACTCCTGATTTTCTATCCAATCCTGTTCTGATTCGTCATTGTTCAGAATAAGTAGTATGTTTTTTGAGGTGGAAGAATCCAGATCAAAAATCAGGGCCAGATTGATTTCTCTCTCCCTTAAGAGGAATCCAGAGATAATCAGTGACGACCTCAGTCACAAGAAGAACTCTCTCCTAAGAAGAGTAAAGGGGTAAATAAGCTGAAACACGAACACTGACCTTCAAGGGGATATTTTTGTTCGCTCGCTGTCTCTTATTGTCCTGAGACGATGCAAAGTTGCCGGGTTCCTGTTGGAGCAGCTGCAAAGCGGTTATGTTGCTGAGAGCTTCAGTGGGCAGTTGCCATGTGTGGAAGTCCTGCAAAGATGACAACAAAAGCGTGAGCAACAGTCATTGACGTTTTGTGTCTACAGGGATGCGAATGAGACGACGGAGGAGGAGGAGGAGAAGAAGAAGACACAATACTGCTGCTGCACGTGGTTACCGAGTGAATGGTGCGTCCTGTGTTCGACAGGAGGCAGGAACAGAAACAAAAACCTTTAACCTACCGAACCCGTGGGTCCTCCCGTGGGTCTCCACTGAGTCGGTGGGTCGTTTTTTTCTTTGGTAAGAGGGACACGGGCTGTGCGGAGCCGCGACGCCAACAACTCCTCCACCACAAGCAAAGCTTCTCCACAAAGGATACTTATTTGTCCGTAGATAAGAGCGACTGATACCATTGAACAGGCTAACATCGGAAGGAAGTAAAGAAGGACGACGGAAAATCGGTGGAGGGAGAACTCGAAAAAAAGGATCGAGTGATGGAGAGCTAGGCAAGGCTGGTCTAGGTTTCGCCGCTGTGGTCTTTGGAAGATCTTGTCCCAGGAACGCTGTTAGCAGCGGCAACAACGGCATGAGAAGGATTTTCTCCCGTGTCTTGACGTCAGCGGACAAAAAGCCGCACGGGCAAAAACCGTTTGAAAGCAGCAACGAGTCACTATGTACGGCCGAGGCTTCGCTTCATCTCGCTATCTCAGCTCTTCAGCCAACCTCCTCCCATCGTGTTTGCGCTCCGGATCAAGATGGATTTGAGTACCGGTACGCAGTGCAGCAAGGTCTGAATGTCTGGCTTCAGTCGCCTTCGGCCTTCGGTCCCGCCGCCGCGGGGTCCCGCCGTTTTCCAGCGGCGACTCCCGTCTCCGCCGCTTGTGCTACTACTGATTCCGCGGCCTTTCAACTAATATGTGTCACACCCCGTTCTGATATTGGGGCGACCTTGTGACTGGCTTCGAGGACTCAGCCCGCTGGGAATCGCATATCATGACTTGAAGCCGCCACCGCCTCCGCTCCTTTCGCTGTAACGTGCGCTTGACCGTATCAGTCTGATCGACGTTGCCTCAGGGCTTGAGTGACCAGGCAGACGGCCGACACACGGTGGCGGTCTGAACGAACGACAGCCTACGGAGTGACGTCGTCCTCCATGCTGCAGGAGATGCATGAATTTTCGCGGATATGACTTTCGAGACGAAGTTCCATCTCGTTTTAACTCGATCGAGTTCGCCCACGCCATTGTTGAAATTCAAGAGCCGGGTTCTCTCCGCAGTCCACGCGAGTCAAGGAAAGAAAAATAACGCGAATCGGAACGGATCGAAAGCTCGCTGCAGATATTTATGATGTTCGCCATGGGTCTGTTACTCCTCCATTATTCTCATGTTTCTCGTTTTTTCTCTTTTTGGCAGTCGGTGTTCTTCCAAAAATGGGATGTGGCAGCGAAGCGGCTGGGCAGAAAGGGGTGATGGAGAGCGGCAGGGGATCCAAGCAACCAATCAGTGGTAGAGAGCGAGCTCCCTACAGCTCGCAGCTGGAAAAAGGTGGTCACTATCCTTCACAAGACTCTCGAACGAGGATCTGGTTCCAAGCAGGCTACGAAATCTGAACCTGATGCGGTCGAACGCAAACGCAAGCAAGAACTTTCCGCCGACACGGAAATTTCTCCGATAGATCGAGTGGTCTACCAGCAGCGTTCTTCTCCATCGCTTCCTCTGCTGCTGCCACGCTCTGGATGGTGGCGCTTCTTCTACTTCTACTTCGACGCACGCGAAAAAGCCGAAAACTGTTTCGGAAAACCCGGTCGCCCCTTCACGCATCGAGCCCAGCTCCCTAGTTCGCTACACAATGTTAGGTCTTGTGCGCACGCAGGCGAGCAGCACAGTCGACGTCGTCGTCGAACGGGACATCCTGAATACGATAACATTTCGAATATATTTACGCATCGCATTAGAATAACGATGGCGGAAGAAGGCGGGAGCGAGTTGGCAAGCTCACCTCAGCGGTGACAAGATAGCTGAAGTATTCGGATAACAATCCCACGATTCCGGCCTGAAAGGAGAGAGAACTCGGGGTAAACGTCGGATTTCCGATGAGTTTCATGTCACAGGGCGATATGCCACCGAGGATGAGGATGCGGATCACTCGTCGGTGGATCGTATGAATTATGGAGTATCCGAGCCAGCCAAGCGGGCAACAGGGACTGACTTTCGTCCTTGGGTCACTGGAGAAGTCTTCAAACTGAATCGATTGAAAGTAAAAACAGATCGACTGAAGTGACATTCGAAATGAAATCCGTGCAAATGAATGACACTCACCAGGCGGAAGAACTCGTTGGCCCGGTCCGCGGTCAGGTGGACGATGTAGTTATACTGGGGATCGCTTCCGATTTCACGAATCAACCTCTTCGGCCCTCGCTCTCCCTTCTGGTACTGATAGAGCAGAACCTTCTTGTCCTTGATCAGGTCCGCCAATTCGATTAGATCTGAAACAAACAGAGATGGATCGAACTCGAGAATCTCTGACAGACGTCAACGTTTGATGGACAGATCTTTTTTTCGAGCGAAGGAGTCCAAAGGGTGTTCATGAGGCTATTACTATGCCCAGCACATAGTCGCGTTCAGTCGCCACGGCAAATACTGATTGGTTAGAGGCTTTTCGAATCAACTGAAGGACGCTGACCCGCTGAGCTGACCTTCTACTCTGACGCAGTGGCTGCCTGTGCGGCGGCTTTCTCCTGATGAGCAAGCGGAGCCAGAGGCACGACGCGGACACCATTGCGGGGCAGTCGAGGTAACTGGAGGTCAATCGCCCTAACGAAGCTCGTGATGACAGTCTCTCGGTCAACTGCACGTCAAGCTTTTTCGGCATTGCTTTTCGACTTCCGCGATTGGGAGCGAAAGCGACCGAGATGACCGGGAGGTACAAGATACTCGTCTCTACGATCCCAAGAAGAAGGATTCTCCTTTCTTGCGTTCCCGAGAGCGAAATCGGCGTATTCGTGATACCTAGCACGGCATGCTGCTGCATCGCCGCGAATTCCTTGATAGAAGCGATCTTGATTCGTTATACAGAATCTCGTCATGGGAAGGAATGCAAACACCGAACCAAGAATCCCATGGTAGATTTTCCGTTGCAACTACGAGAACCTCTTGGTGTTCCGGCAAGGATACCGGTGCGCAAGAGTCCAGAACCGAAGGACCGTGGGTCGAGAACTGTGAAACTGTTGGGATAGAGAACGATATACTCCTGTGCAAGAGGGGCTGACCGAGCGGAACAACCGTACCGTCTCAGTCGGGACGAGAGAAAGTAAACACATAATTCATCGTTAGTGTACATCGTAGGGGACTAAAAACCCGGTCAACTACATCTGAATACCTTTGATCGTCTGAATAACGAGCCGATGACACTTCTTCGCTGTGTACTGCTCGCGTTCCGCTGGATCGCAAAGAAGCAGCTGGCGCTTTTTTACACCTCGCCAAGCTTCTGTAACCACCACCTTGCGCAGTATTGGATGAATCTCTATTCTAAGCTATGCACTCCCTTTCTATTTAGTGTGCCGTCGACAGCATCCGCCCCATACAGCTCCGGCTACGAAGCGGTGCATTTTTTCAATATGTTCTCCCTTGCGCAACGGAGTCTCTCACAGGAGGTTATTTTTGCCTAATCATTTTCTCGCGCTCGCTCGCTTCTGTGTGGAATGCGCGTGCTTTCAATATACGACGAGAAAAGAGTTTTCTCAATTGTGCTGGCTGATCCTGTGTCCTTGGAGGTTATAAAATGCACTCGTATAGCTATTTCCCATTTTTTTTCGCCCATAGGCCTCTATTATCCTGGCGGTATGGAAATTCTCGACTGTCAGAAAGCTTGACTGAAATGACAAGGGCTCAAAAAGGAGCCCTGGAACGAAACCTCGGAACAACTATCCCGCTTCCTAGAGACCGATCCGATGTAAACTCGGTGAATTTGAAGTGTTAGAGTCCCCCAATTTCAGAATCTGTAGCGTCGGAGAGCATACCTTGATTTTTCTCGTAGATGAGGGCATAGTTTTTCCATCGTTTAGTGCGAATTATGTCGCCGAACGCGCGTGTCAAGCTCGGCTGAGGAGGCAGAAGATGGAATGTCGTTGATGAACCGCTTTCTTGACCGTCCTGTAAACATCGCACGAAAAACGGTACTTGAAGTCTAGCGCTGATCTCCTGCGCTGTTCTATGCGCCTCGTGTTGTGTTGGTCCGATTATTGCGACGCAGCCTTCGTCGATCAAGGCGCACACTGCAAAGGAAGAGAACCCAAGATCAGTTTGAATCGCCAAATCTCGTTGAGCCGAGAGAGTTTAGTTATCCCTTGCACGAATCTCGATGAAAACGTTGGCAGTGCGCTCCATGAAAGAGGCTGTCCCCAAACACACTGAATCATCTGACTCATGTCAACCGATTCCGTAGCCGAGTTAGGGACGGGGAGGTTTACACACTCGAGCGATGGACGACCTCGGAGTGTAGCGAAAGGTTCCGTACGGGCAGAGCGGAATCGGCGGGCGAATTGGTTCATACGGAGGAACAGTCAGTCGGGAGCGGAATTCCCACCGGTGGCATTACTCGTCAAAGGTGAATAAGTGAAAAGAGAGCTACGATCCTCCGTTCGTCCGTCCGTTCGTTTGTTCGTTTTTGCGAGGGGAAACGCATACAGATTGGATCAGAAAAATAAAAGTAAGAACGCGTAGCGAACTGCAGTTTGCCCCCGACGGGTTGCGGCATGAGAATGGATGCCGCGCGGCTCCTGCAGAACGGAGGCGGAGAAGTTCGCTCGCTGTGAGAATGAGCGCGAGCCGAACAGTCCATGCTCGCTCGGCGGCCATATTCAAACTGCCTGCTGCAATGCCCTGAGGGATCCTCCCATATGATCGTAAGAGGATGAACGGGTTGGCGAATTATGGCTCTGGAGGAACAAGAGCCGGTGTACTCGTAAATTTTCCGTGTCGCGATTGCGCATGCCCACTACCAGGGAACTTCGCTCTCGGCCGGAGATAACTTACGACGAGTATTCGAGCTCTGGGAAATCGTAACCGCGATGCGGATCCAAGTCGTTGGAGCCGATAGCGGCACGGCGTGCGTAGTAGACTTCTCTGAGATGTCCGAGACACAGTGGGTTTTTCCACCAGCAGCGACCTTTAACGATCAGCCTTTCGAAGCGTCCGCAGAGCTCAGGAGTATTCAGCGATTGCTCAAGTCGCTGCTAATTATCATGAGTAGATAGAGCTGCTCGGTGGATAGAGCGTGGGATCTATGAGCGGTGATGGATTCGGAAACAGATCCTCGCTCGAACAGAGCGGAACGGCTGAGTAGATAGATACGTAGGGAACTCCCGGCGGGAAGCCGGGGTCGGTGACTGTGCAGAAAAGCGAACCGAACAAACAACTAACCTGATTTGGCAGCCGCAAACGAATTGGCCACTTTCACTTTAACGACCTGCAGTCGAAACCGCGGAAGGATTTTGTGGTCACCGTTTATCCTTTGCAGGACGTTATCAATCACCGTAGATGAAGCAGAGTCGTCCTCGTCTAAGAGAGCGCCTGAAAAAGCGGAAAATTTAACTTTTTAGCGGCGAACAGCTTCATGAGTCTGAAAAGTTTATCGCTTCTACTCTGCTGCCCCAGTGAACGATTGTGGTATAACTGAACACATCCCCTGTATTCTGTAGCCCGTGTGACATCATTCTAGGTTGTCATATATCTCTTCGTTTCTGTAGAGTACCGTGGCCGGAAATCGAGGTCTGTCACCGAAAGTTTTCAGTTCAGAACAGTTCCCGTATTGTCGTGAAAAGGTCCAAAGTTCACGACGGAAGCGGGTTCCGGAAGTTGATGGAAAACGAACTATGTTCCTCGCGCTATCGTGTCTCTTAACTTCTCGGATTCCGCGAGCTCTGAACTTTCTTCTGAAAGAGATTCCATACTTTTGTATTTCGACATTTCCCGAGCTGTTCTCGATACAACGATTTCGGGCGCGCGAAGTGAGTGGGCGCGATTGAATTGTATTTGACCTATGCGAACGCAAAGCGCAGGCTCCGCGATTGAAAGCGGAACCCGGCAACGAATCATTCCTCCGGTCGGAGAGAGGCTGCTTGCACCCGAAGCGTAAATCCATGCGCTGTTGCTTGTTGCAATTTTCTAAATAGGCAAACTCGGAGTCAATAGAAGGCCAGGCGGAAGTTCTTCCATCAATGACGGCGTTCTAGTCGACAGCCATTTGAGGCAGATTTTTTTTGTAAAGGCTATTGAATTGCTTTAACGTCGTCGCGGGGCCGTTAGCATCGTTTGCCTCTCTTTTTGTCCAAAGATTCTTCTCTCAATCGGCGGCGGCCCTTCTTCTCGATTCTCTCACTTTCGCTGGATTCGATAGCTTGTTTTTCCGGAGGCCGTTCACTTTTCAACCTCGGCTGCGATTCCGAGCGATTTTTGCCACAGCCGGCTCTCTATTTCCTCTCGGTGTTCTCCGTAAACTCATTATCCGGTGAGACGGCCTCGAACGGAAAGGCGAACGAACAAGCGAACGTGGCCGCGGCCGTCGTGGTTGTAGCACTTCTTTGTTCCACCGTTCGTTCGTTCGTTTGTTTGTCGTATAAAGATTAATAGTGCCGAAGCCGAAGGGCGCACTCCGAGGGAATCAGGGGTTTCTAGCTTGTATGCTCGAGCATCCGACTGAACGGACTGGATGAATTGGATAACCGAAAGGGCCTTCGGACCGTCCCAGCGTTCTCTGGTTCGCCTTTGACTCCTTGGCTAGTTGCTGGGTTTGTTGGTTGCTCGCTCGCTCGGACAGGCTCCCCAGAGTGCTCGGCGCAGACGAGGCTGTTGATCGGCAAACAGTGGCCTTGGGGATCGGTTCCATCAATTTGCTGCTAGGGAACGATGCGATATGCAAGCAGTTTTTTTTCGTCGTCGTTCGCGGGTCGTCAAAAATATAATGAAGAAGAAACACTTGGCTCCGATCCGGTTGTTGTCGTTGACGAACGAGGTCACGGGGGGCAGGGGACAATCAACTCATTCCTCTGCAATCGGAGCCGGACTCCATCCATGACACGACCGACCAACAATGAGGAGCTAACAGCTTCTTGTCACTATAAATAAACTGGACACGATATGCCACGATGGATGTGCGGGGACAAAAACCTCCTTTCCCTCACTACATATACTCCAAGCGAGCCCTTGAGCGTCAAATGAATGTCATCAAAGAGACTGTCTCTAATTGATTTGATACTGGAAAACGAAACTCGTCTCCACTATTCCACGGTTGCATAAAAAGGAACCGAGACGGTCTTCAATTTTTCATTCTAACAGAGGTTAATTCTGTCTGGAGGACAAGTAACCTGTTGGATTCTCCTGATTTTGATCCAGATACTGCGCCTCGGGATGAGGTTTCCTGAATGATTCCACTTCGAACAGCTGACAGCTAGCATCGAGGAGACGTTGTCCCCCTCTCTTTCTCGATTGATAAGTGGAGTTCACGGGGGCTCGAATTGCCCTGATGCACAGGAATGTCAGGAGCACCGTAAATCTTCCCCGAGCTGTCGTTATCCCAATTATGAGTTGATTCCCGGGCGCAGGCCCCGGGCGGAGTCCTGATTGAGGTAGACGAGATGAACTCTGCGTTGATCCGCGCAACTTTGAGCTAAGCTCGATGCGTCGATCCTTCGCAGTCGGAGACGAACTGTCCGACCCATGACTGAGACGCCGACGACGATGGATGCGCGACCCGTTCAAAACCGACCGTTCAGGAGGAACAGCGATCCCATTCCATTCCCGAGAGGCGCGGTGTGATTTACTCGTCATCGTTCAGAGTCGTTTCGAACACCGGGTTCAAGCCTCACCGCTGCTCCACTCGGGCATACGGAGGCGTCGCTGCCTCCCGGAAATCCAAGCGATCCGAGGAAAACACGAGCAGGAGGAGGAGTAGGCGTGAGCTTGAAAGTGCTTGTAAGTGAGAGCGGGTTCGACACGGCAAGGATCGCGGTTAGATCAGGAGCACAATTCCGAACCTCCGGGGACTCCAACCTGATAATCACTTTTGCCTATTTCCAGTAATTGAAAGCAGTAAAGCCCACTTGCCTAGGGAGTGTTTCCTGCGGCGAGCAATTGCCAAGCTGCCGCTGATTCGCAAAGACGAAGATCCCGCGGGATCGTCCTCGAATTTTTATCAAAGCCTCTGACTTGGACAAGAACTCAGCATTGGCATATCTCATTTAAATCGGCTGATGACGAAAGCTGATGAGTTGTCTCGCAGCTGGCACAACAGAACGGCCGGCGCAGGCTCTTCCGATCTCCACGCATGCATCTGTCAGGGTCTCCTCATGAGCCAGAGGCAAGAAAGGGGAAGGGGCGAAATGAATTGTCAGCGTTATAGAGAAAGAGAGAGGAAGGGGGTGGGGGGACACGGGACGATCCTCAACATCTCTTAAAAGCGTTCTCCAGATGGAAGCTTTCGCGCAGACAACCGTGGCAGAAGGGGCTAGGCATAAGAGAACACGGTTCGGCTGTTTTTAAGTGGCGTTCGTTGTCTTTGTACTTGGCGGCGAGAATTTCAATTCAGGAGAACGACGCATTTTTTGTCACGGAGTCACTCCTCCTCCTCTTTCTCCTGCGGCTCACTCGCCCATTTCTTATGCTATATAAGCTGCTCCGTTCGTTTCCGTAAAGTCCCTACACCTACGCTTGCCTCGCAGTTTTTCTTCTCTGGTTTAAGGTCCTTCGAGGAACCGTCCTGACTCAGGATGGAAAATGCTTGATTCGATCCCATCACGATACATTTCCGGAATGACGCTGAAGGCGACGACGGAAAGGACTCGGAAAACGAGGACCTCCGGGAATAACAACAAAGAATCGCAGGAAAACTTTTGTTTGTCCTTTCATACGGCGAGTGGACGTTGTTGAGAGTTTTCCAGAGTTCCTGCGAGGTTCAGTGGAGCTCAACAAGTTCAGTTGTCTGCGGAGTTGACTCCGAATTTTTAGCTTCCTCCGAGCACAGACGACGTTTTTGAGTCTCGAAGACACTGCCGGTCAGCTCAACTTTAGAGAGCCGCAGTTGTTTGGATTTCCGCTCGAGCTACGTCGCGAACAATGCGAGAAATTCGCAGTTTCACTCGGGTCCCCGTCGAATTGGTGAATGAAAACTTCGACTTGGATCGTGTATGACATTCGCAAGAACGTGGACGGTAGAGGTCGGGAACAGCTTTCCGCGGACGCATTCGAAATCTCAACGCACAAAAGGGAATGATTGGATTTCTTTTGCTCTCTGGAAGGCTTTTGCCGTTGGAAGAGAGAGGAAAAATAAATAGAAAAAAAAGAACTTGGAAAAAACGGACGTTTGTTTCTCTTTGTTTCGGATTTGAACTCGACTGAATTATTTACAGCGAACGGCGGAGTCTGAGCCAGTCTGCACGGCAGGGATTTCCAAGTGTTATTGTTATTAGGCTCGCATGATCGTTTGTCTGCTCCCTTGAGTTGGGAGAAAAGCTTTCCGTGCGTAGTTCCCGAGCGTGTCTGCAAAAATGTGACCTTTATTCGAAATTGAGCCTTCGCTCGGCGCGCAGACACAACTTGTTCTGATCAAGTTCACAACTCAGCACTCTCAGTCAGTCGACGGCCTCGGCTCCACACTCGGTTGGCTTTTGATGTCGTCCGCGTTATGCATATGCGAGTGTCCTCTTGTTGGTCTTCGCTTTTCGCGGTCGACTTCCATCGATGGGGAACGCGATCGATGCCTTTCCCACTCGATCTTCCGTCTTTTGCCTCTCTGGACTGTCTGAGATATTCTTGGAGAGAGCCGCCGATACTCAAATGAAGCTTAAGACACTCATTGAGGAGACGGGTTGGCTTATTTGCTGTTCAATCGCTCGCTTAGCTATCATGTCCACAGCTCCATTGAACCCACGCTAAGCGGAAGAGAATGCCTACTCGGAAAACTGTATCACGATGACCTTCAGCCGATGTGATATACTTGAAGGAACAGACGTCCCATCGGGGTGGAGAGAGCGTCTTGCTTCCCGTTCTTCTCGGGGATCAAGCGGAATGGGATGTCGAAGAAATCGAAGATGACCTTTTCCTTTGTGCCGTGTCGTTCCCATCTGTTCCTTTTCGGTGTTTGGGGTGATGGCTGCGGCAACGGCAGTAGCCGCGGTTTCCTCGGTGCGACGACGCTCAATCGAGATTGTCTACGGCCTCCCTCAAGGAACTCACCGAACAAAAAACTTGTTTCCGACAGGAAAATCGTCACCAATCTCGATTTGTCCGCGTATCGAAACGAATCTCTGCCCCGCCTCTCGTGAATCTTTCTCGGCTAGCGTGGTTTCTGAGATTCTCGTCCAGAGAGTTCTGTTTGATCTTTCAGTTTGCGTCTTTCATGAGATGTAGACGCTAACCTAGAATTTGGATTCGATTCCCTCTGGATTCTCACCAAGATCTACTTCTTTTGTGGTCAGCTATCGGACAGTTGGAAAAGTGGCAACAAGGGGGACAATTATCATCTCGTTTCTCTTTCTCTCTCACTCAGACGTCCTCCCTGGCTGCCTACTACTCATCATCTCCGTTCCGCTCCCCCTGGAACCCTTCAACGGAGACGCGCCAGACCGAAAAAAACGAGTGTCGTAATCGAAAATCGATGTCTGCGTCCGGGGTAGTCAGCTTTCGCGGTTTACGCGTCAGCTGAAGTCTCCGAGTGAGATTTCCGTCGTTGAACCTGCGCGAAGTGTTCGCTTCTCGCATCGCCTTGGGATGCGGAGCTTGTTCGAGGATTAAAGCTCCACGCGATAGATTTGTAATTTCCGCGCAGAGAGAGAATGCAAGTGATCTGCGCGGCTTGTCATTATAAGCCGCCGCCGTCGTCGCAGCGGCTTCCGAGTTTCGACCGGACGACTTGAGCACACCGACCCGTTGAATCTCCTGGTCGTCTAACGAGAAGCGGCTCAACGAGCGAATTCGATATCCAATCCTCAGGGGGGAAACGAGAGCTCTCGAACGTTGATCTGAAGTCCGGGAATCTCCAAAATCACGCTTTGACTCCTCGCGCCTTCCGTTGAGATTCTCGAAAATCATGTTTTTCCAGGGATTCCAGAATCAAGCTGTTCCCGCATCGGAATTTTGGGCTCCCTTCGTTTGGAAGCGCGTCGTGAGATGTGCAATCGCAATCAACACGTTGAGGGCGGAATCCGATCGTTCGAAAATATTTAGTGTTCCGGTCCTTGGACGAGGAGCCTCATTATTCCCTCTCAACGCTGCCTCTCTTTGCCGGTACGCCGAGTCATCCACTCACTCAGCCGGCCCGCTAGTCAGTCAACCAGTCGCAAAGGACACAGGAGAAGAAAAAGCAGCAGAAGAAACGGAAACGGAAACTGCGAATAGCGGAAGTCATTACGTCTCTCAAAAAAAACCGCCAGATACCCTCAGTGTTACTGAAACACGCAGGCAAGCAGGCGGACGGGCACGCTCGTCGATTGGCACGCTCACCCTTTCGCACAATATAACACCGCAAACGTGACAGAAAATGTCGCACAAGTTGCATGTCAATATTGCGATTGCCTCGGGTAGCGGAACGAGACGTGTAAGTGTGGCGCGTGGGATGTTTGAGTGGGGTCTTCGGCGCACTGCCATGCCAACCGTTTTCGGGCGCCTCGGGCGAGTCGAGGACCGATCGCCGCGAGCAATCGCCCGTAACAGGCCGCTTGAGATCGTGTGGAGACGATTTCTTCCCACAATTCAGCCATCACCTCATCTGTCCCGACCTCGTTCCATATTGTTCCTCTCCATTCTTCTCAATTTCCTCGATCTTTTCACTTCACCTCGTCAACTCAGTTATTCCAATCGAGGTGCTATCGACATCGTAGAGTTCCGTGAAGATCGAAGTTTGTTCAAACTTTCTCGATTTCTTACCGTGGGCTCCGGGAAAAAAGGTCGAAACTTCCGGAGGCCGTCGAAGTCAAGGAACATATCTGGCTCCTCTTTACTGTAACGGTCAACAGTTCATCCTTCCCTTCTCCCTTGCCTCCATGGTGCGAACATAAAACAGATGAGTAGAATGAGTTTGATGACTTTCGAAATCAATACGACGGAAAATGCAAATCCTCACATCGTCTGATACACAGTTCTTGAGTTCTCTTATCGGAGAAACATGCAGAACGCGATACGCGCCGTTTCCCGCTCGAAGCTGCTGCTGAACGACGACACAATAAAGCTCCCGGCGCCCCTGCGGGATATCCACGCTCCCGTCTTCCCGACCGGGAATCATTCCACCACTCATCGGCGGCAGCGTAGACGAGTTCAGAGCGCTATTCTCCCGAGTTGCTCGAGGGCTTCGAGTTCAACGAGACCATCCGCGAGTTTTTGGCAACCGAGTCGTTTGGTTTCGTTTCGGATCTGCCTGTGGATCGGTTCCAGAAACGGAGGCATAATGTCCCGCAGACATGTTCACCCGTTGCTTCCGCCGAAACGTCAAAGAGGGCCCGCTGGTATCTCAGCGAAGATTCTGAATTGTTTAAATCCCTCGGTCCTTCCTGTTCTCTTTTATTTTCGTTCGGCTTTCTCCATCAAGTCGGGGGCCTAAGGCTCTGGTTGGTTTCCAGGCTCACTCATCGACTTCTTTTAGTTTGGAAATGACGAAGGCTTTTGGGGACCGAGGCCACAGATACAGTCCATTACAAAGCCAGTTCCGCATCATCGAATGGACCTAAGGCTCCTTCGGGATCGAAATCGAGGTGTGCTGATAGAAGAAGCCAACCTGAGAAGGATGGACCTCTTCGAGCTGCTTGTCTCACATCCGAACCTTCAGGCAACAGTCGGCTCAAAAGTAACGGAAGGACAGTTCTATAACATCATCGATGTCTCAGCGTCAACTTTGCAAAAGGGTTATCGGTCGCAACATTAGCGGAAGGAGACGTGGCGCATTAGACTCCACCAGACTCGGTGATGAACTGCAAGATGTGCTACTTCGTGACTCGGTCTGCTCTCAGACATGAAAATAGACAAAGCAACAGAACCCGAGGAGTGAAGCGAAAGATGTTCGGATGACCTCGTTCATGTGAGGCCAGTTCTGTACATGTTTGACGGCTGAGACAGGGAGCAGTGTCCCGGAGCTTACGCGTCGCGGTTGTTCAGAGATGTTAGCGATTCTGAAAATTCCTCCTCGAGGTTCTCCCTTTTCTGTGTCTCGTTCAGTCGCGACGCCGCGCCGGAGCGAAAAACGTGCGACCGCAAACTTGGACGCAGCATTACTAAGGATATAGCGGGATTTTCGCAAGCCACTTTGTACTTTCTGGTATTCTGCTGGGTTTATTCATCTTGAATATTTCTGCTCCGAGTTTGACATTGAATTCAAAACCAGTTCGCGATCTCGTGTTCCTCTCAGCCGCTGAACTTTTTGCAACGCATCCTCTAGCTGTCGCGCCCTGACCTCTTGTTTTCCCACCACTCATCGGTCAGATTGATAGACTATAGTATGCAAAATACACGATTTCGTAAATATTCAACGCCTCGGGATCACCCCCTCGAAGTCTCGATTGCATCGGTCAGCAGCGGTGACGCGCCGTCGCAAAAAGGAATCACAGAAAGATACAATCTGACATTCGTCGCCTCCCAACTTCCGCTGTTGTGATTGTCCCAGATAAGTCGAATGGAATCAAGCTGCTATTGCGTTCCCAAGTGAGAGTGCGTTCCCTTTTCAAATCTGCTGAAACTAAGTATGGCGATACAAAATGATAATTCCAGGGGGAAACAAGGAAGACAGAACGGCGAACGAGCTCGAGAGTGGGTGGGAGGACCGGCCGGTCGGCCGGTCGGCGAGCCAGCCGGCGGAAACCCTCAACTGTCTAAGGATGGTCGTCCTTGGAGGAATGAAACAGGATTTTCTTTTATTCTAGCCTCAGCCACGGCGCGGCGCGGCGGGTGGCAACCGACTTCTATTTCCTGTGAGGATGTCCGTTCTTTGAGAATGGAAGGGGAAAACAGGGTCGAGAAAGCCGCTAGTGAGAGAGCAAACTGGGACCGAAGGGGCGTTAGGGATGCCAGAGTCCCTCGTCCGTCCCTCCCACGCAGGCTCCATCATGCTGGGTCGGCGGTAGACTCGCTTACTTGCCTCACTATGTCGTGTAGCTTTAAGCAAACAGCCTTCTGAATTTGCTTTACATTGTTGATGTGTGCCCACCGCGTCACTTTCAGGGCTTTAATATGGGAACACGGTTCTCCTGGCATTGTGCGGTGCAAAGGGACAAAAGGTGGCAGCAAGACTGCAATGACCTCAAAGACGAGCGTCTGCGAGAACTCAGGAGAACATGGGAACATTTGCTGCAAAGTTCGCCTACGGAAAGTTTCGAAGGATTCCGAAATTTCCTAATTTCCAGCTGGAAATCGCAACAGGACTCTACGTGATTCGAACCCAAACTCTCGCGGTGGCTTTGCTCCGTGAGTATCGATCAAGTTATCTTCGAATCCGCTCCACTCCGGCCGGAAGCTGCGATTCACACAAGTCGCCGAACCCAAAAAGAACCTCACTGACTTTCGAAGAGAACAATCGAACGGTAGCTGTAAGTTCAGGAAGCTTACTTTGTGCTCATTCAAGGCTCTGTGCGGAGCAAAGAGCGTCGAGGGCACTGGTGCGTACGATCGTCATTCAGTCCGTAAGGACAAACTTGTGAAAAGGAGATTCTTCAGTGGCTTCCGCGTGCGACTGTTTGGATGCGTGAATGCGTGCCTCGGTGAGCGACTGCCTCGAGAGCTAAAGCCCGCTTCCTGGCTAGTGGGTGGTAGGGTGGATGCAAGTGTGCAGCCACTGTAGGCAATCCACTCAAAGAAGACAAAGACAGATCGCGCACATATCCCGACGTGGCTGGCTAGGTGGCTAGTTGACTGGTAGGCATGCTCCCGCGCCAGCTGAAGTTGGATCCAGGGCGGAGGTTCGCTTTCAGTTTTCCTCGAGGGGGCTTTAGCGGTTTCAGACAGAGCGACTGAGCTTCCTGGAGCAGACAGAAGGATTGAGCGACACAGTCAGGAGACTCCGTCCGTTTGCCTGAGCGGGAGTCAGTTGGTTCAACAGCTAGGAAGTGAGTATGTGTGAACCAACTGTGCTCATAAACGGAACGTACGGCGTCCTCATTCACCGCTTGCTCCCTGCTCGCACTCTCGTTGACAGATTGTTTCCGTCTTGCATGTTGGGGCCTGTGACGGCCGGCGGCGGGGCGTCGCGGAACAATGAACGACCCCTTCAACCGCACCGAGATAAAGACGTCCACGGATCGGACGAGTCCACCGACCAAGGATGAACCTCAACGCCAGTCGCGGGATTGAATTCACGCAACTAGAATGAGCATGGATGCTGAGGGAGAGCTTTGAGTTTGATTCGACGTTACATGAAGTGTTCAGAAGGGATGGACTCGAGAAAGTGTGTGGACTTTTTGGCGAAGAATGGAATGGAACAAAACTGAGATATGAACGAAGAAAATGGGACTGCTTTCTCGGCAGTTTTCCATCCAAAATCTGGAAATAAACGGAGAAAATGAGGCGGAGAGCATCGAAATGAAGCGCAACACAAAAAAACCACCGGGCTCTTACGGAAGACATCTCGGCTGCCATTTCCTTCAATGGACTGGAACGAGCAGCCTGATTGAAATGACAGGACGTAGACTATCCACCGATGCGGGAAGGTTGCGTCCTACAGCAGAGCTTGCATCGTCGATACCGATCCGTGATTAGCTCATCGCCGTGTCATCTGGATAGTTTCAGAGATGTTGTAACGAGATAATGTGTATCACTCACCCGATTCAATGATCGCGTAACACGACGAAAAGTGGCCTTGCTTGCGATTTGAAGTCGAATCAAAGAGTTCGTGTAGAATCACAGCGCATCTGTTTCTCCGCCAATTCGAATTTCGCGTGAGAGCACGAAACGCATTCCGAAATTTTGGTAACGGCTCCAAGAAGATGTGAACAACTAGAGTCCGATCGGAAGATCGTCGAAGAATGCATCGAATCTGTATGTAGAAATTGCAGTTTGATGCGTCCAATTTACAAAACGAAGACCTGTATAGTATTTTGTTCCCATGCGATTCCTGCTTGCTCCCATGACAGGAATCTTCAGTAACGATCGGATTGTGTTACAGCTTCGAGAGAAGAGTCAGATGCTGCGCAAGCAGAAATACGACAGCACAGTTCACCGAATGTCGTGCATCTCTGAGATTCTCAGTGTAATCACAGATTTTTTCAATGGAAAAGTGTCCCTGAAGTTTTATTCCGGAGCTTTGGTCCCGAGATCGAATTCTTCTGTTGCGGAACGATGGAACAGCCTCGAAAAGGAATTGCATCAAATCCGTCTCATGAGGCACTGCCACCACACAAAGTTATACGGATGGCACAGACAGCCGCCAGGGTCCCGAATTCTTCGTTCAGGAGTATAACTGCGTACTTCAGGGAATATTTGTCCGCGGTTCCAGAATTCGTTGATAGCCTGGGACGAGTATTCTCAGCATGATTCTTTCGTTTAGCAATCGTTTCGCAGTTTAGGGATTCCAATGAGTTTCTCATGGCTCTGCGCAGAGGGAAACTCGAAATTATTTTCTTGTATCATTCCCTGCTCCTTCGCGATTGCAACGAGTAATCGCAAAGCCATTGGTCCAGAACTGAGAACTTCGGAGTAGCCAGGAAGCTCGAATTCGATTCAAATAACGATCACGATTGTTTCTGTAACTCACCGCGATCCTCAGGGATCCAAAGTTATTCGAATTCCTTCCAGATCGACGTCCATCCCAATTTGAAACAAAAGATTCATTTCAAATCAGAATACTTTGATTTGAGTTTCACCATTAAGAGAGTTTTCGCTCTGTTGAAGTTGGTCGGGCTCTCGCGGAGAAGTCGTTCGGTTGAAGATCGCAGACCAGCGAGAAGATAGGTCTCCTTGTGGGCAGGGTGAACGTGGGTCCCAAAACCAAGCTCTTGGCTGGGGCCTTTTTGTATGCATTCTCTCAAATCGTTCGAGGGAGCGTTTCAGCAGTTTAATGGACTGATATCCTCTGAGCACGGGAAGAAGAAACAGGGCAGATGCTGCTTTCTTCAAGGAACCCAGAAGACGGGGCAAACGGTTGGAAATTCCAGTCCTAATAACAGCTTGCAAGCAGCAACGGATGAGCCGTTCTAAATGTCAATCGTCGCTCTTTGCTGTGTACTTGATACGACATCGATGACAGTGTAACGTCAACAAAACCTTCGCGACGTCAGGATTCTTAGCGAAGTCCTCTATCACGCCTCCAAGCTGGAAAGGAGCCCACCTCCAACTTCAGGAATGTAATCCGGAACGCTCCAACGCGTGGAATATAATCGCTGAAGGCGGCGTGAAAGTGATTTTTGATTCATTCCTCGGCGGAGGAATATTTCTAAGAACGGAGCTTAGGATGGACGTACACGCCTGACCGAGTCAGTAAAAAAGAAGCTGCGAGTGAACAAAAGCGCTCAACATAGTAAGGCAATCGCTTCGCTTTTCATCGCTTCTCCCCGATGTCGCGGAGGACAAGACCAAACAAACTCGAACAAACAAAACGTTCTCTGGATTAGATCAGAGAGTGGCTCGCTGCTGATTCTTCTCTTTTATCGGCCGAGGGCCTCGTAGAAGTCTTGCTCAAAGTTGCGCCGCGAGACCACGGACATCGTCCGACGTCTTCTGCGGTCGCGGTCGTTGCCGTCGTTGTTGTTGATCAACTAACAAACGTTTTGTTGTTGGTCCATCCTGTGGGAATTGCTGTTAAATGTACAATTTGGGCTTGCTTGCGTCCGACCGACAGCCACAAAACGACGACTCGATTGGACGAACAAGGTTTCCGTCCTCGTGTTCTTCGCCGTTGATGTCTTGCGGCAGTGACTCTCATCGGCGTCGACGATGACGTCAACGTCAAATGAGATGTTCAGCCACAACTAGAATTTGACGACGGACGTTCGCGGCCGAGCATGAGCAAAATGCACAGTAATACAAAGAAGTCAAGAAACAGAGGAAAGGCACTCCAGTTTGCATCGCTGCCAGATTGTGGACCCTACTCCACTCAACTGAATGGGATCGCTGAGTGAGTGCATTGCGTACAACGTCTTCTCTGAGATCAAGACCTTCGGTTTGTCAGATCAACATCTGGGGCTAAAGAGTTAGTCAAGGAGTCTGGCACCGAATAGGGAACTTGTTTGGAAACAGGGACGGAGGACGAAGTGATGTCCATCAGGGGCTCCTCGGTGTCCCCGACAAGCCGTCCCCAGAGGAACTGGCGGACTCCGAGTGTGTACCTTCGACTGCTGCTCAGCCGGTATCACAATGAAACATCTCCAGTGCATCTCCGTTGTAGGTACACTACATGTTTCCATGCAGACAAATAGGACTCCCCGTGAAACCTGCCGGCTGGCTGGCGGTTGACCTGTCACGTTAGACGACGCAACGGAGGGAGCACGCTGAGGGGTCTGAAGGGGAACGAACAGCAACCTTGCGACGAGCCTCCGATACGCACCAAAGGCCACCAACATTGAGTGGCTGCTGGTTGGCAGGCGGCTCGTCCAGCTGATCCGAAGTGAGAGGCTCAGCTGTAGGTCCACCTACTGGACGCGGTGACTACTTCGTAAAACACCCAACGAGTCCGATGGTTGTTCGTTCGGTCATAAATGACTCGTTCCCGCATCCTGTGCCGCGTTCAGAGCATGCTGGAAAACAATGATAAGCCAGCGAGGATTTCATCCGAGTCTCTCAAGCAGCATTCTCCTCTCGACCAGCGCGTAGCTCGGATGAGCTCTGTTCTGCAGAACTCGATGACACGAGCTGTCAATTGATTGATAGATGGGATCACACTGTTCTTTCGATTGTCCTCAACGGAAGGAGAAATCAGTCGTCTTTCTGTCAACGAGTGTTGACATATCTCGATCACTCCTCTCCACACGTTCGCCTTCTCGTAGTTTTTCCCCTCCCACTGGTCCCCATAATGTAACACCTGAGTGCAGCGCGCGCAGCACAAAAGAAATCTTTGTGACAGCTCGCTGGTTCGAAGTTCGGGCTTCGAGAGATGTCGGCTCAGCTTTTCCACTTGGACAAACACCACATCACCTGGCTTACCTGGAGCCACGTCGCCTCAAACTCACATCGGCGGATCTCTCTCTCTCTCTCACACATTCTATGGCACTCGATCACACAAAGACGCGGCCGACGCGGGCCCTAAATACGCGGACGCTCATCTCCGGAAGGAGCTCACGATACGAAAGAACATTTTGTCGGATCTCGCGGTCAGCTGTTTCGTGGACAAGGAAACAAGGCAAACTGGACAAGTGACGCTCCACTCGATTCATGCGCCCGTCCCAAGGTGCACGAACGACAATCTGAGCCGGATGTGAGCTGATATGCAACGAGTGCGAGAGAGCATTATCCTAATTCCTCGTTGTCGTGGTCGTCGATGTCGAGGTTTTGTGAGCATGACGACATGAGGTGATATCGCTCGTCTAGTTGAAAACTCGTGTAGGAGAGAGGATCCATCACAAACGCTGTCATTTCTCGCGTGGTAAAATCTGGTTGAGCGGATTGAGTTAGATGAGGGATGGGAACGAAGTGGTCGAGCTGTGTCAGAACTATGCAGAAGAGATTCCGCTTGATTGGTAGCAGAAGTTCGAGGTTAAGTATTCATCATCGAGGAGCAGCAGCAACGATGATGATTCGCATATAATACGATAAAGCCAAGCAAAGTTGTCCTTGGAACACTTTGGTTGGCGTCAGTGAGAAGAGGTGCACTCACCGGAAGAACACAAAAGCGGCAGATCTAATAATAGGCTATCCACCACTGGTCGTCGGTCGACTCTGTCTTAGTTTTGCCTTTGGCTGCTTAGTTTCGGCATGTTCCGCCGGCTTAGAGCTTTTTCTGCCACCTCGTCCTCGTCGTCCCTTTCGTCTCTCTTAGCACCGTTGTTACCGTCTTAACCGCCCTAACCAGCTTTGGAAGCTTTACCACCCGTTCAGCTGTCTTCCTATTCGTTCTCTCTGTCCGTCCAGCGATGGAGATCTTTTGCTCACCCGCAAACTAATTCAGTTTGGCGCTTTGTCTACATCAGTGAAACTTGACGTAGCCCATCATTCTTTCAGCCTCTTCTTCTCCTTACTAATCTTCACAGAACAGCCTGTCGGCCTGAATGATCAGATCGGGTCTCCCTCTCCCAGACCTTGAATCCAGCGAATGGATCCAACAATTGCTTATCTGAACCGATGCGAATTACGTGACCTTCTCTCTGATTTGATTATCGGCTTTGTCTTGTTCTGTCGTCGAGAAGTTTCCGAGATCCTCCAACCTTAATAAGACATAGCTAGTACGAATCACTCGTGAACAGCTTTACGAGCGAAAAAATCCAAACTCACCTATTTTCATTATAGGTAGGTCTCCCGCGTTGGCGAGGATGTGCAATCCTGCCAACAGTATCGAAAGTATCCACCACATTCCGCCTCAGAGGACCTGTTTGTCATCAAAAGAACAGCACGAACAGGGAGGAGAAAAACGGCATTTTTTCGATTGGCGGAACCTCAATCATCGTTTTGATTTCGATCGTTTTCATCATTGCAGAGGTCGCATTTCGATGTCGATGCCGTCGCCGTCGTTCTCATTTGGAGGAACTTTATTCCACGTGCACAACTGGTATCGTATCCTGAGCCAGAGGGTGCCGAAAGTGCATCGGACGCACGGTCGTGAACTGCGGTCTTTTCATTTTTTATTTTATTTCCCGAGGTCCTGTTGTTTGCACGTTGATAACAGTCTCTTATCACCAGTTCAGTCGAGATATCCTGAATCGAGGAGATCACTTTGACAACACGTTTCCGCGTTTCCTGTCAACAACACACCACCGGAATCACTCGATGTAGACGTCGCGGGTATCCCGAAGCACGAGAAAAAAAAATTACAGGACACGTCGAAATCCGCCGGCTGCGTGCTGCACATCAGTTGTTATCTCTCCGCCCATGGAGCCAGCAGCAGCGGCTGTACCAGTGATGGTAGTCGTAGTAGTGGCGTTGGCGATGCTGCTGGCGGTGGATTCAGCGAGTGAGTCGCACGTTCCTCGAGCTCCCTCTCCCGACGACCCTTCCCTCAGCAGAAGGCCCTCATTGGCTTTGTTCTTCTCGACAGCGACGAAGACGACGACGATGACAACAACGGCAGCAGTGCCAGCAGAGGGACCGAAAAGGACGACGACGACGATGACAACAGCAGCAGCAGCGGCGGCGGCAACAACAACAACAACGAGCGCAATGACGAGGCGGCAAGGCGAAGATCGTCTCCTGCAGTTGTTTTCCTGCCGAAACCGTTCCTTCCATCCGAGTAAGACGAGAGCCACTACAGAAGCAACGACGGCCAATATTAATGGTGAAATAATTGCACCGATGGACACGCTCTACCAATTGCACGCACAGCAATAGCGACAGCGGTGACTGGAGTCACATCAGCAGCAAAGTCCGTGTGCAAGACATGGAAGCCGGAGCTGGTATGCGTTCTCGTCGGTATCGTCCACCGCCAAAACGAATCTCACCCGTATGTGACATGGATAGAACGCCAGCAGTATTTGATGAGACATTTTCACTCGTCTGCCAAATAACACTTCTCGGATCAGTATCAGATTACACAATTACCGAACCTGAAACCGGCCACCGTTTGGGGAAAAAGAGGGCCGAGGAGTTGACCAGTCTAAGGAACTGGAACTTCAAGTGTCTCAGCGACAAACTGAAAGGGAATCATCCTGCATTTGACAAATCATGGAAATCACTTCAGTTTCATCGGCGTAGCAATGTGGCATATGTCAGGCCACGGCAGTTCCACTTTGTGTGCAGGGGAAATCACCTGTCTGTGGTCTGGGAAGAAGCTCTTGGATAAAAGCTAAGGAACCGTGATAGAAACTCCCATACATGCGAATATGGCAGCTCTAGAAAGCACTACGATTCAGGGGTACAATGGTTAGAATAATGCCTTCTGATACGATGCTCTCAGGAAGTAACTAACTCGGACGTCGCTTCCCTCGATTTACATCCGTAACAAATTTTCAGTTTCCCCATGCCGTGGAAGAGATTCACGAGCTTCCATCGCAGCCGGCAAGGTTCGGATTCTCAGGTGAGAAACATTTGCCATGATAAATTGGAGGTAAGGCGAGATCGTCAAAGATTCATCGATCCGGCATAACAATCTATCATTGCGATGGAATGGCTTCTTCTCACTGCCTCCATATCCTTGCCCTTCAGAACATCGGGCGGTCGTCTCGCCTGTGTGATTCTAAGAACAAGCCTACGAAGTCACTCGAGACGAGATTCGAGCGCCACAAAGAGTTCTGAACAAATCGCTCAAATTGCAGGCGGTGGAAATATCTCAGCGGAAGTCCCCGACGTTCGAGATCTCGCGCTTCTCGCTTGGCCTGTTGAATCAGCGTCATGTGTGAATGGAATCCACGACTATGAGGGATGAGCGAACGCGCAAACTTGATCTTCAACTTTGTGATTCCGACAAAACTCATCACGGGCAGTGCAACATCAGGTCGTCGTTGACCTCGAACAAATAGTCTTCTCGATCAGAAAAGGGAAAGACGACAACGGAGCCCTCAGCTGCGACACGACCTTATTTTACGATTTTGTCGAATTAACAGCCCGGGGTCCCTCCTTGAAAGAGGAAGACGCAAGAGGAAAGCTCAGGGACTCTGGAGAGAACAAGGCCGACGACGGAGACAACTCGAGTGTATAGTGAAGAAAATCGAATGAAGAACGGGGGAGATTCCAAGGAGGCACGCGGGGGGGGGGAGTGAATAGTATACAGAGGAGAACCAAGAAAAGCTCCGGGAACGGTTGGAGGAACAGAGGAAAGAGCCGAGATCCTGGTTCGAGGATATCCAAGCCCTTGGATGCTCGGAGGAGATCGCATCCATTCCTTTGATTTTCTTGCATGTCCACGGAGCGATTGCGCGGATGGTGAACCGCGCTCTGGAGGCATCAGAACGTTTCGATGTCTGATCAGGGATGCTCATCTGAACTGATGGCAATCAACAGAGGAATTGAACTGGGGAACACAGTCCCGTCGATCACAACCTGATTGATTGACTGTTTCAATATGTTTGCCGCCTGTCAGTGACAGCCGCATCAGCTCTTTTGGATGTGTGTGAGATAAGCCGCGTGAAAGACGCGGTGCTATGCTCGGTGGCCGGCCGAGCCCCAACGTCAATGACCGATCATAGTCAACTTGCAGATCTGTGTATATCAGTTTGAATAAGTCTCGGTATGAGTATGGTACAAGTTTTCCTAGCCCCCGAGATTGAAGTTGCGGGCATTTTATAGCCGAAAACTGTGAAATCCAGCGTCAATGTTATAGTTCCATGATCTCCATGGATCGGGAACCGAATGAGAAGTTCCCAACTCACCCAAACTTGCACTCAGAGTGCCCGTAAAATGTACGGTCTCCATCCGTGGAGAATAATCGATACGATTCGCGCTCGTTCTCAGAGTTCCCCGCTCTACTTGTATTGTCATGATTCGCGCTATTCCATTCGGGCTGAATTCGATTCCCTTATTCACGCGTATAGAACACAGAAAGATATTCATCAGTAGACAATAGAGCTTCAACCCAGCCACTGAGTCGTCCGAGCTAATCTCGTTTAGCTCTCGTATTCTAGTAGGAAGAAGCCAAGGAAAATAAGTTGACTACGACACAGCCACTGAATTCACATGCACAAATGCTGGACAGAGCGCTAGATTGTTATCCGCTGCAAACGAGGAGAATCGAAGAGGCACTGAAACGAAACTGAATTCTCCGATGAGGTCCAATTGAACGTTGTTCGCGATCTTGCCGCGTTAGAAAGTTGAATATAATTCGGTCCAATAAATTCTAGAACAGGAAGGAAGCGAGTCAAGTAACAGTCCTGCTGTTTCCAGTTCTGCTTCGCGATCAGAACTCACTTGCTCCGAGGACTCCTCAAGCGATAAGCGAAGAGAACCCTATCGCATTAGGGACCTTTTCCTAAACGACTCGGTAGTGCCTGGTCAGCGCCTCTTCAGTTCGTCCGTCCATTCGTCGGTCTGTTGGTCCTCTAACGTTCGCGCCAAGTTCAGGACTGGTTGTCCATTCTCTGAGCGCTGTCCCTGCCTCACATTCCAATACCTGTTCTATCGGCAACATAGTCCCCGATTTCGATAATCGAATCCAACTTCCATTCCGAATGGTCGAACTTTTCATAAGTTCAGATTGCGAGAGCCGCTCGATTCCACCCGAGCCGCATCGAGATCCGATTCCCAAGTAAAGAAAGTGAGGAGGCGTTTGAAGATACGTATTCGGTCGAAGCGAATGCCACCAGTATTCATGTGGATTTCGAAGTGAGGCCAAAATGTTATCGCGATCGCCAAACTCAACGAGACCGAGTTGAACGACGAACTCGACGATGCCTCCTACACGGGTTGGAATTTTGACCTATTTTTAGGAAAGCAAATAAGAGACCTTTGAGTTCATTGGATGATCTCTAGAAAATTGAAGCTCATATCGATTGAAATGTCTTTGTTTGGAGCACTCCGGGAGCTTGCCTGCGTCGACGGCGAGGTTCTTTTCAAAACGTCACGGAGAGAGCCGAGTGTGAGGGTTGACTCTATCATCCCGTCACACATCAGGGGCGTAGTACGTACAGAACAGAAGAGAACTCGGAGCTCCGACGGAATTTTATGTTTATTCTACGCAGGTTCATATATATATATATTGAAAATGTACGGTCAAAAAGTTGGCGGTGGTAATTTCCTTCATCTAGCAAGCCGTTAAATCACTGCGTGTTGTTCTAGGAAAACTTGCAAAGCATCCATGATGACATATGACACAAGTATGACACTGGTGGGCGTTGTTCCCGTCTATCGGTCGGTCTGTCTGATTTCAATTCTTGCAAAGCGTGGCTTGATTTCTTAGTGCGTCAAGGCATCTTCATCTGGCCCGAACCCAAATCAATTTCCGATCCAGGATCTGATTTCTTCGACACCAAGGGAACTTGTTCGATCCGGTGTGATTGCCATCGACAAGATCAGTTGAATGAATCGTCAAGCAGCAAGCGGAAGCGTGGCAGGGGGGTTTGGAAGTATCGCTGTCCTTCTACATGGATCCGAACTCGTTCATCCATTTCTCGTATTGCTCAAGGTCTTCCTTCGACACGGACTTATTCACCTTGCGCATGGCCTCTTCGAAATCGCTGTGGCTCACCGGCAGTTCGAGTTCCTCTTTTGACAACGCCCTGTGGGAGAAACAGACCACCGATCAGAATGACAGAAAATCTCGCGGAAAGGATTTCGATAAGACGGCCCATTCACTCGCTTGAGCTGCCGTCGTTTGGGCCACCATTCGTCTGAAGTAAGTTTTCTGAAGTAGGGCTATAGCCGCCAGGCATCGTTCTAACTCTCTTTCTTTCTCTTCAAGCCACAGCAATAAACAGACCCTAGTTGTGTCGTCACAGAGGCATTAAGAGCAGCGGGTTCAGATTTTTTGTGCTCGACCAACGATTTGACTCTTTGTGGTTCTCAGCCGAGGCTGCTCAGCTCTACGGCTCAGCAAACTCGAGCCACGATATCAGTCCAACAACTGGAGGACTACGAATGAATGAACAGGGATCGATTTGGTTTTCATTTCAGCGACAGCACCTGTAGGAGGCGGATCGAGTTCTCTAATTCGGAAATTCGATTACCTGATTTGGTCGGGTGTGAGGCCCGAGATTTTGCGCCGCATGGACATCATTGAAGCGTCTCTGCACACGTTGGTGATGTCCGCTCCCGAGTAGCCCTCGAGGCGATGAGCTACCCACTTGAGATCGAGGTCTGGAGCCTGTTCAACACCTGCAAATCATCATCTTGAGACTTAAAAGCTCGGCCACGAGGAGATGAACGATGATGTGAACTAAAAAGCCGGAGTTACCCAGAAATGAAAGCCTCGGATACTTTCAGGAACCGATTATGTGATATCTGATACCTCGCACGACTTCTTTTTTGTGAAATTTCTCACACGCGGTGCGGATTTTCTCGACCGAATCTAGAAAGGCCTCTTGGACTCCTCTTCTCTCGCTCAGCACTGACACCACTTCAATTTTTGAAAGCTCGAACAGAAAAACGCTCCTATCGCGAAGGGCTGCAGGCTGCAGGAGCCAAGTAGTCGGAAGGAGCGCGGGTGAGAGAATCAGGATAAAAATACGTCCGTTTTTCATCAACCGACGGACAACCTTCAACCGGGCAAAGCTTTCTCGTACTTTCCGTATGGAGGACGATCCGACGGCGAGCTCGCCAGAGTCCGTCAGGGTAGAAAATGGCTCGCTGAACATTTTCCACAGCCGACCGAGATTCCTAGCATCGAATCCTTCTTTTCATTCCAGATATTCCATCGTCGACGTCGGAGAAGACCCCGATAGAACGACGGAGGCCTGCTCCAAGTTTCTCCCATTGATATCATTCGTCTTAGTTGGCAGGGATTCTTCCGGTTTTTTCTTCTTTCTTGTTCGCCCAGTTGATTTGTTCCAACCACAAACAAGCCGAATCAGCTAAGCTCAGTTTGTCAACTTGAAGGAGATTCTTCACATTGATTAGACTCCTTTCCACTATGTTTCCCCTTCTGTTGTCCTTTGGTCGTCCTTCTCGATTTCTCAAGAGCATGAGTACCCCAAGGGAGCGGCTTCCAGGCTTCACGTCGGTCGTAAATTGATGGAACTGGAAAACTTCCCCTCGTTCTCCCCGATGTTTTCCCCGACAGGGTAACCGCGGGACTTTTGATGAAATATTTTGAGAACGCAGTCGACGATTTCCTGGTTCGCCGGCCTCGCGCGCTCTGATCCCTTTTTTGAATTCAGCCGTGACTCTCGATCGGTATATGAAGACATGTGCGGCAAACAAAAGAACCTACTCACGGACAGAGGGCCAGCCCGCCAAATGGGTAATATTACAGAGTACGCGCGGAACGACTTTTTTGCCCGTGGACGACGGCGGTCCGACGAGAAGGCCAATATGTCGACGACTGTGTCAGCGAGCATGGGATCTCAAGACAGGCGAGAATTTCAAGAGTCGCCAACGAAGGATATCTTTATCTTTTTCGTCCTCTGTGTTTCTTTGTCCTCTTGGAGTCGCGGCCGAAACCGCTGTTCTCGTCATGACGGAATTCGTTCTCAGCGCACGTTCCATATAAAACACAGGACGACAAAAGCTCGCGGTTTGTCTTTTGGCCTATTTCTCTTTTGTATCGGACGCGGCTAGCCGGACGGTTCTGTCGGTTCTTTTAGCTTCGTCGCTCGCAGAGCATGCGCAGGAACCGCGTCCGAAAGCAGCCGGAACGGCCGCATCGCCACATTTTGCAATCCGCTCTTGTTTCGAAGGCGAATCTACCCCACCCTCCGACAAAATTCGCTCATGATGGAAGTTCTGAATGACGACGTCCTTCATCGTAGGGTATCCATGTGGACACCCATCATCCGCTCCGACAGGACTGTGTCACAATGGTGGAACTATGTCAGTATGTAAAAAGAGAATTTGGTCGACGCTCGAGATTCAATCGCTGTTCCATCCTGTACACGATTGCCATTATAAGCAATAAATATTCCCCCACAGCCTTTGGCCGACAAAGCACATACGAATTCCGCGAGGATACGTCTGTTGCCGTGAGAACGTGCAATGACTTCGAGCATGCTCCACGTAGATTTCGGATATAATTCACGAGTGCTCCAAAAGTAATTCACGGGAATTTGAGGAATTATGCTCATAAATTGCGAGCACAATTCACCTCAGGGGAGATTCACGTCCGATTCAGGCCTGCCAAAACGTGAGCCTTTGCTTCCCACTATCGAGCCACGAGCTTCCACTATCGAGCGTTGGGATCGCGAACGAATAGTTCCATGGGCGTGGATGATGCCCAGCTACCCGGTGAAAGTTCATCCAGGGTTCGAAACCGTCTCGACGTCATTTTGAGCTCCTGCTTTTTTTGCTGTCTTTAGGCACTATCATCATGAGACTACTCTGACATGCAAATTTAAACCCACTGACCTTTAAGATTGATCTCCAACAAGATTTCTCTGCCGACTTCACTTGGCAACGGAATGTATATCCTCTTCTCGAGGCGACGACGTAGCGCCTCATCGATGTCCCAGGGAAAATTGGTAGCTGCCAGTACCATAACCACCTGCAATGCCGACGAACGTTCATGATGAGACCTTCACCTTATTGGGCAAGTCTAGAAGTCTCCTCAGCTCACGTTGAGCTTCTTTCGGCACGTTCTCACATCTGCTGGCCATGCCGGACTGCTGAAGTAAACTTCACGAGCAAAGTCAACCGCAAAGTCGTCCACTCACTCGCCCGCTTTTGCCTGTATTCCTCGAAGTTAATTTCCGGTTTATTCCTCTAGCACACTTCTTTTTGAATTGGATCGACTTCCTTTTTATTGCCTCTCAACAAATATACTCGTTCCTCTTGGCCTTCGTCACGGCGAGCACACTGACAGACAGACAGACAGGCAAATGGTCCTGATGATTGACCGATATGAAAACTTATTCGCACACCTTTCGCAGAATCGAGTCGATATCTTTTATTCCTCTGGCCGCGGTGAGAGACATCACTTCTCGAAACCTTCGACTCGGAGTGGATTACAACCCATCGAATGGAACAATTGGCACAATCCGAGAGGACTAACACGTAGACCATAAGAAACTCCACAGCTTCTTAACTACGTAGCATTTGAAGATGAGAGGGAAGAGGACGAGGAAGAGAAGACGCTCTGCGAGCGACCCCACTGAAACGTGAGCCGTGTCGAGAAACGAAGTCGAAGAGGAGGAACAGACGACTTGACTGAGATAACGCCAGTCGGTGACAATGACACGGAGAACGCTGTGAAGAAGAATGAGAATTTTACGATGATCTCATTTACCTTAGTGGGATCCTCTCCATTAGTGACTCCGTCCATCTGAATAAGAAGCTCTGATTTGACTCGTCGGGAAGCCTCGTGTTCGCTGGCACTGCCTCTTCGAGAACAGAGTGAATCGATCTCGTCGATGAATATCGTTGACGGAGCGTAGAATCGAGCCATTTCGAACAGCAGACGCACCATCTTCTCGCTTTCGCCTCTGTAAGATGGAGAACGATTGAGTGAAGTGTTGGGGGGATCACCACGCAGAAGTTCAAATACTCTCTTTCTGTCGGAAGTTGAAACTAGAGCTTAACGGAAAGTTGAATAAAACGGTCGTCTGGAATTCCCTCTCGCTGTCGAGAGCTGTTCTTCTTTCAGTCCATGCTTTCGCGCCAGAACACCTACGCTGAGCTAGACGCGCTCTCGCAAATCCCTGATCTTGTAAAGGCTTGCCTTGTATTTATTCTGCTCGTATTGGAAGACCCAAATCCGTGAATTTGAATTTCTATGGCGAGGCTATGAGGGAGGACAACGTGCAGCAAATATCGAACAATGTATCTTGTTGTTGTCCACAGCTCGAAGGTAACTAAACTTCAAGAATTAGGGCCAACTCGCACTTGATTCTTCATAAAAACAAGAAGTCGAAAACATCGTTGACGTATCTTTGGTTTTGCTTTTCATGATGACCGTTGTCGGGACAATTCATCTTTAACCCGCCTTCAGCTTGAACTGCAGGTGGCGTTGAGTCAATCTTATACAGATCGACGCCAGCTTGCGATGACACAGATATCCCTTGAAAAGCATTTGGGCCCGAAAAACTGTTTCCAGCCGCTTCCCGTTTTCCGGAAATCTTTGTGTGCTCGAGTCCGTTAGCGAGAGTGTGTGCTGCGCTCTCTTATCACCATGCATCGGATCGTTGTAAACACTAGCCCTGATCGAAATGGAGGTGAACTGTTGAGAGTTTCGATGCCCCTGTCCCTACTTTGGTCTCTCGTTGTTATCGAGGAAACGCCAAGAGCTCTCGATGAGTTTTTTCAACTCGAACTCATTTCAACAAAGGCGCTGGAAGTTGTCTCTGAGTTGGATTGTCTAAACTCTTCTCGAATCGGAGCGGACGAGAAACGTTTCGAAGTGATGGAAGTCACAGCCCTAGTGATGCTTTGTACATTTTTCTGCCGGGTCCCTCAACAGAGTTCACAAACTGCGTTTCTTGCCCGGCTCCCCTGGCTTCCTATCTCGTTCCATTTCTCTTCTTGCAGACAGCGAAAATAAAGCACTTGGTGATGAACAAAACGGGTTGATGACATTACAAATGTTAGCATGACCGAATGAACGGGGGTGGACAGTCTTTTCTCTTTGAGAAAAGCAACAATCATCAGGGACAGAGCTTTGAAATGTGAAACGATTCGGTATGATCCGATGCTTTCCGTCGAGGAAATGTTCATCAAGTCTGGAAACTGGGCCGCTAGACGTCTGCCCCGCATGACATTTGCGTGACATTCGCGCGACATTTTTCCATACGTAACAAGTATCTGTCTGTGTTCAGCGTCGTACCTGTATTTGGAAGTCAAGGTTGAACTCGACACATTGAAGAACGTCGTTTTGCACTCTGTAGCCACGGCTTTGGCTAACATCGTTTTTCCTGTTCCCGGAGGCCCAACCATGAGAACGCCTTTCCAAGGCCGACGAATGCCGGTGAAGTAGTGAGGGACCAGTAACGGCAGCACCACAGCCTCCTCCAGAAGTCTGAAAGAGGTTTTAGAAAAGGACTAATTGAGGTTTCCCTTCCTCCGGAAGACACTCTATCGATTATTAGGCCTAAATTAAAGCACGGACAAGTAGGCTTAGAGTCAGGTTGTAGCTTATTCGATTCGTAGAATCATTTCCAGCCTCCGCGAGCGACGGGGCGAAGGTGATTTTGAGTGAAGCGAATTCATTCATACTGAGGTATTCATGAATGTCATTAAGTCAAGCGAATTAACAAAATGCAGCTCATGGAGTTTCCCGAGTTCACGAGCCAGGGCGGCACTTAGGTAAAACGCCGGTGTACCACGAAAACGAGCAATGGACTCTTAAGTGGCATCAGATGAACGAGTTCGTCGTACACGATGAGGGGTCCTCTGTTAGCTCCGCCGCGGCCATCAAAAGAAAGAAATACATCCGCGTCAGGGAAGTACGCGTCGACGCTCATGATACGGTTAGGGCCATTCAGATCGCCACTTCTCCCAAAACCCGAGTCCCTTGGTCTGCTCCCATTTTGTTTGCCGCTGCCGGTGATCCTCTCCTCCGTTCTCCTAAGCTGAGCGCCATTTCATATCATAGCGCTCAGGCATCTCGTGGTCGAGTCGAAAACTCGGGGAGCGGTTTACAAGCTCAATGTGAGTAGTTCCTTACGGCCATGGCGGAGAACACAGCATTAACCCTCAGTGAGCGAGTATCCTCAACGACGGCTTTACGTAATAGGCCTATGAACAGAGACTCCTCGAACTTCGTCGTGGAACAAAACGAATCCGTACAATGTTCTAGTCTGTTGCTGCTTTCCGTGCGTTACGAAAAGGAAACCACCTTTGGCCCTCTTAGTCTAAGTGGCTCCAAGCTCACTGCTGCTTTGATTCTTGGTCGCTTCGTCTTCCAGCCCGGTCAACTCTCGGGCTCGTCATCCAAGCAGGCCCCGAGCTGGTTATATATCAGACTTCTACGTGTGGCAAAGCTCTTGCCGAACGAACGGTCCAACTGTCCACTTCCCCACACCTTTCTCATTAACTTCGTCCGTCTCCTCGCTTGGAGTAGTAAACAGGGGAAAAGGGGAACGGGTTTTCGACCGCGTTATCATAGATCATCGGAGCTGAATATCAATGCGCTGACCTTGGTAAATAGCCAACGAGTGGACAGTGAATAGCGGCCTAATTATGCTGTCTCCGGATAGCACAGCGCATGTGCACTCAAACGAGTTGATTCACGCTCTGACAGTTTATCTCTGATTTTCGACTAGAATTGATACCGAAGAGGAGTCCCCCTTGATATTGTGTTTGGGGAGCACGCTTTACGCGCTTCCTTAACGCATCAAGAGCTTTTATTGCCACTCTTCCCAAAGGAGCATTGTCAGAAGAAGTTTCCCGAAGCATTCCTTTGTTTCGTAAACTGCCCAGATCCTTTTCCGAAGCAGTAACTGGCTATTGTAGCGTACACCTGCTTTGATATTCCTTGAACGATCGCTTTTATGACGTTTCAAGGAGCCATCTTCTGGAATCGAGGAGTACAGCAAGGTCCCGGCAGATCTGCGGAGTCTCAGCGAACGGAATCCTGATTCTGTCGAGGACGTTCTTTCAAGAAGATTGGATTCACTTAGAACTACGAACGGCCAGAAGCTCAGTGATGCATGGCGGGGGATTTCAGATTGATTCGAGTCCGAATCAACTTTGTGGGAGTAGTGGATTTCCATCACACCGGGGAAAAGCCGAACGAGTGCTTCACCGGCACGACGCGTCGTCAATCATCTCTTCTCACCTCTTGGCCTCCTCGAGATCAGCGATGTCGCTCCACCGCACGGAAGGATTCTTCTGCAGGATGTCCCTCTCGAGCAAATCGACCAACTCTTGATCCATGTTTGCGCATTCGAAGCGTTTCTCCTCCTCCTGTTGTGGTTGTTGTGCCTGATCCTTGCTTCCACCGGACTGAAATGGAATATCCCATCGTTATTATTGAATGATGGAGGCATCCAATGATGAAGCCTTCTCCATCGGAGACACACCGAGTAATATTGATTTTTTTTATTTTTTTTTATGTTAGCACTGCCGCGCGGCATTCGGCCCTGGATCTCAGTGAAGTTTGATCGAAATCGTCTTCTGAATTCGTTCTCGCCGGGGTTTTCCGCTGTTCTGTACGACGATCATGCATTTGGGGTCGAGATCATCGTTTACTACCCGAGCAGTGCTCACAAAGCTGCTTCAAAGGGGTCGTCACCGTCTCCTGAGGAGACTCCTCGGTTCCTTTGGGGAGTTGGGCCCGCCTCAGGAGAATTTTTGGTTGCTGGTTTCCCCTTGATTGTTCGCCAGCTTCGAGGGGCTGGGCGTCTGCGATGCAACAAGTCCTTCCCGAGAAAAGAGTGCTGGTCAGAGAGGCTGCCAGCAACACCTCAAACCTAATCAGAATATATATGAGTTCATACTAGGTACGACGATGCAGCGCGAGCAGGACAGCAAACCCAACTTCACCTCTCCAGCCACTCGAGCGGCTCTTCGATAATCTTATCTCCACAAGAGCGGCATATTGCAGCCGAAACGGTGCGTTGTGGCAACGCCGACCGCTTCTGCGAGCATTATCGTCGTTGTTGTTGCTGTTGAGGGTGCAGTCGGTGTTCTAATCGGAAACACAAATGGCGTACAGTCCGGTCGGTCGACAAAGCTACAAGTCCGCAGAGGAAGCACAAAGCATCATTGGCAGGTGTGTAGCCGTAGAATGTCGCCGCTAGTAGACGAAAGGAGAAAAAACCGAATCGACAACCAGATTCATTACGAGAGACCTCGTATTTTTCCCTCTCTCTCTTTCTTCCACACGAACATCCACCTCGAACTCACTCCCGATTCGCTCGCTTTCTCACCTTGGCATCTGGGTCCCGGGCTTTTTTGGGATCCCCAGACGTTCCTCCTCCCCGAGGCCGAGACGCTCCTTGTTGTCCTCCACCGGCAGCCGGTCCGCCTCTGTTGACACTCGCACCTCCGCCGCGACTACTTCCTATCGACGCGTCCTTGGTCACCGATCCGCGACGCGAAGTCTGTTGTCGGCTACGAACCTCCGATCTTCTATTGGTAGACCTCGCCGTCTGCCGCAGCGACTGCCGACTGAAAACGATGAAATTGACTTATGTCAATTATATTATCACAAAAAGTTAACTGTATCATACGACGGAATCGGGATATTTATGTCGCGTAAAAACTAAACGGAGCAAAAATATTTCGCGGAAATTATTCGATTCGTTGGTGCTCCCGCGGAAATCCCACAATCATATCGATACAAATTCAAAACTTTCATAGTAGACAGACTGTGTCCTTGAATCTGGGATGGCATGGTTTCGAATGGCAGAACAAATAAAACGGCAATAACCAGAACCACAAAATCTTACTGTTATCAGATCGAGCCAGAAGACGGCTCAAGGACAACCGGATGGAAAAAATAAGAGGATCCAAGCGGCAGTGTGTGGAAACCGGCAGAGACGAGGAAATAAGCGAGAGGAATCGAACATTATTCTAATTCGTGCGCACTCCATTTGGCACAAACTGTTCTTTCCGATACACTCGAACATCTACCCTCTGGCATTGAGCGGGATCTTCGGTGACGGGATGTGCCATAAACGCCATCCTTTCCGTTTTCTCGAAAACTTTGTCGAGTTTTGTTGGATTTCGAATTTCTGTCTCGCTTCGCTCGCGCAGCGCGGATCCCATTTCAAACATAGTAGCGTATAAAGTGAATTATCGAAACGATCGTCTGGCTGACTCGTTCGGTTTGTACCCGTCTTACTGTTGATGCTACGATTGCTCTTGTTCTCGGAGAAACAACACCATAGATCTAACCTGTCCAGACTGATTCTGCTGACACCAACCACCCACCCCAACCCAAGCGTTGGGGCAGATCAGTGGCAAGACAACAGCGCGGCGCAGCGGTAGCCTCCGTTCGGAAATGTGCATCCATCCATTTCATCATCGCCCCTCCCGTCTCCCTATACTTCGTCGGCCAAACAACCTAAATGGCAACACATATTTCAGCGGACGTCCTGAACGGAGAGGACGAAGCGGGCGAGCGAGCGAGCAAACAGCCCGAGCAAGAGGGTTCGTTTGGGAACTGCTCGCCCGCCGGGTCGTTTGATAGCCGAGCCCGGAGGAGAAGATGCCTGAAATCTCGAGATCACATCACCGGAAGGGCACGCCTCCGTCACGCTGGATCGATCTGTTGTTAAAACGCTTCAAGCAGCCCCACCGCTATCACAACGAGCCGCAAGAACCCGAAAGACTCTACTCAGTCGAGCGCAGTCAATTGCGGTTGGTGGTATAGTAGGCTGTTACGTGTTTGTCGCGTTGCATTGTTAACTCTTGGCGACGTCATCCAATAAAAGGTAGAACTGGTGACATGTCGGTCACGTCCGAAGCTTTCCCTCCCCAATTCCAGTGAGAAAGAGAAACGTCGGAGTTTGTCGATCACGGAAAACGATGAAAACACCCAGGCACGATAAGCAATGGCCGAGAACGAGAACGATAGATCATGAACGAGCAATGAAAGCAAGCCAATAGATCAAGGAACTCAAACTGACTTGATGGATCGCCCGTAACAAACTTATCTGCTCTTCGTCATTTGCGCTGCGTTGCGACGTCGGTGCTCGTTACCCACCTGTCTTCGGGAGGCGGAGGCCAAACATCTGGGTCGTGGGATTGCATCGGATTCTGATTCCCCATTGAGCCCATTGATAGCGACTGCATATCGCCCATGGGACCTAGAGTCCAAGCCTGAGGCTCGGATATTCCTCCTGTGCCTCCGAGATTCATTTTGTTCATCCCAGCCACGGCAACGCGCAGGTCGGGCTCGTTTTTGAAGCCGGAAATCGTCGACACGACTTCTTTCAGCTGGCCGTACTCTGTGCTCATCTGCTGGAGGATCTGGAAAACAAAAGATTCGATCATTTAGTTAATGACGTCGGAAACTCGGAGACGATGAAACTGGGTCATTCTTGAAACTGTTGGAAGAGGCATGCGCTTCCTACACGACCTTCGAGTGGAGTTTGCAGTCACAGACAAAAGCGTTCGACCGAAGAGTTGCAGCACCGGGCAGTAGGAGACCGTTAGCCACAAAACTTTCTGATTCCCAACAGAGCTGTCAGACTAAGTGACTCCTTGGAGTTTGACTTGGGATACCCAACCAGCAACCCCATTCAAGAGAAAGCACGTGTTGCTTGGGAAAGCACCTGAATCCCGAAGTATCGAGTTTTGAGGAAAAAGGCGCTGAGAATTCGAAGCCGGCCGAGAAGGCCAGCCAAACGACGCTGGATCCATGAATATATTTATGCGGCTTGCGTCAAATGTGAGCATCTGTGAAAGCCATCCGAAAGAAAAGCGACTCGCCCTATGGCCTGCTTCTTTGATTTTTTTTCTTTGGAGGGAACCGATGGTCGCTCGCTTGAACATACCCGAAGAGCAAAAGTCCAAGTGGCGAATTCTCCCCTTAAAATATACACCACACATTTCTCGCCCGCCGCCTCGAGAGACCGACGAACTTTCCGAGAGCCAAACGGTCGCCAACGGTCGTAAGCCTCCCCCTTATTCCTTTATGCCCCGCCCCCCCCTTCTCCCTGCTTCGTTTGAACTCCCAGAACTCCGGAATATTCAAGGGCAGACGATCTGGAAACTTCCACTCATAGGTTTCGAGATCTTTCAAAGTGTTTCACCTTTCCTCGCGCGAAAAACATCTGCTTTAGTCGCGAAAGCGGTCTCCCCGGGTTCTCGTTCCCGCCATAGAATCTCTCTACCTCATTGAAATAACGACCAGGGCGCGGAATTGCCGGGATTCCACACACCATAGTCACTTGAAATCGCCCATTCCGTGTGTCCCTCCCGCCAAGCATCACCCCGTGTCCACAAAACGAACGAGTGGAGGAGGGAGGGTCTAAGCGACTGAACATTGTTCACCCGCAGCCTTTCCGCCGCCCGCCCAGCACAGGCTGGCCATTCCGTGTTCGTTCTGGAGTTTCCCGTCCACAAATCGTCAACAGTTCAAACGAACGCGGATTTCGTTTTCATCGAGGATTCATCGAGCACAGTCTCGGAATACGAGGGGAAATTTCTAGAGGCACTTTGACGGCCGTCAATTTCAGCTCCGGAATCAATCTCCATCGCAAGAAGCCGAAGGACTAGGATGGAAAATATCGTTCCGGAGCGTGAACCGGCTCTCCGAATCGGAAACACGGCTCCCCATGGAGGAATCGCTCTGGAAGATTTTCTGCGTTTGATGGCTCCATCGTTCCTTCAGCAAAACAATCTTCCGCGCACAGCTGTCGGCCTCACTGTCCTCCTTGTCTATTGGTCCGTCAGTCTGCTCTGATGGTCGGATGGCTGCTTTGACGACCTGGCTGGACGACCATCAGGTGTCTCAGCGGCCTTGAAACAGGTCAAAGAATGACCAAACATCAGTGACCGATCTCCGGAGTGGATTTTCGTGAGATAAATGCCACCTTCGCCCTCGGTCCACGACCGGCAACTGATGATGCTGACGAGGAAACCAACGGCGACGAATCTTCGGTCGATTCCATTCTTCCTTGGACCTTGGACTCTCCTGGCTGGCTCTCTCCGGAAGCCTCGGGATCATGGAACATGAAGAAAGGGTTGTCCAACACTCCGGGACTCCGTCAATAACTTGAAGACACAAAATTTATTCCTAGTTCGCATACCAAAAGAGGAGAAATGGGCTTAACGATCGCGAGGACCAAAGCCGAGAGGAATCGAGCAAAAATCAGGAAGCAGAGGCCCACAGCGAATGAACGAACGGAACGGGAGTCGCATTCGTGGCCACATTGTTCCTTTGCGGGGTATTACGCAAATGAAATGGGCCAGACACGAGAAGCCACCAGCGTCCGTCGTGGTCGTCGCTGCCAAGTCCACAACGTCCACTCGTGGAGCCCCGTCCAGTTTGTCGCTTGCTTAGCGGTTTGGTTTTCTACTCGAGCGATGTCGGATCTCGGCTTGCTGCCGGGCCTTCCAGTCCGGGGTCGAGATGCTCTTCCCTTGAGTTTGGTTGCCGTCGCGTCGCCGGCTTCATTGCTTCTACCATCGGGTTGGCTGGCGTCCGACCCGTTTCAACCACAGCAGACCCATTCGGTCCCAAGTCTGTGTCTATGGACACACTCCGAGTTCGGATGACTGCAGCAGAGTTAAAGTTGAACCCGAACCGGCGTCGCAGTGGTGGTTGACTAATTAGTTACAAAATTAAAAAGACGCTCTTCATTATCTTCCATTAAGTTCAGATTGGCCAGTGACTTTGTCAGCGTCGGTCTTGATGAATCGGGACGACGCGACCGACGCCGACGTCGAGATCAACCGCCACGCGCAGCAGCAACTCGGTCAGACCTCTACAGCTACTGTTGCTGTGGCTTCAAAAATAAGTCTTCTCGCTATGAGAGTTTTTCTTCGCCGCCGAGAATAGGCTCAGTCATCGGTAATACACTGTCGGCGACGATGCCGCTAGGCTCGATGTCAACAGACGGACCAAAAGACTCAGCTTTGCTTGTCCACCGTCGCGTCGTCGGTCGGTCGGTCGAACGACAGACCGAAAGGGGCAGAGACCTGAATCCATCTGTCGGCGGACGCAAAAGCTTTTCAGACAGTCGAGGCGCTTGCTTTTGTCGTTGCCAGGTGCAACAGAATGTCACAATCGACGTCCCAGTACAAATCGGCCAACTGTGTATGTCGTCAATAATGTCCCTCGCTTCCTTATCTGCCGGCAGACGCATGTATCTGTTGCTTGAAGGACCACTGCTACCGCCGCCGCGTCGCCCCTGCATTATTGTGTTCGACTTCTCGTCTCCTGCTCCCTCCCAGGGATACCCTGCGGGCAGTGGCCTCTCCGCAGAAAGAAATGAATTCCGATTCTCTTCTCGAAGGCCCGCAAAGCAACTTTCCGAATGAACTCACTGCCACCTCTAAATTCTGGGGGTTCTCTCTGATAGCGCGGGGAACTTCCGCAAAACCCTCAAATTAGAAAATTTGAGACGGAGTTCTCAGAACATACTATTTGAGAGATGTTCCGCGAAATGTTCTTTCGTTTTTGAAGCAACGAGAGAAACGCTCGAGAGCTTTTTCGCTGGATGGCGGGTGCCAGTGCATCAGTAAATAGATCAAAGACAACTGTTGCCGTCTTGACACCTTCCGTAATCGAATCTTCCGTATCACAAGCCCGCTCCGTAAGGCGTCCATCAGCAGCAGCGGGAAGCCCATTTTCTCATCAAAAGGTCGAAGAGGTCATGTGGAAATACTTTGCTCCTCTCGTCGTCGTCGTCGCCTCCTCCAGCGGCACGCGAGTCACAGAGGGTGTTCTCCGTGAAGGAAGTCGCTCACAAGAGAAAAACACATCTTGAGCATGTGGAACAATAACCCAACGGCTAGGCGAAGAGAAAAGGCGCATGGATCACGTAGGCAACGTTTTCAATGAACGTGAGATAATCACGAGGCTCTTCTGTCAAGTGCCTGGAATCCAGCAACTAGGAAACAGGGAAGTGGGTCTGGGGTGAGGAATTAGCGGGCGGCCCTACATCACCTGGAGGTAGGTGAACAACACGTCCAGACTGTTCCTCCAGGCATCTCCCATCAAACAACCGCAAGAGAGGAGAAGACACGGAGGAACAAACAGCTGAGCGAAGCATTCCTGTCCGAACTACATATAATGGGAAGCGATTGCGGAAACTTTTTTGGAAAAGTTTGTTGAGCGCTTTCTTGTTCCCTTTACGATTTGGAAATGTCTCGGAGTTCAGAATCGAGGTCGCGTAAACGTTGAGGTCGGCAGGAAAAGCCAATCCAGTAAAAGCAAGGGCCATCAGGCAGCCGGCGGGCGGGCGGGCGGGCGAGCGAGCGAGCGACGATCCAAAGCTGAAAAAACCTCCTCATTACAACCCTTTTCCGCCGCCGCCTCTCAGTTCAGCCGACAATCACACCTAACCCCAGGCCTTACGGTCGATGATCCTCAATTTAAATACCGCTCCAGGCGGCAGCAGCAAAGGGCGATCCCGAGAACGAATGGCCGATAATATAATGGAATGGACTTCGTTGAATCCCGACTTCGAGCCCTTGGCGCAGATAATGAATTCGATTCAAGGTTTCGAAGACATCGGTTCCGAGACTTTGCAGCCCGACGCCCACCGGAATCAAAGTGTATCCTCTCGCCAAACTCGCAATCGTTCTTCGAATCTTGTTTTCCGGAATTCGAGCGCTTCGAATGAAGCCCAGCGAAACTCCGTTCTGCGAAAAGAAAGGGGGGTGAGTTTTGAAACCGATGAAACCTCAATCGCGCGGGAAGGAACGAGTCTATCTTGGGAAATCGAGCCGAATCTCTCTGGTGGCATGTCAGCGCATCGACGATCGGGTGGCGTTGCATGAATCAACAAAGTGTTCGACTTCTGCTTTTGATGCACCCACAATGCTTCACTGCGGGAGTCAAAGTAATCAGCCTTTGGGGACTGAAGGCTGCGGCGCCAAGGCGCAAAACATACCGAAAACCAACTTTATGGAAGAAAAAGAAAACGTCTCGGGGAATGTCGGAGGAAAACTTGCGTGGCAAGCGCAACAGTCTACTTTTCCGCACGGCACTCACGCAACAAATTCCCTATAAGTTATTCCGTTGTTCCTCGCTGCAATAACAACAACAACAACACCGACAGGGAGAGAAATTCTACATTGATAGGAAAAAGCGAACTGAAGACGAAGTGCACGGCGCAACGGCAAACTCATTGCCGATACCTACGGCGGCGTTGCCATCGCAGTTGGTTCATTGATAGCCTCCGCGAGTCCATTCATCTCAACTTTCTTCACTTATTGCCTTCTATCAATAAGGAAACAAACGTCCAAAGCAACGAATTCCTTCGACCGAATACCTCATGTGTATTTGCCACCGACGCAAGCGTTTCGGATAGCATCGACACGGTATAGAAAGAAAGTAGAGCCTTTTCCCAACGACGTTCTTCCTCCACCTCACAATTGCAGCATCCAAAGATTGCAAAGTTTATGCGTCCCTTCCCCCATGTTCCCATCGCCGCTTTTCACTGTTGAATTCCACGACCGGGAACCTGAGAACATTAGAAGAATCTGCTCCAAGAACGAAGGAACAGGAGGAAAGAAATCGAACAATCGTCTGGAAATCCGGCCTGTAGAGTCACTGCCAGTTTATAGTCGGACTAGAACATACCAACCAACAATTCCAGACAAACGTTTCCGTTCGCCTTTCGCAGCCGACCTAAAAACGTCTCCACAATCCAAAATCATTGCCAATCTGCTCTAATATCGGGCTTAGAGGAACACCTTATCTGTGTTCGTCGACTACACAAGTCCACGACACGCTAACCGGCTTAGAGGCCTATCGCCGTCTCGGATCCACGTGCTGGAGCCGTTCAACCGAGTTTCCAACTCAAAAGCGACCCGACCTCTTGGACTTCAGAAGGGAGCAAACTCGAGACGGAACCTGAGTCTTCCACCTTCGTTTAGCTGAACGGAGAAATCCAAGCGATAGCTCACACCATGTCTGCAACATGACGAATGTCATCGTCTGTTGAGTAAGAGAGAAAATAAAAACTGGCATTCAGAGATAGACACCACAAGGCCCTCATCGGCAAACCATACGAACAATGATGAGCCCCAATGCCCCCGATGAGCAAGCTGAAAGAAACGAGGGGGAGCTCGGTTTTGCGACGTCAAGGTCGCTCGCGTCCCGTCAAGATAGAGCTCCTTGCTGCTGCCGCTCCTGTGGTCCACCGGCAGCAGCAGCAGCAGTTCCCGCAGAGAGGGTACTGTTCGTTCTGTTAGACGCTCTCCAGGAAACATAAACAGCTAACAGGAGGGCCATTGCTTTAATTGGGACCATCGACCCCTTCTCTCCTCCCTCGTCGGCACCCAAGTCAATTAAGGACTTCACAGAGGCTACGGACAAGTCAGCTGCGTGGACACACAACACCAGAATGACGACCTGCAGTCACCTCTCACGCAAGGCCTGCTCGCCTGCAAGCACTCACTCTCTCAGGAGCTTGCAAGAGCGGAGTTCACCACAAAAACTTAATGGCCAACCATCAACATATAATGAATAACGAAGCCGAACTCGCCCACGCGGTCGTTTGCTCTTCACACTTCCCTCCTCAAGGTCCTCCAAGGATGTCGACGGACCCGAGTGAAATCTTGGAAGCCGAGAAGGAAAACTCAGAGCTGATTTCTAAGGTCATCGAGGACGGCATTGCATCCAAAGATTCGATTTCCCAAAAAGCATGGCAATGGAAACGCTTCCAGAGCCGCACCGAAACCTGGAGTTTGGGACTTGCTCGTTGGTTGTGCCGAACCGACGACTCCATCAAGACCGGCTCATCTATCACTGGAATGGCTGTATTCTGGCAACAGCAAGGCGTAGAAATCGAATCTTGGCTTTTCAGCAGCTCCGTTTCAGACGAAGAGATGAATCGACCGCTTTCGGTCGAAACTCCTGGATTGCTCCGGGTCGGTCGCTTCCGCTAATACGTCTGCTCCTGCTTCCATGGAGCGTCACAGCAAGAACCACATCGAGTGACTTGGAGTCTGAAAACTTCGAAAACGGCAGTTGCATTCCTCACCATGAAGACGAGGATTTGAGATCAAAAAGTTGTCTCATCATTGGCGGAAACGTCATCCGATTGCTGAATGAAAGTGGAATATCGTATTTCTTCTAATTGAAGGGTCTATTTCAACTTCTCGTAGGTCAAAAAAAACACAGGGACCATTTCAACTGAAAGTTGAAATTTTGATCACGGAGGAGGCCGTAAAAATGGCGGCAAGCTGTTAGTCGGAGCTGCCANAAATCGAATCTTGGCTTTTCAGCAGCTCCGTTTCAGACGAAGAGATGAATCGACCGCTTTCGGTCGAAACTCCTGGATTGCTCCGGGTCGGTCGCTCCCGCTAATACGTCTGCTCATGCTTCCATGGAGCGTCCTACAGCAAGAACCACATCGAGCGACTTGGAGTCTGAAAACTTCGAAAACGGCAGTTGCATTCCTCATCATGAAGACTAGGATTTGAGATCAAAAAGTTGTCTCATCATTGGCGGAAACGTCATCCGATTGCTGAATGAAAGTGGAATATCGTATTTCTTGTAATTGAAGGGTCTATTTCAACTTCTCGTAGGTCAAAAAAGAGTTCCCCTTTCTTGGTGACCATTTGACAGAAGGTGCCATCCAATTAGGAGGAATACGCTGTCTGTCCTTGCCAAAGGTTACAACGAGAAAGCGCCCGAACGTCGTTAGATTCGCGGAAGTTCCGATGACAAGCAACAAGATAATTTGATCAAAACTTGAACTCTTTGACTATCTATCTATCTATCTTTCGGTCGGAGGAGGGTCGAGCGTGCAATTCGAGATCTTATTATAAACTCGTTATTGGCCCTGTGAACAAAGCTGCTGCGGGCTCTTGCATCGGACATCGCGGCCTTGGATTGGCGATCGTTGTCGACTTGCTCGGCAGAGCTCGTTGAGTTTCGTTCGGGAATGATTATTGATTCAAGTATCGCGCCTTGTCATTTAGGCGCATCCTGATAGATGTGACTTTCGTCGTCCAACCCCAGAGGACCTTTTCCTCCCTTCCGGATGGAATCAGCGGCGACTGAATCACGAGGTATGAATGAGCTAGTTGTCCGCGAGTTTTCCGCTTCTGTCGTCGAGCCCAAGTGTAAATGAAACAGAGTCGTTTTGAACTGTCCAAGAGTCGCTCCCACTCTTGCGGAAAAGCAAAGTTTGATGAAGAAACTTCGTAACGGTCGTCAAATTCTCCGTCGTTTAGAGTTGGGGATGAGTTTCGGAGGCGAGTGGGCAAGCGATTCCTAACGCTCGAAGGAGGACCCGCATACATATCACCCGCCTCCATCAGCATGCAACCGTAATGAACACGTACTAGTCGTGGCCGAGCCACGATGCTAACGGTTTTGAATCTAGGGCGAAGACTTTGTCGCGAATATCCAAGTTCGCTCTCCCCATGACAGGTCTGCGTCTTGAGGGTTTCTTAACAAAAGTCGCTTCCGTGCCGGAGAGCTTCGGTCCGGGTTGTTCTTGAGTCTTCGATTGGAAAGCGCATCCGGAATCGATCCCTGCCGCATCGACCGCCGCGAACAGTAACTCATCGCTTGCGAAGAAATCCGGTGATCGATGCGGACGTACCTAGCAGGCACAGGAAACAGCCGGATGATCGAAGGAAAAGGTATCAAGAAGCTCGTAGTTAGTTAGGAGCTACGCTTCTCAGGACCAATAGCTTGGGGAGGGAGCACGCTTACAAACTATTCAACCAGTGTAAGAGAGCAAAGTAGTCCGGGATAGAACTATACATTGCCGGCAGTCCGGCTGCTCGCCTGCCGGCGTGGTTCGTTCGTTCGTTCGTTCGTAAAGGGCTTAATGGATTCCCTGACCACTTCCTTCCCCAGTGGTTTGGCAGCCGCTAAGACGGCCGTGCTACCTGATCAGATCTCCCGCATTAGATTCAGTGCACCCTCGTGGCCGACCGCACATTGCGCGAGAGCACGGGAGAGAAGCCTTGCCGACCAGCCAGCCAACCAGCCTCGGTAGGATCCACAACAAGCTTCGCAGCACGGAGTGAGTACTTGCCTCAACGACCGGGGTACGGTGGGCCGACGGGAGGATAATGAGCTGCCGGTGCGAAGCTGTCTACGTATCGCTAATCTCACAATGGGTGTTCATATTGAGAGATATTGGCAGTGAAGGAATAAGCTTGCAAATCGAAAGAGCGAAACACTAACCGTTTTCCACGTCTCGATCCTGTTGATGTCTCCATCGGCGGGAATCGCTCGGAGGACGCCTTGGATGCTCTGCATGACTCCCTCATAGTAGACGAGAGCGCTCTCGTAGTTGCCCAGAAGCGCTAGTTCACGAGCCATCTGAACATTCTCCGTGATGGACGAGAAGTTGGGGGTCATCCTCTCCAACATTGCAGACACGACCCAGGGTCGTGGACGAGCTTCGGCCGATGCTGATTACGAATTCCTGAAACGGACAACGAGTTCAAATCTCGATTAGGACGGCCTCGTAGACCACCGTGCTCCCGCCATCTTCGGTCGCAGCGCGAGAGATAATCACTGGTTTGGCAATCGCCAGCGTCTGCGTCGAAATTCTTCCAACTGCGCTCTGATGGCCTTCTTTGAAAAAACTTACGACACCGCATTTGTCCACAATGATCTTCTTGCGGCACCGGCGGACCAACTGCGCACCAGCTGCTTAGCGTAACGAAACTTTGTAACTACATAAATGGACTGCTACTTTCGTACTCGACGAAGCCAGATTGGATATTCCCCGAGCTTTATCGGACCGGCTGGTGGAAGTATTTCCGATTCGATTATCTCGGTCTGATCGGAGCTTCATGCTCTGAAACCACTCTTGATTTATGCATGTATAAGCCGCCGATGATTCCCGGAGCGTGGATTCGCCAATCTGAGCGTGCGTTCTCTTTTCCGTTCTTCAAACAAGCGCCAGCTATTGCTGACGCTGGAGGCAGAAGAGGGGAAGACAAGTCCCTGTCTCGTTCCCCTTCGTCTAAGTCAGATGGAAGAGTCACGATGAAAGGAAACTAAACGCAAAGTGGAAGAGATGAATCGCTCGGAGCGATCTCGGAACCGGGAACGAAAAAATCAAAGAAAAAGAACCAACCAGCTTGTCGGCATCACCGTCTCGAATCACTGTGAGCGACTAGAAAGATGATGACGAGATTCACAAACTTCCCGACGAACGCCAAAGGAACTCCCGGAGGAGCTCGAGTCGAGCGCGACGACAGCAGTTGGAATCGCTTTTCCATCTTTCTCATTCCCTTTTCCAGCGAGGAGGAAAAAAACGCGGCTGTTTCCCGCCGCAACCACAGGCCTCGTTGAGCCTGAAGTCTCTCTTCATCTGCGTACACTTCCCCACCGCCTCCCCTCCTCTCCCCTAGCTTTCTCACCGCACAATCGGACTTTTTCCCGTTCCCTCCAGGGGAAAATTACGCCATTGGTCTTCTTTTCTGCGGAACCGATGTCTCTGATGTTATTCTACGCTCACGCCTCCGGTTGGACAATCTGTCAATGCCTTGCTTCTCGGTCAACTGCCATCGTGCGTTTTTCGGAGAAAAATAACTTTGTCTTCCTCGAGGCTTTGCGACCGAAGAGACACCGGATCGCATCGGAGTTCCTTCTCTGGAAGTCTACTCATTGAAGTCGTTCCATTCAAATGGAAGAAAGTGTTCGGTTTCCGGAGAAGCGAGAGGAGAGCGCCTTATAAAATGTTCGGTTTCTCTTCCGTCCTTCCATCTCAGCCTTGAGCATATGGGCAGCTCTCACTCAGTGACATAAAGTCAATAAATTTCATTCCTACCTGGAGCAACGAGGGCAAGCAGTTTCGGCCTACAACGAAAGCCACTCAGCTTTTGCGAGCAGTTCTCAACGAAACCCAAAGCACAATGGCTCCCACTTCTCAAAAGCAGCCTTTCTCCCCCTCCCCCTTCTTCTGCTCGCCTATCCTCGAAGAAGCCTCTGACAATCGGCGATAATAAACTCCACCACAAACCTAGCACAGTTTATATTCGCTTGCGATGGATCCGGGGAAGTCGCACTCTTCACTGAAGCAGCAAAAAGATCGGGCAGATAGAGGCTCCGCACACACAGAGAGTGGACGATTAAAGGAGCAGGGAGACGGATGAGGGCGAAAAGATGAAAATCTACCAAAGTAGACATCCGTGGAAGGTTTGCTTTTGTTTACGTCTCCCTAGTTGCGTTTCATGTCATGAAAGACATGAAAATACGCTCAAAATAGGACACGAAAACAACATTCGGTCGAGCAGCTTTCATAAACTCCACCAACGTCGGCAAAACATGATGACGCGGACGACATCGGGCGAAATTAGAAACGACGCGCAAAAACAAAATCCGGATATACTCGACCGATTCCACGAACGACACAGCGAGCGTAAATTGTGTCTATCGATCCACTCGCGGAGCAACAGATTCCGTGATTAATTAGCTTATCGTTCAAAGGCCACGAGTATGAAGACGCCGCTCCCACCCTGTTGCCAGAGGGCGAACGCAGACTTCTATAATTCGTTTGAAGTTTATTAAATAAAACTCTTCTCTTTCAGGGCAATCGCATTTCAGCATTGAGAGGCTGCTCGAGGGCATTTAACAGATCGCATAACGCCTGCATTGCTGGTTGAATCCCGATCGAGGCAAGGGCGCCAAAGCGAAGTCGGTTCGTTATCTTTTCCCGTAGCTCTACTTCGATGGCCGGAGCGACTGAACACTCACCGAATCGAGCCCGTGCCATTCACGACACTTGCTGCGAAATTTTCTCGGACAATATGTTGACGCTCTGCAAAGATCATGTCAGGTGCTGGCAAGGGAGTCGAAGTTTGAAAGTGTTTTTACCCTCCATTTCCTCTATCCCGAATGATCCGGTATGCAAACAGAACAGATGAACAGGAGAGGATGAGGAACGCCCTAATAAATTATTCCGGATAGCAGGTGTCATCGTTCATTTGATAGCCGACTCCGAGTTCCCGCGTCCGTCTTTCTCTCCTTCTTTCGGTCCGTTTGTTCTGTCATTAGGTTGTCAATCCGATTCGTGGAGTGGCACTTGCTTCTTCCTTTCTTCTTTTCCTGGCGGCCATTCATCTTACGAACTAGACTTTGGGGACTTCTTCCCGCGCGCGAAACCGCGCGCCGTACAGCTATACAGGGTACGCGCTCAAATGGAGGAAACGGACAGAAAAGACATTCGGATCGGTCCGAGGAACGTACCGACTCGCCTAACCTGCTGCGGGTGACTCATGATAAATTGTATTCGATTCGAGACTCTTTCCGATGGTACGCGACACGAGCCAGACATCGGAACTTCGTGTCGGTCGGTTGGGGACGGAAGAAGCCGAGGAAGGGCCGAGACGTAAGCTGGACAACATTTGCCAAGCGGAGCTCCACGACCACTCCGTCATGGTTTAGCTCAATTTCGATTCGAAGCCTCCGAAGTCCGACGATAAATCATTTCCATCAGGGAAATGCGAACCACGTAACTTTCATGTTGCTCTCGGTTTCCCGTACCACTCGCTTCTGTAACACTTGCCGTATGTTCCGGTTTGCTACACGGAGACCAATTTCGTTTAGATAACGTGTTATGCGCGCAAACATGTTTGCTGCTTGAAGCACGCGGACGGAAGAACTAACAATCCGCGGTTGGCTGGAGACGCCTTCAATAAATACTCTCTCTTTCGAGCAACAGGTATTATTATACAATAGAATAGAACAATTCGCTCTTGTCATTATCTACTACGTATGTATGTATATGCGCCGAGGGAGCCCACCGACTCCTTTTGTGTTTGCTATTGTGTAGCCTCTGCCGGCTTCCATAATTGACTCCTCGCGCTCTTTGTTCACAGAGAACATCGAGTAGAACTCAAGCAGGCGGCTGTCTTTGGATTCTCTCGCGGCGGCGGCGGCGGCAACCACAGCTGGCATGCGATTTGCCAACCGCTTCGAACTCAAAACCACGCAGGGCGTTCACTAAAACACTCGAATTCGGGGTTTGGAAAACGCAACTCTGGGAATCTAGCCCCGATCGTTCGAAACAGAGAACCCGATTGCGTCATGAACTTCGAAAGACCTTACTTTCCTTGAGGGAGGTTCTAGAATGTTGTGAAACCCTGATGTTGTGTAGGATCTTTCCAGATGCTATAGACTTCCAAGAAGAGTGCGGAGAAACTTTCTCCCTGTGTCGATGACCTTTAACTTTGATGCACTGAGAGAAGGGGAGGCGTGAGACGTGGGTAGCGTTCGTCCAATTGGAAAGTTGTTCACTGCGTGTTCGATCAGACCTTTCTGATTAAAAAGGCTCCGCTCACCAGCGTTAACATCGCGACCGGTGAGATTCCCAGTCAGCGACCAACTCCTCTAATTCCTTTGAGTTTTAACTTCGCTAACCGTGATCGAAGATTTCTCGCACCGATGAAGTTTCTCCCCGTTCCTCTGTCGATGGAGGGTCTACGTTTGCTGTGGTGCAAACCGCGAAACATCGAAGGATTGCTTCACTCGGAGCTACGAGAGCGTCGACATTCAATGTCAGCCCCGAAATTTGCTCCTGCTGGCCTCGAGTGTGTGACCTTACTCCAAGGAGTCGAGTGTTCTCCTGTCGCCGGACTGGTTGGCTTCTCATCTGCGTCGTCACTTTTGGCCTCAGGCCACTTTGGATTTGAAGCACGACCCCGAGTGACTGGTCGAGAGCGAACGGTTGTCCTGCCTTTGGGTCCTTTGGCTCTTGGTCAGCAGCAACCGCTCATCGTGAGACTGAGCTGGTTCCAGGATCCTTTTCGATATCTTCTCCTTCTTCGACCTTCTCCTTCTAACCGAAGCGAGTCATCCGACTTCATCAGAGAGAAACCACCGCCAACTAAGCAACGAAGCCAACCTTCTTCCAAAGGAGAGCGCCGGTACAATTCGTCTCATGTCGCGGAATTGACTCCTCGCAGCCTCGACGACTGAGTCCGAGAAAAGCTCCGGCAGAGAAACTCCCACCGCGGCAAGAAGAGCTGTTCTCAGAATCTCAAAATGGTTTCTGCACCGAATCGGAGATATGTTACAAACAAAATATTCCGTTCAAAGTCAAAGGTTCGCCTTGAGCGGCCTCTGATCGTATTCAGCTCACTCGCCAAAACAAAGGTAATCTCAAAATCCCGAAATCTCATCTCGATTTCTCAGTGAGGTTTACTTCCGGTTGTTTGGCCACTTCGGAGCATCCCAAAGCCCCTGTCTGTGGATTCCGCGGGTGCCTCCTGTTCAGGCGGGGATTTCGGTTGCATTGACAAATGTTGCAATTACGCCACCCACCACCACCGCCACCACCGCTGCAGCAGCAGCTTCCACCCCACCGTTCTACTTGCAGTAACAGCGGCCCGACCCCGTCGCACCAACCGTAAGTCGTCGTCTTCATATACAATGTACAGCTCAGGCGAACGATATCAGGGATGCAGCAGCATTGTTGCCATCTTCAGGCAACGACCGATAAACTTTTTGTCTCGAGTGAATAACAAAACAGAACGAACAAGCCACGTTCGTTGCTCGTCGCTAACCCACATATGGATGTCATCCGAGTTATGTTGGGGGAACTCGACCCGCTCGCCCAGACGTTCGAGCTAACCACTGATCGTGCCAGGACGCCTCACTCGCTCGGTCGAGGCTTCATCTCTCGACAGTGGGAAGAATTATGTTATTTGATTTTGGCGAAGTCGTTCGAACTCAGCAACACCGTCCCCTTTCGATTTTGCGGAGGAGCAACGTTTCGAGCCGTGATCCCATCATATCAACTTCAATGTTTCCTGCAGGATTATGTCGGGGTCAAGCATCGATAAAACAACGATTCTTGCTGACTACAGCGCGCAGCAAGTTTTGCTCGATCCGACGACTGACCGACCGACCGACGGAGCGACGGAGCGAGTCTAGCCAAAGCCCATTAGCCATCCGAACGGTATCTGATTAAGGAGCAAGCGGCTCTCGTCGTTGGGCTCTGTTAGGGGTCAGCTTGGAGCGGTGAGGGAAGGAGCATGAAGAGGAGTCAGCTAATAACAACAAGGACGACACTTGTTCTCGGCATTCAACGATAAGAACTCCTTTCGCATCGTCTGTCGTAATGGGGTTTCCGAATGAGCCGGAACAGCGATCATTTAGTTCCTCGAGATGCAATTAGTTGCAGAGGAAGAAATATGAATTGATGTTCGATTGAGTTTGGACGATTTCCAGAATCGTAATTTGGCGAACGAGGTCGTCGGTCGGTCGGTCGGTCGGTCGGTCGGTCGGTCGCAGTGGAGCCTCGCCGCACTTTCGGAGGAACAGGCCGACGAAGGTTCGGCAGTACGACTTCCGCGACCGAGATCGCCGTCGCCGCCGTCAGAAATGCACCGTTCGAATGTAACTCAATACCTCAGTGGGATGCGGAAACAAAAATTGATTCATCTGTTTTTATATTAGTCTCAAATGTCACCGACGGCCTGAGAGCGCTGTCGCCCGGATACGATTTCATTACTTCGCGAACGAGGATGAAGACGATGCTCGTCCAGAAAAGGGAACAGCAATACACACGCAAAAAAGAGTGAAAGGAAACGAATGGGATCACACCGAAAGCTCCGAGAGGACGCACTCAACAACAAATACACACATGTCTGTGTACTGGCTCGTTGTCAACTATGATAACGCAGAAGGATAAGTTTTCCTCGGCAAAATGTCCGTGAGTATCGAAGCAACTGCGGAAACTCAACTCGTCGCGACAAGAACGCTGAGCAAATGCTAACGAAGGGTATAATCGCTCGATGTTTTATCTTGTGACCGAAATCCTCGGCATTCGCTCGTTGCGAGCATTTGCCGAACGGCCTTGACCTTCACGTATCAGCGTTGATATCACAAAAAATACTTCACGCACGCTCAGACAACAACAAAAACCAACGAGCGATGTAAGCTCACAGAAATGCAGACGCACTCCTCGGACAGAAAAAAAACTGCCTCGAGCGCAACGTTTTGTGACGACGCTCAACGAGCACAGCTTGACACAAACGAACGACGTGCCGAAGTACGTGCGAAAATTCACGACGATCGGAGTTTGAATCGGTATGGATCGGGTGACGATGTTGGTGAACGACTCAACGAACTGTCACGAGTTCCCTCAGAGTGCCGGCGCGGCTTTCTATTTCCGTCACAAGGAAGTTGCAACTCGACGCGACAGAGGGCTATCTGGCTCCTAGCACCCACCTGCTGAGAACGCCCCGAGTCGCTCGTAACAATCCGTGAGAAAGAACGCGTTACTCTCAATGCCTGTGGGCACCGAGTCGGATTAGACGGACAAAACAACAGCCGGAGTTTGTAATTCCCTGAGCACGTTCAAGTCTCGCATTACAAAACACGCAGACAGCGCCGTAACGACCGCGCAGAGGACAAACGGGCGAAGCATTGGCGACTTCCCTCTGATTCTGAATTGGGTGACTTGGCTAGACTGATCATGGATTGAATCGAAACAATGGCCAATGTGCCTGGAAGCCGGCCAACTTGTTTCTCATTCGCCCTGACAAACTTTCCGGCTGGGTTCTCCGGCGTTTGAAGCGGCCGCCGCCGTAGTCGCTTCTAGGATGGGAGCAACGAAGAAACCAACCAACAAACAAACTCGCTTGCCTGCCTGCCTGCCTGCCTGCCTGTCGACCGCCGCCGCCGGTTCGCCAACCAGCGAAGCCGGCAACCCGGTTCGCCATAGCTGCTGAAGCCATTGATGTTCAGCGATGCAGAGCCTACGGTAGGCGCCCTCCTCAAGCGTTGCCATCCCGTCCTAGCTAATAATGAAAGCTTTGCACACAATGCCGCTGTCTCTCTCTTTCGCACGCGCGCGCGCGCGCGCGCGCTCATACATCTGCTTTCTTATGCAGCTAGACGCCAGACAGCTCGCTAGGCCGCTTTCCATATTTGCACGAAATTCAACGGACGCCAACTTTTTTTCCACGGCTAAGAGCTCAATGAGTTCCCTCCGATCACAAAGCCTAAACCCGCGTAGAAATTAGCTCCGAGGGGAAATTGTTCGCAGTTGGATACGATGACGGAGACGGTGGCAGCTTCGAGAGAGAGAGAGAGAGAGAGAGAGGAATAACAGAAACTAATCAAAAGACATGATGAGACCCTATCGGGGACGCTTCCTCTCTCGAAGGTTTCGGCCGTCCGAAATGTTACAAATGGCCACTCGAGCGAGCGAGCGAGTTGACGCCCGCTGACAGGGTCTGGACAATGTTAAAGACCAAATGGCTTTCTCCGGCCTCTTGAAGAAACCTCTCAGAAGGAACATCAAACTTCACCATCGCCGCACGCAGACAGCGAGCTTTTTTTGTGCTGCTTCCGCCAAGAGTTTCAGACTTTCGGGACCAGAGCTCAGAATTGAAAAGATACGCTCGGCCAAAGGTGTCTCAATGGTCAAACGGTTCTTTCGGGAGGGGATCGGGACAGAGGAAGATGTCGTTTGCAGCTACCGAACCGCCCGGATGGGCTCGCTAGTCCCCCGTTACAAAGTGAAGACAAACAAAGCCAGCACGACATCACAAATGGCTGTGTTTGCATTTTCAGACCAACGGACGATCCAAACCGAGGGGAATTGATTTCTGTTTGTCCAAAACCCGCTCACAATGTCGGGGGACGATGGCTGAGGATTGATCAATCCGAGATTTCCAACACAAGAATCCGAGTTCAGCGGCTGTGGAGTGGTTCCACAGCCGAGGAGGCGAAAGTCGACCACGACGACATCGAGTTCACAACGGACGGACATTTTTTCAGAAACTCGTGGTCGACTCGGTTAGTGGGTCGAGAGGCCGAGTGCGTTCCGGCGTCTGAGGCATTTACTGCAACAGACTGACGTTTACGATCTGAAGCTTTGACAACGTTACGGCTGAACAAATAAACTACGGAACAAGCGGAGAATGCAAAGGGGAGATCTCGCTCCGGAGATAAACTACCATGACGCAATAAACGACGCCGACGGCGACAACAACGACTACGATAAACGACACCGTTTGTTGCCGCAGACGTAAGCCAACCGCCCGCGTTATGAAGCGTAATGACAATCTATGCATCTCCGTCGTCGCCATCTTTTTCCATTGTTTGTATTCCGTCTGTGTTGTCCCTAACCACGACTTGGCTGGGGATCCCGGGGGCAGAACACCACCACAGCTCACTTCTAATCGCCGGCCCGAGCTCCTGTCGGATTACGCGCGCTTGTCTTGTACGACTGAAGACTTCACTCAAAAAATAGCAGCAATTCCTCGATTCCCAGTTCAGCTACGGGACCTCGTATGTGGTATTACGTGAGATCTAAGTCGTAGGGGAAACTCGGAGAACGGCTTTCAGGGATGATTTGAATGAGCATCGCTTTTTTTTTCAGCGAATGTGGTAATCTTGAAAAGGGAAAGTTCATCGCGCATGGAGTTCTTCAAGTTTTGCTGCGTCGAATCATAGAATAGAGTCCACAAAATTAAACTTGGAAGCCATATCCGTCACCCAGGACCTCTTAGGGTCGAGGGTAATGGACGGTCGTCCGTCAGATCAGTTTAAGGCGAAAAGCCTCCACCGCAGCAGCAGCAGCAGCGGTCGGGGACAGCCGGAGAGAAAAACTCGCTGCACAGTTTCCCTCTTCAACGGTCAACTCAATGTCCCTCCCATATTGGAATTGCCACTCGGTCGGTGTCGAGTCGCCGCGGTTCCTACGTAGCAGCTAGATTGACTGACCGCTTGGCCGCGTTACAGGTGGTCAACGCGTTACGCGTGGTATTGCTTTGCAGCTCACCACAAAAATTCGCGAGATTCGCTTTTTGTACGCTGTAACAATTGAAGATTCCACTAAGGACAGACGAGAGAGCACCTTCCTAACACAAAAACCGGTCCGATTAGAGTCGCGGGCAGTTCGCAATAATCTACATGTTCTAAGGCTCTCCACTGTTGCTCGCTAATAACTTCCGCGAGCAGTATGGGGAACTCCGCCGAATCGACGCAGAACCAGAAACATCATGTCCCAATGAATGGATGGGAATTCTTATTCTGTGCATTTGGCCGAACACGATGAACGAGGCCGCGACTTGAAGGGGCGCAGCTACAGCGCCGAAACAGACGACTTCGTGAAAGCTGACTGACAATGAGTCAGAGATATGGTAGATCTTGCTACTTACAGTTGCTCATGCGAATAGCTGCGTGCGATTAGGCGTCAGTTTGCCATATAACTTATCCTCACTACTCCATATCGCGTGTGCCTCGTGCGCGGCAACGAAGGCCCTAGGTAAGTGACGTTGTACAGTGGCACGCGGATCCCTCCTGCATCCTGTAAAGGCCGAGTGGGAGGTTGGCCGGGAATGAGATAGGGCCGTTTAGCCGGCAGGAGACTTCCAGGGCGGCTGTCGGTCGGTCGCGTGCTCGTTCTCTAGATCATAATTAGCACAAGGAGAAGCGAACCAGGAACACAACAAAGAGACAAATTCCCCGCCCATAGGCGTCCAGGAGCTTCTGAGGCAGCCTGCGCACAGACGCCGCTGCGGCCCCCGTCGTTGCCGCTGCTGCTGCTACTGCTACTGTTTCGGCACAAGAAGCTTAATAACCAACACAGCCCCAACGCTTTAATGAACATAGTACGCTCTCTGTTTCCTTCCTTCCGTCTGTCGGTCGGTCGGTCCGTCCTTTCTTTCTGACAATCTGACTCTCGGTCGTCGTATCTAACGGATTCTCCCGGTGTTCCATCTTTGAACTGCGACAGAACGGAGGCCGACTCGTTCTGAGCAAGAACGGAATGAAACTCATGGGCAACAACAGCAGAAACGGCCTTCGGGAGCAACCGCTGGGAATCCTTGCAGCCAGCATGTGTGCTGCCACTTAGCCGCTTCGTCTAACTGCCGCGGGAAAGGAGAAAAACTGAGAGAACAGCGAGTAAAAATTCATCGTGGCTTTCTCCAGTTTCATTAGCGTCACTGTCATGTTTGAGATTTGCAGATCCGTTCTTGATATTTCTCGAGTTAGGCGACTAAGCCAAAAGCAGAACGAACGGAAGGAAGGAATGAGGAATTAGCGTCAGCTCGGATTTGAATCCGTTACGGACGATGATTCGATTTCCAATGACGCTCTCCCTCTCGAGCTCAAGGTCGACGTACGGCGCTCCGTCACCAGAGCTCCTTCCCTTGACCTGGAGAAGAACGAGGAAATGGAAAACAGGGGGATGAGAGGCGTTCAGAAAACGGAAATATCGAGAGGTCTCCGAGCACAAGCCAACGAAAACGACTCGCCCGATGGAGGGTATTCGAAGCAGCTCTTGGTTCCTACGCTGACTCTGAACACTTTGATGGAGCAGTTCTCCAAGCGAAACTTCAAATGAATGTTCCATAAAGCACTTTCCTGATTACATACATCCGGTGATTCAGTTGTTTTAAACAAACGCTGCCTCCGACGAACTTGTTCGCCTCGGCGATACCGTGGTCGCACGCACGTACGCGAGCACCAGCCCGCACGCCCGCAGAGGCGGTTCGCGGTTCGGAATTCACGTAAATTCGGGCTGAAGCTCACACCAATCGCTACAGATATCGATGACGCGTAGATAGAGGCCTGACGGCCGCTGAAGTATCTCGAGCAACTCGTGGTCATCAAGAGCAGGAAGAGACCTAACCAAAGCCCACGAAAACAGAGGGGACGGTGAGGAATGAATCAAACGCTCGTAAAACTTGCTGCAGCATTCAACATCTACTTCTTCATTTAGCCCTTTTCGTGACATTTCTAGCATCACAGTCTCCAAAGGCACTGGAAGAAGAAACAGTTTTTCATTCGACCGAGAACGTACCTATTCTGCTCGCTTTCTACTTTCGAGCGAAAACCTTCCAGAGAATCACACCCGGAAGCAGATCCGTCCTCCCTAAATGTTCTTCAATCTGCCGGTAAGTAAGCCTATGCCTACACGAGCGAGAAGTCGGATCGTCTGCGGGATGAAATTCTCGTTACTAAGCTCCGTATGTTTCCCGTTTCCGGTTTTTTATTTTCCATCCAAGCTCGGCGAGGATTCAGTGGAGCTCAGCGTGGGCTAAGAGCGAAACACAGCGGCACCTGTGAGGACTCGTCGGTACCTATTCTTACCCATTGCACCAGGACAAAACTGGTTGTAGTCTTTGCTGATCCACGGAAAACCATCAATCATGATCAACTGGGATTTATCTTTACTTTCTGGGGCTCCCTCAGTTCCGAGAATTCCCTCGACAGCCTTACATGAAGGAGGGATCGCCAATCGAATGACGAGTGTCCGAAACAGTGGCATGCACCAGAATACACCGCTGGCTACTTCTCGCGGCAATGAACATCGCTGACGAGCTCGACGCACGATTCCGCTCTTTCGGCTTCGTCCGCTGCTCTGTCTTGGAATTCCTTTGGGCTAGAAGGCTTTATTCATGGGGGTCAACGAATAAAAACGATACTTGAGATTATCTGCACTTTGGGTGACCTCACTTTATGTAAATCGCGGCCTTAAGCCTCTGGGGAGCGGGAAGGGCAAGTGATGTGACCGCTATTCACCGAATCAACGGAATGGTCACTTTCCGTGTTCAGCAGACTGACATGCTTTTTGGTATTCGGTTTTCCCCGCCCCAGCAGCATTCGATTCTGATGATCGCCGACTTCAGGATGAAATTCCGTCCTCGATTTCTCGTCAACATTCCTTCTTTCACTTGAAAAGGCTCTGTGAAGGCATCCAAGCAAATCGCAAGCGGCTCATTAATCCGGCTGTGCCACAAACGCTCTGACGGCCCGACCTACCGCTCGATAAGAAATCAAGGTGGCTGCGCAAACTATCACATAAGGTTCATTGCTCGAATCTCGGGCACTTTGTGACTTGCTCAGTTCAATTTGATCGATTCTCTCTTGTGAATAATGAGAAGTCTCAGGGGCGCTGGATCATTTCGTGCTCTAAACTCGTCGAGACCGATCCATTAGCCCTTACGGTTGGGCATTCATCGAATTTCTCCTCTCTTCATAGAATTCCAGTATGAGCCCACAGCGATAATTCTCCAGCAACAGCGAAATGCACGACTGTATTCCCGCTCTCCGTTGAACTCGTTATCTACCACAACTCCCAAGAGAACAAACTGGCATCGCATTGCAACAGGAAGACTCCTTCTTCCTCAGACTATTCTTAGACTCAGCTAACTCGAACAACCAGTAATTTGCACTTAAAATAGACGTGGTCGAGAATCACTGTTAGATACAGCCGATGTGTACCGCAACCTTCAATGTCGAATGTAAATATGTAACTTCATTCGAAAGACCGCGAGTGAAAAACAGAAATCCTCTCAGGGACTGAACCCGAGATGATCGAAAGTTCTTCAGACAAAAGATCCGTCTCCCTAGGGAGACCGTTCGCTGGTTTCGTTACATTCCAAAGTCTCAGAATCATCTCATTATCAGACTGGAATCCGTGTTCGTCAGCAGGGCTCTTTCATGCGATGACTGTGGAACCAACAAGTCATTAAACATACCTATTTATAGAGTTTTGCGTTGAATAGAAACCATTTCACAGTAGACTCCGGATCGATGGGAACGCCACGATTCTCTCCTCGGTCGAAGTCTACATTGCAGTTGCAGACCGTATTTCTGTCTAAGGAGGAACTCAAGGCCGACGAGAAAGAGATGACCGGTGCTCGGAACAAGGACCTGACTCTTCGTCATAGATTCGGACATTCGGAGAAGTCATTCGTTTTCCTAGCCCGCGGAGCAGCCCTACGTTAACGTACAATCATGGCCGCCCCATTGGTTTCGAAATATTTTCGGACGGTCGGAAATCCTATTCGATTCCAAGACCCTCAAGGAAATCTCAAGCTTGCGAGTTCTTCAAGAAAAGACCACTGTGGGAAGCGGACATGGTTTTGAAGTTCGACGTTGTTCTCTGTTGTCTTTCCTTATCTCTCGATCACCGTCTCCGTAATGAACTTGAAGCTTGCCGGGCACGGAGGGAGCACGAGGGACCGGGGGCTACAGCGGCGGTCATTCCTCGGTCCGGCTGTGGACCACGCGTGTCTGCTTGCCTCAAGTTTTTGGTATCTCCGACGGCCAGCTCCAATCGACCAGTGCAAGTCACGTCATCATCTTATTCTCTTCTTTTAGATAACTCCTGCTTGCCGTAGAACGACGGTTCTAGGAGATGAGTCCATCCGTCGCTTTCTTTCGTAAGTCGAAACGGGACTTTGTTCCTCCAACCGCGGGCTCGTCGGGCTGAGCAGACCCCGTCATATCTCTCCTCGTCTAAGGCCAGCCGTAAGAAGTTTCTTTTCTCTCGAACGCCTGCTTTCCGGGAACCGTAGGACTGTGTCTGCCGAAAGCCTACGGGTCTATCGCAGCATCCGTGACAACCTTTACGAGGATCGTGCCCAATAGATTGCGCGGGCTCTGAGCACACTAGAGAAAAGCTTTCTCTCGGTGACTTTCCCTTCCTCGCCCTTTGTTCCATTCCTAATCGTTCCTCATAGGCGCTCGACGAGACGTTGGAAGATATTCTGGCGATCACCCCTCCGTATAGAAAACTTCCTGATTCCATACAAGATTTTCGGCTCTTAATCATGAAGAGATTTTTAATCTCAAGGTGAGGTTAGGTGAGCGATCCGACAACTGTAATCCAGAGAATATTTCCTCTTATTCATGACAGGCTCCAAATGGTGTTGAACGACGCTTGAAGGTATGGGAAGTTTCTTTGAACGACCTCGTCCGCCGAAAACATGTCGGACCTTCGGGTGTAGTGCCTCAAAATTTCCTTGTTGCCCCACGACAACCTGTGAACGTTGATCAACAAACTTGGGCCGAACAGAGGAAATTCATGGTGCGCTTTCCACATAGCGTTCCAAATCGGGAGGCAATCATAGTCGCCAGGGATTATTCACGAACGGTAAATCGTGCTTAGCCTTAGATCACCACCGACGCATTCATTCATTCATCCAATGCCGCGAGCAATTATTCAATGACGATCACGATGAACTTCATCGCAAGCCCCGCGATTGAGCTTCCCTGGGACTTCGATCAAGTCTAAGCAATGGATTGAGAGAGACTTCAAAACGATATTCGAGTACCGCAAGCGACATCGAAATCGGGGTCAAGTGTTTGGATACACCGGTGAGTGATGTCGCTACGTACGGCATCGAATGAGGCCTTCGAATGGGGTCAACGATTCCTCCTAATTTGGATTTATATCGAATATCAAACAAATATCTATTGGTAGTCTCAGCTTTCAGGAAGTTTCACCAGTTGGCCAGATATTCAAGGTCTCCTCCAGTAAGTCACCCACGGATTTGGAAACCATGTTTCGCTGCTTTGAGTTTCCGCACGAACGCGGTACCTACCGAACTATTTCAATCACCACCGATGCCAAAACTCATCTGTCAGCACCGAGTAACAAGTTCCCTTCGAGCTCTGACTCGGGGGCGGCTCAATTACACCGTTAACGATCGAGTTGCAAACTTTCATTTGTTTTTAACTGAGCTCATGGACTGACGTCTCGTTTATTCCGTTCAAAACACTCGGATTACCGTTTCGGCTTCCTCGCTTTGCTCACTTACCTCGTTTATTTGAAGCTGTTGAGTCAACTAACGCACTGAATGATTTCCCTTACCGATTTAGTGTCCGAATCCACAGAGCAATTAACGATTCGGACGAGAATGAGCCGCATTCACTACGCTGAGAAATATTCTTCTTGTCAGCCCACGGCCGCTCAGCTGATACTTCTTCTTTTTTGTCGTTGTTCCACGGTTGCTAGGACGACATGCTTGACGTCACGAGCTGAGAAATAATTTCGAACGACATCTCGCGGTTTCGAAAGTTGCCCTCGCAGTCGTCAGCATTGGTGTTCCCGTCGTGTCTCATGCTTGCAGTTGGCCCGTAGGTGGCCACCTGTAGAGTGCGCGCATTTTTCAAACATGCGCTCAAGCCAAGATGGCGGCGCGCACACCAGCTGCTTGAAAAACAGCTGTCAAATTCACCGAGTTTCCCCCTAAATTCGAGCGTAGCTATTGTTCGGTCTTCGTTCCGAGTGCTTCGCTTGTGCCCCTGTGTGTGATCTGTGCTGGGAGCTATGTTCTCGGATCGGACTCGTCTCCAGCGCGGCACGCGGATGGATGACTGTACGGTTCGCGTGGGCGTTTGAACACAACAACTCCAACGGCAAAAACGGATGGCGAACAGCTTGATGTGAGGAGCAACACCGAAGCCACCATCGGAGCCGAGGACTCGTTACCGAGCGTCTCGCCGACTCTGGACCGATGTCATTTCTTCCGAAATGGAGTTCGTCGCCTGTTTAGTACCATTGTACGTGATGCACCGGATACTGCCGTTCGCCTGTGCCACCTGTATCGGAGTGGCGTGTTATGTTGTGGCTCGGAGATACGCTTCGCGCCCCATGCACTCCAAGCTCTCATTTCTATTACACAAGCTTTTAAGATCACTCCGTGCCCACTGTGAAAATCAATCGTTCTCGCCGGAGGAGCTCTGCCCCGTGGCGAGCATATATCAGAATTCGGAGCCACACACGCTGTTGCTGACTCCGGAGCTGCACACGGAGGTGGCGGGAATCGTTGATAGCATCCTGCAGGGTTTCATTCAGCCCTGGTTCCAGCCCCTGTCTGGCGTGCAAGAGTTCCCTCGACACGTGGAGGGGATCTTGGAAGACACTTTCCTCGAGCTTTCCCACAAACTGACTTTCATCCATCCCTCTCGTGCGCTACAGTTGAGTCTCGAGACGCTGTGTAGCCACCTCCAGCATCTGCCGCGTTGCCAGCAGTCGTCCGAGGCCCTAGGTCCCGATCACCCCGCAGCTATCGATCGACACACGGATTGGTTGTACTTGGAGAGCCTCACGACGTGTGCGTTACGTCTTGTAGAGCCTGGCGACGTCCTGAGCTCGAAAGCAACGCATGTGCTGATCCTCCATCTGATCTGTCGCGATGTCTTCCTGCCACTTGTAGACCTCATATCTAAACCACAAGTTATTTACTACCTCATTGTTGTCTTGTGCACTCCGCCTCCGACAGGAATCGGGGACGAACTTTCAACCTCGAGTGTAGCATCCGCTGAAGACGAACTAGATGGCGTTGAGCGGATTCCTGAAGAACCGAGCGTAAACGATCTCCTCGACGCGCTTGCCTCGACGAAGAAAACTCCGGCATTTTCTCGCACACCTCGGCACAGCCCACTGCGGATACGGGGATCGGTGGACATCGAGCGAGCTGTCGAAGCTGATAACTTCAACGATAGCTCGTCATTGCATAAAATAAACATAACGAAAACAGAGTCGAGGAACGAGCACGGAAAGGGCGTTTACACAGTTTACTGCATTGAGTATCAACCAAAGTTGACGGGCCCAGTGTACAGAGCTAAACGCCGCTTCAATGAATTCCTCAATCTTCAGACAGCCCTCAACAAGTTGGGCAAATACGACATGGTCCTACGCGGCATCAAGGGTCCGTCGCGATGGTTGGCCAATCCTTTCATCAATGACAAGAAAAATGTGATGCATCGTGTCATCTACCTCCAAAACTATCTTCGGCAGCTTTCTGCTATACCAGACGTTGTGAGAACGCCGCAATTTCAAACTTTCACGGGAGTCTACGGCGATCCGAACAGTTTCTTCACAGGCGGCGTGAACTCGGGTCATAATCCTCTCCGGATCGATCGTATGCTAGCCGAAGGAGTCCGTGGAGCCCTTGACCTTTTCAAAACGGCTTTACCGAACGATTCTCCCAGAGACGTTGTTGACGGAAACGTTTTCTCTGGAGCGCCTCCTCCGAGTTGGTTCGAGAGCACGGTTCACAGCAACATCGAACTCAAATACGATGTGGACGCGGGGAACAGAAAACTGCGACAGGCTATTTTTAATTATATCGACAACTTCGACCTCGCATCATCTCCGGAGTTTTCTCCCGTTCATTCTCAAACGCCGTTGCCGAGCAGCAAGCCCGAGTCGGAGGAAATGCGAGACTTCCTGGACACCGAAAGTCTCAGACAGGCCTTCAGCTCGTCGGCCCGAGGCTGTTTCCAGGGCTCGCAATCGACCAATCCCAACCCCCTCACGAAAGCTCTTCTAGACGTCATCACCGTTGTCCTGGAAAACCACAAAGCTTCTCGCATCACGTGTCTCCTATCGAGCCTCGAAGGTCTCGTTGGCGCGTTCGTCGAAGAATGGCTCAGCGAGAAGTTGGAAGAATGTTTCTCGCCTCATAATTGCGCGACGGCATTGCACAGACTTCATCTACTGATCGGCGGACTTGCTCAAGGTGAGTACTAATCAAGTCTCAATATTTGACATGTTCCCGAGAGGTCACCATTTCCCATGTCATTCAATACGTAACCTCGACAAGATCCCTGAGCCTCTCATAACTAAATATCTCTCCTTCTAGGCGGTGAGGTATCCCCAAGCGAGAAAACGCTTGAGGAAGCCCACGAGGCGATACGCAACCTTCTTCCCCAATGGGCTCTGTCTTACCTACCTGTGGATGAGTTCATCTCTACCGTTTTGGAGTCGGTCAAAGAGGAGCGTTTCAATCGAGCTCTCGTCTATAAATTGGCTGATGCCATCCTGGATCTCCTTGCGTCCGTTGACAATATCGAACCTTGGACCAGATAATGTTAGAGAGGGATCAGGATAGTGGAATATTCGTATCAGATCACTCGATAACGTATTTCTGCCTTCACGTTGATAAGATGAAGCAACAATCACCTAATTAGTTTATGCACTTCAAGAGAATGTCTACAAGAATCCGGATAGTCGTCGCGTATTCACTTCTAGATTTGGATAAGAGTTGTTAAAATGTTGTTTGAGACGGGACCTGTGGCATTGTGGAAGTTTTCCGAAGAGGAAATACAATGCAGAGAGGAAATATTTGAACTATTCATGAGAACAGTCGCCCTCGTTGAGGACAGTTCTATTATACATACATACATCTCGTCGTTGGATTGATCATTGTTGTTGTGTGACGAAAATATCCAATATCCAAGCGGACGCCGTTGTTTGAAGGCGGACCCAAAGCCAAATATACTTTTTGGCTTCAATATATTCATGACATTTCGTGGCAGGCTCGCCATGCTGACCGTCACCACCAGGTTTTGGACAGGAAGGAGTTCCTGAATGACTAAGATACAAGAGACTATACTTTCCACTTCGACAAATACACAAGTTGTACACCCCCAGTAGTTGTGATAGGTATATTTCGAACTAGAATGACGAAATTACCAACGCCTTCTTCAGTGAGATGTCAGCAGTGCCATAGTTAGACTTGTTGGCTGCGGAAATCAATCTTTTACGTATCGACATGTGGTAATTCACCGGAACTAAGTATTCTTGGAAGACGGTTCAAGTTGTCAGGATACCGGAAGCCCGATTTCGAGAGTGAAGGAATCACGCGCCAGCAATTGACAACGGGACGATGATAGAAACCCGTCATGGTTTTTCGAGAATATCGTCGTGCAGCCCTTGTTTTCTAACAAGTCCGTCCTTATAACTTTCTCGCAAAACACGAAAGAAGCAGAAACTCGTTGAGTGCGACATCACGGGGCATTTATGATGAAGATAAGTGAAACAGCGAGTTCTCGTTCTTCGACTAGCTCACAAATAATCCAAAGACATTCATCGATTGTACATCCTTGAGTGGATATAGCTCGAATATATAATGCCAAAGAAATCGACAACAACGCGAAGTTCCTCAAACAGGGTGTGGGAATGGGATTTCATCAACCTTTTTACAGCGGTTCCATACCCATCGATGCCTTGCTCCGAATCCGCACAATCGGGACTCATGGACGATTTGCCGGCTGAGTGAAAAGGCTAAACGCGTATTCTATTCAGAATTATCAATCAACTCAACCGATTCTTAAGGTTTTCGAAGTATTTAATTTTAGCTAAACTTTCTGAAGCTTCTTCGAGTCTTTTGTTCACGAAGTTCTCCTGCAACTCCGCCATGGCTGCCTCTTGAAACCCTTCGATTTGCTCGAGCAGCTCCTTCTTTCTGAGCGCATCAGCTTCGTCGATGGCCTCGTTCAAGTCCATCATTTCCAGTAGAAATTCTTGCGACAGCTGCACTTCGTCCAAGGATATGCCCTTGAGCTGCAAGAAAACACGGGTTGAAGGTGGCTGGGTTGAAAAATTCTGGGAGGCTCATTTTGCGATTCGGATAAGTTGACGGGTTCATGGCGAGCACCAAACTCCATGCTTAATAGATGGATGTTCATCGTCAAAGATCTCGGTATGAGTTCAAGTCACAGACCTTCAAGAGATAAGTTGCGCGTTGAATAGGTTTCAATAGAACCTGATAAGCTTGGTTGACTAGAGCGGAGTGATCAGCGGAGAAGCTTTTCTCTTCCTGGAATGGAGCATTGATTGAATCTGATGAAGCATCTCCACACATATAGTTCAATTTCCCAGCAGTGGTATTCAAAAGTTGCTATTCGAATCGCCGGAAAGTTATAATACAGAACTGGACCCCAAGTTTCAACTCACTTCTGAACAATTTGCGAACTTATCCGGATGCAGAACTTTTTGCAAATCCCTGAATCTTCTCTGCAGGTCTTGAGGTTTTAAAGTGAATTTCTCCTCCTGATTCAGCACTTTGAAGTAGTTGTTATCGTTCTGTGCGGGTTGTATTTTGCCACATTTCGAACAGATGACCTCCTGTGACGGTGCACTACATGACCAGCACGAAAGGAATCTTTGGACCTGTCGTGAACAAAACCGGCTCGACAATCTCAACATCACTGCTCTTATTTATGTTTGGAAATCACAGTTTTCAGCACTTTCAGCTCGTCATTGTACGTGAGCCGCGTGAATCGCGGATGAACCATCAGCTGTTTCGGCTCTCTGACCGGTGCAGCCGGAGAGCCCCTCTCCCGTGGTGGTCCGAGGGAGAATCGAAGTGAGAACTGAGTGTTAATTCCGTTCTTTTCCAAACGTGACGAAATTCGGGAGACGACGGTTCCAAATTGAGGAAGACAGCATAAGCTATCGGCGACAACTACGGAATCAATTGTGTTCCAAATTGAATTGGTTCTTCGATTCAAATTTTCCCGCCAGAATCCCATGTGTATTTTTGCATAAATTTTGGTTTCCCCATATTTGACAGGTCCAGTCGATTCCTGTAAACAGTGAGCCTGGTCGTGGAAACGAAGTCTCCATTGTATCAATTGAAGTTTGCTGAGGTGAGTGAGCTCGATGATAAGTTGGATTTTGCTATGGTTCTCAAATGTTTGGCCTTCGTTGACACTTCCAACCAAAATTCCTCTCGGTGAGCGCATGACTGAGACACACCGCGAGAGACTTACCCAGACCGGGTTGGAACGCTTCCACATTATCATCGTTTGCTGGATATTTTCCAGCTTATCGGTGGGCCCCTGCGCACAGCCATCTCCTAGTAATCTCGTTGTTTGCAGATATCCAGATGGAAGTCTGCCAGTCGTCTCGTAAAAGAAGCAGTTGAGACTCGTCGCTGTCCTGTGCCGCAGGACAGATTCGCGAGTGTTCTTAAAACATGGCTTTCCGATCAAAGATCGTGGAGTGTGTGCCGAACTTCAGTGAGGGCCAACAGGCTTCAGTTATCGAAGCTATATCAACGGCAATCCGGCAGACGAGTGGCTGCACTCTCCTGAATGTGGATCCAGGCGCATCGACCAACCGCACTGTCTACACTTTTGTGGGATCCCCCGATGCCGTCATTGAAGGTGCTCTTAGTGCCGCCCGAATGGCTCACAAACTCATAGACATGAGCAGGCACAAAGGCGAACATGCAAGACTCGGTGCTTTGGATGTCTGCCCGTTCATTCCCGTACGCGGCGTCGAGATGGAAGAGTGCATTTACTGTGCATGCAAGTTCGCAGAGAAACTTTCGTCCGAGCTCCGAGTCCCCGTTTATCTGTATGGCTATGCTGCGCGACAGGACTATCGGCGCACTGTTCCACAGATCAGGAGTGGGGAATACGAAGGTCTGGCCAATAAACTCGAGCTGCCAGAGTGGAAGCCCGACTACGGACCGAGCGAATTCGTACCGAGCTGGGGAGCCACCATGTCCGGCGCGAGGAAATTCCTCATCGCTTACAACGTGAATTTGATCTCGACCAAAGAACAGGCTCACAAACTGGCGCTCAACATTCGAGAAGAGGGCCGAGGCGCGTCTCAGCCGGGAATTTTCAAAAAGCTCCAAGCAGTCGGATGGTGGCTCCAGGAGCACAACATCGCTCAGGTATCATGCAACATCCTGGATAATGACATCACCGCATTCCATGAAGTTTACGAAGAAATCACAAAGCAGGCAACCGAAATGAAGCTGCCGGTTACCGGCTCTGAGATTGTTGGACTCGTACCTCTCAAAGCGATGCTGGACGCGGCCGACTATTACATAAAGAAGGAGAAACTATTCATTCTCGAGGACAACCAGAGGATTCACCTCGTGATAAACCGGCTAGGGCTCAGCTCGATCTCCCCTTTCATAGCAAAAGAAAGAATTATAGAGTACATGTTGGAAGACGATACCTCAGATTTGCTCATGCATAAGCCTGTCAAGGAGTTCGTTCAGCAGATAGGAGCTCGAACCGTAGCTCCCGGAGGAGGCACCGTCGCGGCTGCGTGTGCAGCCATGGGTGCAGCGCTGGCGGCCATGGTGGGTAAGCTTTCTTACGGCCGTAAGGCTTGGGAACACCTCGACGAACCCATGAGAAAACATATTCCCATCGTGCATCGAGCTATGGAAGATCTGATGCCTCTCATGGACGCAGACTCCGATGCTTACAAAGGAATCGTCGAGGCCAACCGACTTCCGAAATCTACGACCGATGAAGAAGCCATCCGTGAGGAATCCATTCAGGCCGCTGTCAAACTCGCTATACATGTACCGCTATGCCTCTGTCGCACTGTCGATAAACTATGGCCAACAATCCGAGAGCTGGCCAAAATCATCAATGTCGCATCCCGAACAGATTTACAAGTTGGTGTTAAGGTTCTAGAGACCGCTTTTTTTGGAGGCTACTTCAACATCGTCACGAACTGCGACGACCTCGCTGACGAGGACATTCGCCGTGACATTTTGGCTGAAGCGCAGCGTCTCAAGACCAATGCTCAAGCCATGTGCTCAACCGTGCTCGGTGTTCTCGAGCAGCGAGCCAAAACTGAACTCAGTCAAAACTGAGGCACAAACCCTGTTGTGCGAAAGCAGCTCTTCCCAAACTTTCAGATTCCACTTGACCTCTTTCTCAATACTCATCAATGTTTGCGGCTTTCGATGTCGGCTGTTGATGTTACGAGAGGAAAGACACAAACTGCTTCGCTAATTTGTATTTCATACCTCTTTCCGAGACCACAACTTTATCGTGCTGGAAATTCACGATGAAGCGTGCCTGAAACCTATATAGGGAGTTTTTACACTTACCGCATTTATCTACATCATTCCGATCGACCCATGTGATACACAATCCGCGAAACCAATTATGTTAGTAAAAAAAGCACATAAGTATAGAGCCATCTTGAGGGAAGAGCATAGGAAAACTTCGAACTTCGAGAGTCCCTCTATCGATGTTGAAAAATCCTGCACTCTTGCAGCACGGGCAGATTAATATATGCAATATCATAAATCTATACTATTCTCGCATGGAATTTCTCTGCGAATTCCAAACCGCAAAATCCCCCTCGTACGCTCTATGTTTGATGACTTGCGCCAGGCCCGTCTCAAACATCTTATTTTCTCCTCACTCGATGCTGAGCTTCTTTCTTCGCTGGCCTCAGTTGATGACAAAGAAATGACAAGAATAAAAATATTTGTTTCGGTTCATCGAGCCATATCTCCGAGGATCATGTTCCGGGATGAATCCTGAGTCCCGGATACGACGACAGGTTCAGCACCTACCAAAATTATATAATTCTTCCACTTTTCATTTTCATAAACAGGTTTACTGTATTTGCAAAAGACTGGGACGTTTTCCCTTCGGGCTCTCCGACGTTTTGGTCGAAAGTGTCTTTTTCGAAGAAGTTTTCTGAGGTTTCTTCACAGTGTTGGAAGGGGTTTTGGTTTATATTTCATCATTCTCCGAGTCGAGTAAAAGCGTCAAATCATCGCTCCATGCCTTTTCGTTGAATCTGTGCCCTAGTTGGCTCGATTCTTCGCAGAGGGTTTTCTGTTAAACTTGAATGAAGCTTGGACGAGCTCGAAGAAGCTCAAATGAAAACGACATTTGAAGGATATTCTATATTCATTGTGTGTGAACTCTCAGTTCTCGCTGTGCGATCAGTTTCATCCAAGATGGTGTTGCGAATACAAAGATCTCATTTTCTAGGACAGCACTAATGCGCAAAGAAAAGGGTATATTTCGATCCAGGTGATTCAATTCATTGGACTGAATAGGTGCGTGGCTCCCATAATTTTTACCCCCGAAAAGTACAGATAGTGGATAGCTTCTCCATCCATCAGAGAGCATCGGAAACGGTCATTCGATCAACAAATACTCTCATGGCGTTTTCCGTCTGATAACCTCGGGGTTGTTGCCATGGAAAATTAATATTGTGGTGGATCTTCACATTAAGAGGAACGTATTGGAGACGATAAATTTCCTGATAATCGTGGGTGAAGAGAATCACCTACTTCGTCTGATTCGCATGCGCACATTCCGAGTTTATAACTCACTCTAAGCTCATCGAATACAGAAAAGACAAACCTGTTTTCCTACTGCGAGACACGCGTACCCGAATGACCTCACCGAATTGCGAGAAATACTTCCTCAATTCTACATCATTCCGATCGACTCATGTGATACACAATCCGCGAAACGAATGATGTCCGTAAGAAAAGCACAAAAGCAGAGAGACATCTTGAGGGAAGAGCATTAGAAAACTTGGAAATCGAGAATCCCTCTATCGATGTTGAAAAATCCTGCACTCTTGCAGCACGGGCAGATTAATAAATGCAATACTATAAATCTATACTACATATTTTCATACTGTGAAAACAGTGATCTTCAAATAAATAAATAAATCTATACTATGCACTCATGCCAATCCCAGACCGCGAATTCTCGACGTCGTACGCCTACGGAAACTTACGCAAGGCCCGTCTCAAATATCTTAATTTTCTTCTGACTCGATTCCGAGCTTCGTCCTTCGCTAGGATCAGTTGTTACCAAAGCAATGACAAAAATGAAAATATGTGTCTCGCTTCTTCAAGCCATATCGCGCAGGATCAAGTTTTGGGATGGATTCTGAGACCCGAATATGACGGCTTGTTTAGCACCTACCAAAATGAAATGATTCTTCCACTTTTCATTTGCACAAACAGGTTTACTGTATTTACAAAACACTGGGACGTTTGCCTTTCGGGCTTTTAGACTTTTTCGCCGAAAGCGTTTTCTTTGAAGGAGTTTTCTCGAGAGTCTTCTCTTTGGGTGTGCTCATCTTAGGAGTCTTCTTCAACCCGGTGACTGTCGGTGTGGACTGGAGTTTCGGGTTTTTCGGTTTCTTCACAGTGTTGGGGGGAGTTTTGAATTGTATTTCCTCATCCTCCGAGTCGAGTAAAAGTGTGTGAATTTCTTTAACCGATTTGTTCTGCTTCGGAAATATTTGGGAGCCGTTTGTAGCCTTCATCGTTGCTTCGTAACTGATGCCAAGGTCCTGCAATTTTTCAAAGTGTCTTGAGTTCTTGAACATCCGCTCCATGCCCAGGAAATTCTTGAGTTTGCTGCTATCATATCTCGGGAGCTCAATCGAAAATTGCATGTTAGGAATAAGTACCTCTAGATGCTTGATCTGCTTCTTGAACCTCTGGACGCGGAGTTTCTTGTTCCTCTTATCACGAGTTTCCGTTCGCTCCATATTGATGAACGTTCTGGTAATCTCTCTGTTCAGAGGGAACGGATATCTGAGAGCGAACATGTCCGAGTGGACTTTCTCTTTAGGCACGACGTGAACTTTCAGCAGGCGATCGAACATCAGGTACCCGTTCATGGTCTCAGCGGCAATCGCAGCAACTCCGTCACTCTGGAATTCCACGAAAGCAAAGCCTCGAGAACCTCCTGAAATCCGAAGAAACGTTGCGGCTTTCAGAGAACATCGGAGCCAAAATCCAGAGTGGCATGCGTACGCTCCAAGTTTGAAACTCACTCTAAGCTCATCGAATACAGAAAATACAAACCTGTTTTCCTACTGCGAGACACGCGTACTCGAGTGACTTCACCGAATTGCGAGAAATACTTCCTCAATTCGTCCTCATAGAATCCATGGGGTATGTGACCGACGTAGATCACGCCGCGTTCCTTGGCGATCTCTTTCTCCTTCTCGACTCGTCGCTGCTTGCGAGCAGCGGGGTCATCCTCAATTTTTATCCTTTTCTGAACAACTTCACTCTGAAACAAGTTTGCTATTGAGAAGAAAGCGCGACTCGCATTGTTGTTGTTGATTGATTAGCTGCGTTCATCTGATACTCACGAATCTCTGTTGTTCTCCTTCATCTTCCAGAGCCTGTGACGCCGTTCTCTTATTTTTTTTCATCGCGTTGCTCGTCACGAATACTCTGTTCAACTGAAGCCCGACTGTAATCTCTGTAAGCAAACTCACACGTGAGTTTGTTTTTGTTTGAGTGGCATCGCTTGTGATCTTGCTTTGCTTGCTCATAGCATCTAGCAGACGACGCGGATCTCACCCTTCTATTTGTATTTGTATATCGAAGCGCAGCTCACCATGATCGTGGGAGCGGATCTTAAATTCTATCAATTGTTTCCTCAGTTGTGAAGTTTTTGTTGGTGGCATAAATTGGACGTCTTGGTTCGTTAACAATATCACGAACATTGAACTCCCCAAAGTAAGTTTCAGATGCAGCGGTGTTTGTTATTCTAGTCGGATGAGTTCAGAGGAGCCGGCCATTCCTCTTAGAGAAACCGGGCTCTGTTCTCACTGTTTGTCTCCTATGCAAGAAAAGGATGTGGGTATCCGCTCTCCGGATCTCTCCATAATGAGGCGGGATCGGACACTGGCATATACTCGGCTCTAGCCAGTGGATCTCAAGACTGCGGAACTACGCAAGAGCATCGACACATCTGTTGCCGACATTTTGAATGGACGGATTCACTCTTGGCTCGGAGAATTGACTCTCATGCTCTCTTTCGAGCTTGGTCTATAAGGTATTATGGATCAGAGTTTTCGAAGTGGATTCCATGAAACCCTAGGGTTCCGTGAGCCGCCGAGCTCCCCTTAGAGTTAACACGTCGGGACCCCCTCAAGGGTTCTGCGAGAAGAAAAATTTTGGGAAAAACTGTTGTAGATTACGATTTTCAGCTGTACCGTCGCCCTTTCTTCGGTACTACAGCGAAACAACTGTCAGCTATTCAGCGCAATAAGCCAAGTGAGAACGGCCGGATAAACCTTGAATTTCAGATCTTTATTTCGTTTCAGATGACATTCCCACTGTCCCATAAAACTGTGATTGTTTTGGATCACGGAAGTGATTTTCTGGCCTCGAGTCAACAGATGATCGATCTCGATCAAATAACCAAAACCAGAACCCTGATTCCTTTGGCGCCTATATCCAAATCTCTCTGGAATTGTTCTGTTGAGAGTTCTGTCGAATACTGTCGCATCGTGTGGGACATTTTCCCTTCAGGTGAGTCGCCTTCTCATCTGACTCTCGTTTGAATTTATTCTCTAGCATCTAGACTTCACACAGACGATACACATTGCGTTCTTCAAAGATTCAGGGGAGCGTGCGGGAGGTTTTCAGATTTTAAAATGGAAGGATATGTCCTTTATAGGCCGTTTGATCAGATTCGTTATCGGAGATGGAGAAGATACGAGATTTCTAAATTCTTGGAGTGAGCAGAGTGTGTCTCAGGTCATGGCAGCGTTCGGCAGGGTTCGTACCATCAATGAGTATTTAGGTAAATTATTTTTTCCGGAGATAGCGCGAGGAATTGCATGGATGAAGATTTTCTCCTGGTCCACAGATTCCGCCGCCAGCTACCGGAAAGAACAAACTGGACATAGTTCGCGCCGTCGAAATGGCTCTGGGAACTCTGTGTGAACCGTCGGAAATCCAACACGAACGGAGGACCAACCTGGACCTCCAAACCGAAGTAGTAAATCGGGGTAGGGTTATCGTCATAACCCATTTGCAAGGAGAAACTGAGGTTCGTGTTCTAGGAGCAAAGATCTGCGGGGCAAAGACTACGTATTCTCACATGTTCGTCGTATAATCGTCCTGGAATGCTGAACATTTAGTCTGAGGTTCTTTTGCAGACTCTAAAACTGGAGAAGAAACTCAATACGACTTTGGACATAGTCAATAAAGTCGCAACTCAGGACGATAAGCAAATCCCGCTTCAAGAAGTAGAGATAATTCTAATTCATACATCCCCTGGGACCAAGGAAATCTCGATAGCTCCGACGCAGCGAAAATATGGAACTATTCTCACTATCGAAGCTCATAAAGTAACATCAGGATATTTCTTGTCGGAGAAATTGTGTGAACTCGTACAAGGACACTATGATCTCGCCATAACTACAGTAACAGGTAAAATCAAACTTAGTTTTCGAGCCGCTCTCCGTGTCTCCTTCCTCTGTGTCTTCCTCGATCGGGGGCGAGGATTCGATGGAACCGTATATTCTGAATCCAGGATAATCTTGACTTCTCTTCATTCTTTTTCCTGACTACAGGCATTCCAATGAAAGAGGAGCAGAACGCAAACTCATCCGCGAACTACGACGTTGAGCTCTTACATCCAGCGGCTGCGCATTCAGATTTCAAGGCAGACCATAACGAAGAGAAACACGAGGTGACCTTGAAATGGTGTACTCCACGTACAGCCCCTGCGCACGAGCTTCAGTACTGCACGGCGGCGTTCAGGATAACTCCGGTTGATATCAATTCAAGGCCATCATCCTGCTTGACGAATTTCCTTCTAACCGGTCGAACCGTGATGCTCGAGTTGCCAAGAAAATCAGGATCCAAGCTTCTAAGCCATATGCTGGCCAGCCACGGGGGTGAAATATATATCCACACTTTGGGAACAGGGAGATCCGCTCTGGAAGACCCTCCAAGTATCAGCGAGGGTACGGGAGGCCGGGTCACTGACTACAGGATCACGGATTTCGGAACATTCATGAAAGACCACACTTTAGTTCCATACGATACTTCAAAGGGACCGGTCCCAGAAACGCCTCTGGACTTGACGCTGGCGAATATTGCGAGGACTACTTTATATTGGCCCCTGGTCATCAGCAGTACATCTGTCTACAATGTTCAAAGTCATTTAGAGCCGCTTCTGAGCATCATCATCAAGCCGAGCATAACGCCCGATCAGGTTTTGGAGTGCAAAAAGGTGAGTTGCAAACGTATGGCACCGCGAGAAGTTGCTCTCTAACTCGGTCCCGTCGACGAACCGTTGGTCAGTGCTCGACTCCGGTTACTTGTTCTTAGTTTCAATCGGTCCTAGCTCCTCCGGAGAATGCTCTCAACCTTTGTCAATGCACGCTTTTTGAGAATTTTTATTCTAATCGATACTCAGCAAGAAAGTAAATCGAGTGATGTGTTTCCAAAGGTGATCCTGAACATGATGCACATGGAGACGAAGGGGACTGCCTTGCCACTTTCATCGGGCTCAGCAGGCACTCGAGGAAAGAGCGGTCTAAAAAAGGAAGAACAGTACCGAGCCTTGTGGGCTGAGCTCGAACAACTAGTCAGGCTCTATTGCGGCACCGCTGAACACCAGCAGGTGTTTGAATGTCTTCTGGAATGCAAGAAGTCAGAAACAGCTTGTAAGTTCAAGTCCTTCGATTTCTCGCTTCAAACTCTCTCTAGCGGAGTTTTTGTGGAGGTTTTGAGCAATCCTGAATTTTTCGAGAATCTCGACAAAACTTCAATGTATAACTACTGTCCATGTGCCCGGCTAGCTCAGTCGGTAGAGCATGAGACTCTTAATCTCAGGGTCGTGGGTTCGAGCCCCACGTTGGGCGATACTTTTTGATCCTCAAATCCCGGGCGTTTCCGCAATCTCTCGTAATTACCCTCTTCTTTTCGATTTCTGAACTCATTACCGAGGTTATACGGGAATTTAAACTCATAAAAATCGGAGGAATCATCCGCGGTTCCTTCACCCAACATATCCATACGCTGTGGCGTCAGCAGTGAGCGACCAACCCAAGGTCCACCGTTTGGCGCCAAAAATCGCTCTTCGCCGAGCGCCCCATCGGCCACACGTGGCTCTGGATAGATAGTGTTCTGTACTCGCGATTTCTCATGGGTGTTTAATTAAGTTTTCTTTTTAGTTTTGAGTCTATATTTGAGCAATTCTCGAATTGGAAATCTAGCTTCGAAAAAAAAAGCTTAAAGCGCCGAGCAAAAATTTTAATTGGTGTTCAGCGATTTTCGATGCACAGCGAGCCTCGAATGCTCCCGGAGCGCTCTTTCGGGGTCCTACCACCGAATCAAGTTTGAGTGAATCGATGATTGGGCGCCTCGTGTCTTTGATAAACTCGATAGGATTCAGCACGGGCTTGATAAAAGTAGCCTGCCAATCTTATTCATTGCGGAAAAACGAGTCCGGCAGGATTCGAACCTGCAATCTCCTGATCCGTAGTCAGGCGCGTTATCCGTTGCGCCACGGACCCATGATGCCTAGAGCGCTCAAAGACCTGAATCAAGCCAAAAGTTCGGTCGCTGAGGAATCACCCCCTCGGCTGAGGAATCACTCTCTCCGAGAGAGTCTCTCGGCCGTGAAATGAACAAAACACTCTGCCCATTCCAGTGGAGAGGGGTGATTACTCTAATGAGAATCGAATCACATTAACAAAGGTATCTTATTCTCAGTTTCGCTTGATCCGCCCAAGTCAGTGCAGCTCGAACCCAAATCATCACATTCAATGGAAAATCAATCTCCATCTGAAGATGTCAAGCCTAAAAAACTTAGAGTGGCTCCTGATCTTCTTGGCAAAACGTCTCTGCTCGGACTCATCAAGGTAAGCACCTAGGCGTGGCAACGCGACGTGGTTGACAGGTGTTTTCGTTAACGAAATCTCATCGAAGTCTATCGAATGAGCCGTGCACGTACGTGTGAACTGCGTGATCAATGATCACACTGACCTGAAACGATTCTCCTTATTCTCCTTCTAGGACAACATGAGCAGGAAGCCCGCCACCAAGATGTGGATGGGTTACAATTCAGAAACCAAGAAGACCCAGCTCTACCAGAATATCAAAGACAAAGCCAGCCGCGAAGAGAATCTACCAATGGAGATTCCTTGAGTATCGAAATCACATTGAACGCACATCAGCGAAGCGTGTATGTAGAACGACAAGATGCATCGTTCCACGCTCGAACCGGTCATGGTAAAGACTGAAAGAGAACTGCCTTGAATCTGTGTCGTGAATTCAAGTCCGCAACATCTGAGTCGCATCTTGTTAACGTCACTTTTGCGTGAGTTTGCGCATCAACGGAGTGTTGATGTGGTCGCTGTACATTTATGGATGTCTGTATACTTTGTAGGAGAGAGACTTCAAAAAGTGGAAAATAAATACGAAAGGAATTCCGCTTTTTCTCTGCAAAAATAATCAACGACTTTTTATTGACTTGTCTCATCTATCTAATCCTTACAAAGTCGCCTGCTGTCTACCATCCTCCCATATTCCATCTGGATATGCACCTCTAGCGTAATAAATTAAATGGCTCCTATCGCTGAGAGCCTTTCTGCGTACCGGGGAACCATTTGCATTAAGAAGCAGAGCATTCAACGAGCTCCAAGTAAGAAACATTTTGGGTGTTCAATCATATTATACACACACGTTCATCCACGCCACTTGGCCGCGGCGCGTGGCTTTTTCCTGTTCATTCTCACCTGTTTAATTGCCTATCAATTGATCGACCAAAACTGAACCGCGTCGCTCTGTCTACATAACTACAAGGTTGGCGTGAGAATTCGCAACTTCCACGGAAACTTGTATTGTTCGCTCATGACAGAGACTCATCAGGCGGGCAATCGCCTGATTGCATTGGAACAGCATTCTCTTGTTTGAAGATGTATTTTCAAGTCTGCTAGAGCAGAACGGACCTGTGTCCAGCGGTGACTACTAAGGCAACAATCCTAGTCGATCTTTTTACTCTTCTTTTTCTTCGATGCGGATTCTTTGTTGTCTCTCTCCTGTTCGGGTGATTGATCCGTACTTTCTTCTTCGGCCAGATCACTGTCTGTTCCTCGGGACGTGGCCTCGTTTATTCGCTGATATTCTATCGCTTTTGGTGGGAAAACAAAGTCGATGAACGCGACGATCATAAGGCCGAGAGCGGCTCCGATCAGGATCGTGGCCAGAGCGAAAAGGGCATAGCTCAGCCAGTACGGTAGTCCCTTATGATCAACGAGGTGGGTGTGGATTGCGCGGATCTGATACGACCAACGGAAGAACTGAGCGACGGTTGACATTTGAATGGAGTTCGGGTGTTTCCAGTTGGATATCGGCTTGACCTGCGACCATTTCTGCTGCTGAACGAAATTCATGAGGGAGTCCCGGTCTCTGCCGCCAGAATATTGTCGGAATACACCGTCCTTGACGTGGTATATCGTTGGTAACGCAGTCACCATGAAACGTCCCGAGAGTCCCGGATTCTGGGTGATGTCAACTTTTCCAACTTTGATGCTCAAGTGGGGTGCCCAGTCGGCGAATTCGTCCCAAACAGGTACGAGGGCTTTGCATGCCGGGCACCATGGCGCATAGCTGGAACGAAGAAGCGGAGCCGAGTTAGATTCCAGAGCCGAACTAACGTTTTTGCAGGTTTTGAATCCAACGAGGTTTCACGGAGCAACTCCAAAAACCCCAATAGTTTCATCTACATATCAAAGATCCAAAGAAGGGAACGAAGTGCCTGCCACCATCGGACTTTGAAGCTTTAAAAATGAAATCATTTTCGTATCTGGATTGCATGGAACGTAAAGCAGGAAATTCATTCGATCACGCGAAGCTGTTTAACGAAAACTGAAGTTACGATAGCTGGCTTCGAAATATTCCTACGCCTCTCCGGTCAAACGTAGCTCAGACAATGTGTGTTAGTGGTCTATGACTATGACACTTCGCCAATTTGGAGATTGCCTCGAATACATCTTGAAGAACGGTCTGACAGGAGGGGAGATAGAAAAGCAAATGGCTCGAGGTTCAAGAAATCCTCGTGGAGCGATGTAACAGTCCCAGGAGAGGATTTAGCCATCGTACGGTAGAAGCCGAAATGCCATCGAATCATTTCGCGTGGGAAGTGGTCCAAAACGCCGAGCCTTTGCTTTGGGAGATGAGTGCGCAGACGAGTGCGACAAACATGATTGGATATTGCGTCTTGCATAACTTGACTAAAAAACCTAGTCTATATTGTTAAGCCCCGCGGAGAGCAGAACAAGCCGTCTTCTTGGCATTAGATTCGCCCTCCGATGCCGGTTAACACGACGCATCGAGTCAGCTTTGTTTTCAAATAGTCGACCAACATTCCAGGGAATATACGTGGCCTCAGAATTCGGAATAGGCATGGTGTCATAATTCTTTTAGGAAGACGGCATGATCGCTCTAGGATTCTAGACAGGAGGATCACGTGCATCTGAGCCACTGATCCGAAGGAATATATCGGAGACCTTTCGATCGTAGCAAATCTTTCAGGCATTACTCACAATTCAACCATCCATTCGTCTTGAAGCATTTGGCTCCAGGTCTCCTCGGTGAAGGCGATTGCGTTTCCTTAGGCCACTCCACTAATTAAGGCAGCTGCGACGATATACGTCAACCACGCCATTCTGTTTGTAGTTACTTCGGTCTTCCAGTTGTCGCTCAGTGGTGTCGGCTCTGTGGCGGCGCTTTTTATTGTTGTCGTTGTTGACGTCGCTGTAGTGATGGCCGTCAGCAGACCAGACAACAAATTTTTCGGAACGGCGGCACGGAAGGAACGTCCAATCCTAGGAATGGAAATGAACCGTATATTGTAAATACTTTCTGAAAGTATGCAAGCAACGGACGGCCTAAAATGCTTGAAAACTGATCTGAATTCAGGCCTGGTTGATCACTGTGAGCAGACAAGTTGACCAACAACGCTGCTGACGATGATTTTTGCTGGGAACGGCCGAGAGGATCTCATTTCTGGCCTTTCGTTCCTCCACGAAATCCGAGGAGGCTCGAAAACGGGCATAACTAAGTGATCTTCGATTGAAGACGAGTTGATACATGACCTCGCAAGGCTGAGAATCATCAACCTTTGTCAATTCTGAAGCAGTTTCCCAGAAAACCCATTTTTGCGGCAAATGACCGTTCCCCTCTTCGGCTCTGCTGACCTCTTGAGCTCGATCTTCGGCCCTCGGGGCGTAATTTTGAGGACCCTGGATATACGAAAGATTATTAGCTGGGGAAAACACCAAAAGGAACCTGGTAAATTACAATGAGTATCTATTTGTCTGACTCCATCTCCGATATCCGAAGTTTCGCTATAAATAATCGAACCTTGTCAATATAGATGAGTCCTGATTATCTTCGTCCTCTGGGCATGTCCGGTCCCTTCTCAGACCAAGAGAGCGCCGGAGGTCCTCATACCATGCTCTTCCACGGAGTCTGCCTCTGGTTTATTGTGCGAATCGAAGTCCCGCAGAGTTAGGTTTTGCGAAGTTGCTGCAGAAGTCGAGTCCGCTTTTTCCTTCATGATCTGCAGAAGTGAAGAAGCCGTATACAGTGGATCCTTAAAGTAGGGTGAATGTACCAGTTATGGACCCCCTGACCAGTTTTGGACCTCCTACCAGTTATGGACCCCCTGACCAGTTTTGGACCTCCTACCAGTTATGGACCCCAGAGGGTCTGACTCCCTGACCAGTTATGGACCGGGTCCACAACTGGTCAGGGAGTCAGACCCTCTGACCAGTTATGGACCGGGTCCAATACTAGTAGGGGGGGGGGGGTCAAAAACTGGTACATTTACCTTATACAGTGTATCCTTCACCCTGCAATACACGCTTTAGGGTCCCAGAGAACGAAGATCCCGCCGGTTCGAGTCTTGCGATACGGGTAGAACTCTGTCTGAAACTCCCTTCTCGCATTTTAGAGAGACGATGTGATCATGACAGCATGACAACGAAGATATTCGGTTCTTCACTCTTAGGCGGGTTGCCAGTTGTCTCTCAACGTAATCATAGGGATGGCGAGTACAGTGAAAATAATGCCGGCGTAATTTATGGGCCTGGGGAAGCTGCAGCTGTTGCAGTGGGAATCATATGATCCTGCGAGCGTAGCTACGGAAGGTAGTCATTGAATCGCTGAGGGAGGCAGGTGTCTCGCAATACCTCCGAAAGATAATAATAGGGAGCTACCTGGAGTATGGGTTCATTGACACGGCAGAAGACGAGAGGCGCGGAGTTGACTGCCGACGTTGCGGAACATTGCTTTCAACAGAGTGCTTTCGGTAGAGAGGCCGTGAGGTGTTGACACCGTGGCCCACGCCGACGACCTGGCGATCGCGGTGGAAGCAAGGACCGAGAAAGGACTGGTGGAGAAAGCGAACACCGTTATGGAAACGGTGGCTTGCTGTATGGAGGAGCGCCATCTCACGCTAGCACCCGATAAGACGGAGGCCGTGGCCCTCCTACTAGGCGGCAAGAAGTGCAGATCCCTCACAGGGCTCTCGCTGCGCGGATGTACCATTGAGCCGAAGAGGGTAGTCAAGTACCTGGGGCTCATCCTGGATCAGGGCCTGACCTTCGCCGCGCACATAAAGCACGAATTGGTCCGGGCACGGAAGCTGTTTGCGGGATTGTCTCACATCATGCCGATAGCACGAGGAGCGGGAAGGATGGAGGGCACTCCTGGCAGCCGTGGCTACCTCCACAGCTCCACGCGGTGCGCCTGTGCGGGCGAAAGCCTCGAACAGGGAGAGGAATGTCCGAAGAATGCTGTCGGTACAGAGATTGATAGTCGCCCGCATCTCCGGGGCATACCGTACTGTCGACGCCAGTGCGGTGCTTGTGGCGGCTCGTCAGATCCCGTGGAACATGGAGACCGAGGGGAGGAGGATGCGAGAAGAGGGCCGAAGAGAGCCGGATCCGACGCGCCGGAAGACGAGGAAGCAATGGCGAGAGGGGACGCTGCAGAAGCGGCAGGAGATGTGGAAGATAAGCGCGGCGTATCCTGCCCAACCTGAGGCCCTGGTATGCTCGAAAGCATGGCCGAACTACCTACCGTCTCACCCAGGCCCTGACCGGCCACGGATGCTTCCAAGAGTACCTGCGCTGAATCGGGAAGGTCGCAAGCCACGACTGTTGTCTCAGTCTCACAGAAGAGCCAGATTCCGGAGCACAGGCTGATGGAATGCGACTATTTTGAGTATGAGCGACAGCGACTGCAGGAGTGGATCGGTCGAATCAGAGAGCCTGGAGTCGGAAAGCAACTGGTGGGACGCGGAGGAATTCGTTGCCAATGTCATGGGGGCCAAGGAGGTTCTCGAGCGCTCAACGAGGGAAAATGGCACAAACCGTAGAAGAGGTCATGGACCAGGGTGGGGGCAGAGACGTGCAGCCAGCCGAGAATAAGGAAGTGAAAGAATACAAAAAAAGATAGCGAACCCCGGAAAACGGAAACATTGTATATTTCGACTGCAGACGAAAATTGTACCATAAACGAATTAATAATGGTCTCGAGAGTGGGATAATTGGTTCATATCCTAGAGGAGGCGATAAGCGTTCCGGATAGCGGCGGCGTTCGGCGGCTGCATCGGTTGCCAGCATCGGTATACGTGAGACCTTGCGGGCGCTGAGACACCAAGCTATTACGCTCAAGTCGGTCGGTCGCCCGAATTGGTTCTCCGCCCAAATTGGACCTTCGCTCCAATCTGTCGTCCGACGGAATCGGACGACCAGGCGTTGAGTCAGGCCGCCATGAGTAGTGGCGTACTCTTAGGGTGGACGCAGACAGACGGCGCTCGCCAAAGGGCGTAATTTTGCGCCTCGAGGTTTTTCTCTTGTGCTTTTCTCGGCATCGATTAGGATCGACCAGACTCGTCGGGTACGGTGGAGACGAGTGGCCCTTGGACTCGTTTTCCATAAAGTCTCAACCGAGCAAACATTAGCCGGAATGCGCAAAACACACGGGTGATCCCTGGAGAACAGTGCGCGTGTTCCGTGAGACCTCTCATTGGATTCATGATCAAGCAATGGTTGCTAGTTCATGAGATTGGTGTCCATGATAGCCAATCCATCCGCCGGTAACGCCGTTAGATTGAAAGCAACTGCAAAAGAGCGATTGTGGTGCAGGCAAAGCCACATGTAATCGATTCCACGCCACGGATCAGATTCATTACGATTCATCCTCTTTCTTTTTTTGGTTCTTCCCCGTGATACCGGGCTTTCCGTCGCGGATCCGTGAAATTTGAGCTGGAACGCCGCGACCATGCCGTGAAATTGCGCCCAAAATGCCGCGACGAACGTCTAGCTCTACTCATGGATAACCCAATGGGTCCAATACGAGTAATGGTTAATATACGAATCAATCATCAATCAATAAATGGTAGCCTGCCAGCTTCCCAGCTGTTTCTTTGTCTCTTCCCCTCTCCCCCTCTCGTTGATCTGAGTCCACCGGCTCCTGAACTTTTCTTCCCGCGGAACTCCTGCAGGGCGTCGTTCCACCCGCGGAAGGATGCGCGGCTGGAACAGTTATGGGAAATCGCTCCAACCGTGATCGCAGTGTCGAAACCTTCGCCGTCCTCATGGCTCCTGTATACCGAATCTGAACATGCCTGTGGTCGTGTGGCAATATCGTGCTGGAAAGGATGGTGCCCAAATCGAGCTGGGGAATACCAGTATTCCGCGGGAACTCGCTCACGGAATACAGAACAATTGCACGCGGAACACAGTCAGAGAGATATGGTATACTAGTGAAAAACTGCATAGTACCAATTGAAGAGCCGAGATCCAAAACGGCACATCTCCACCTTTCACTTTTTCGAGAAAAGCGCGAAGAACTGTGGGAAAAAAATGTTTCGATGGGAAACCGCCAGTATTCCAGGTGTAGATTAGACTCGTTGAGCTCTCTCGATTTCAGGAAAAAAAAGGCACAGATTCGACCTGGCACTAGGCAAAACACTCATTGACAGGATGGAGTTGTGACGTTTTGGATCTCGAATTCTCGAATTTGGGCTGTTTCAAGCAAGAACAGACTATTTCGACCAAGCTTGCGGAGGCCATAACTCTGTTATGATCTGAGCGATTTTGGAAAACTTTTTTCTTTGTTAGAAAGCAGGAAAGGAGCCGCTGATGGCGCATGATGATTTCTTCACCTGGACTCATTTTTGAGAGAGTTAGATCGGATAAAAGTCGGAGGGAAGCCGATTTCGAAGTCCATCTCCATAGCCAAAGTGCGGGCTGTCGAGTTCTACAATAATCTGCGAAAATCACGAAATCGAAAATTTTGGAGTTGTGCCGTTTTGGATCTCGGCTCTTCAATTGCGAGATAAACTGTATGTATTGTTCGAGAGACCGATACACGAGCATGTTGGAATGGAAGTTCAGTATTTTCTTGCTCCGAACAGCTCATGTATACATCAGCTAAAGCTTGATAGGAATTTCCCTCCGGCTATGACGATTAGGACCTGATGACTCCAAGATCAGCTTCTTCGAGTGCATTCATGGCGCCAGGCGGCGTGGCGCGTGCGCCGCGCCGGCGTGCTGATCTTGACGTGACGGCGGCGGGGTAGGAACCTCGGCGGCGCGGCGCGCCGGCGTTTTCGCAGCGCGGCGCACAGCTCTGGTTATAACTCAATATTCTTACTTTGACAATAACATGACTCTCACCATTGAAGTCCTGAGGCGTTTCTCGAATGCAGAAACATTACCAAGTGAGATACAATTCTCGAGAGACTGATCGTATGTCGTGTGACAGATTTCCGGAAGTGTTTATTCCGTTTTCAAATCAAATCATGGAGGTCATTGCAACTCACGGAGCTCGTGAGGAGTACAGGACTCGCAAGCTGATTCGGTATCGATGAACGGTCGAATCACACACTTGTCACCGAAAAATCATGCACCATGCCCATGCGATGTTCCACAGATCTAGCAGTGGCGACGTTCTACACTCTGCACGAAATGTTCTACGTTTTCTGCACGATAGCACACCATGGATTTCAGTTAATGCCAGAGCGAATTTTCGATCTATTACACAAAATCCTTGTCATTTTTCTCGACTGTTCCTCAACCACAAGAACTCTTTCAAATCCGGAAGTTGGTCCACAGTCAACAGAGCTGCCGCTCGACGAGGAGCTGGGGGCGACTTCTCTCACCTGACTGCCCGCTGTCAATCGGCACACCCCTACTTGGATTTAGTCAAAAGTTTCACGATTGTCCAATAGTTCCAAACAGTCCCGATGACAAGAAGCATCACAAGTGTCTCAATGCACACTTCATAATCATTCTGCGGGACGAATTCAGCCCATCTGGTCGGAGAAATGAGGGAAATCCTTTCTCTTATGGCAGATGATCTTCGTGGCGTCTTCAAGATTTCCGTGGCGGAGGAACTGATGGTACCTTTTCCGAAATTCGGTTGTGAGCTTTCCTCCGACGGGGTCATGTCGTTGATTTTCATGTGAAATCTTCTGGATCGAACCGGTGCTATTCCTGCGGTCGTTGAAGAAGTGTCCGCCGTTACCGTGCTCGCCTCAACGGTGGTAGTGGTTGAAGTGGTGGTACTGGCGGTCGTTGTCGACATTTGGATTTTCCGGAGGTTCTAAATGTGTCTTGTGATTTTTACACTCTGTTGTTTCCACTTCTGTGAAACTTCGTCGTTGAACAAACTTCGAAATTCCGTCGCTGCGGGAGAGCGAAAAGTCGCGTCCTTCAACAATTCGCTCCCCTCCAGAGTATCCTGGAGTGCTCAGAGGGGGAGGGGGGCCGCTACCTCAACATGACATTACCATCCGGCGCAAAGAGATCCATTATGATCGTATGGGACGCTACCCCTGGACCAATGCGCTGCCTCTAAACTCTCATATTCACACGAGCGGTGGTCGATAGTCCTCCAAAACTCGACCACAACCTCAGTTCATTGATGCAAAAGGAACGACCCCCATCGAATGAGATTGATGTCTGCAATGGATGAATACAGTAGATTCTGGAATCCGATCCCGGCATTGGATTCGAGTCCGAGCCCATTACCGGCACATCTCTTTGTGCCAGCGACATCGTTTCGTCTCGGGATCCCGTTTGGTGGGGCTTTCAAGATAACGCCCCACCCAAACTGCGAATAATTGGGCGCCAGAAGGTCTGTAGTGACTGCTAACCGTTCGGGTGCAATCGCAAACTCTATACCGTGGCTCTCCCACGTCTTGCAGATAAAAACCGCAACTTGCATGTTCCAATTCACCTCGGATGTATGATAATGGGGACAATGCCAGACAGTCATCGTTCGTCCGATAGGTGAATCATGCATGGTTTGCAGAATGAACACGAGAGATAGAGAGACACAGGATAGATGTTCCATGCCATCAAGCAGGACTCCTATTTTCAGAGGAAGCATATCAGCGTAACTACACGCTGTAAACGCGGTCACCGATACCGATACGATTGTTCCTGGAAAGGCTTGAGTACGAATTGAACGATTCTGCCGCAGATAAACTGCTGACCCATACCCTTAGACAAATGGAAGCGATCCGAGACGATTTTGGAGTCCGTTTTCCGGCCAAGAGCTAGACATGGATCTGGTTAGGTTCATGGCCCACTCGCCCCCCCCCCCTGCGCACGCCCTTGCCGAGATCATCGTCTTCAATTCGATTGTGGACTCAAGGACCAGTCCTCGTTTAGTATCGGAAACCGAAAGTGATACCGAAATCTTGCTTACTATCAGTGCCTTAGCAGGGTGTGAGGGGTTGGGGGGAAGCCCGCTCCAGACTTAAATCGAAAGCGAGAGGTGATCGTCGATCGGCGACAGAAAGAAGCTCGTCCCTGGAGTTTTGCCCTATGAAGCTGTGTCTTTGCCATTTGCCAGCCCTCACAGCAGATTTCGCAGTCGGACTAGAGGTGAAGGCTCATCAGATCAGGTTCTGCCCATCCCCTCACGTCTTCGTGACCATTCATGAGCAATTTCCGCCTTTCCAGTTTGATGTCTGTTTTCAGGATGAAAATAAAAATCGTAAGCAGCGGCTCGACTCAGATACGGCGCTCAGCAGAGATCATTGTCATCATTGTTTCCATGTTACCGTCGACAACCACTATTTTCGTGATTTGTGTCCCACCGTTCCCCGACACCGGGCTGCCCCATTGGTCACCCATCTGAACAGTATCTGAAGTAAGCGTTTTTCAGTCGGAATTAACGCCGCTCTTTCGCTCAAACGAATTTCATCTCTGGCTTGTTGTTGTGGCTGCGGTATTTGGAGCTACAGCTTGTGCCGCCGCTGTGGCCGCTGTTGAAGCTGACGACTGAGCAGGCAGCAGGCAGCTCTCGTCAACGGAGAAGACGACGACGGCCGACGGACGACATTTACGCTGGAGTTCGCCGCGAACTCCGTCGGAGTGAGACCTGCCCTCAGTGTCAACGGGTGTCTAGTGAGTTATCGATAGAGTGCGTGTATCTGTGTCAGTGCTGTGGTTAGAATCGATTCGAGATTCACCACGAAACGCGAGCCATTCAATTTCAGGTGAGTACTGTGGTGGCTAGTGCTGCCGCCGCCGCTGCTGCTGCCAGTGGTAGTGATGGTGGTTGTTGTTGGTTGAATGTCCTCCTGGCTGGCTTAGTGGCTCGTCGCTCCGTGAGCTGCCAGTAGCCGCGGCCGCCGCTGCCGCCGCTGCTTCCACCGCCGCCGTCACCGTCGTTGCTTGCCGTGCATTCGCAAGATTCAGGTGACGTTATTATATGTTGTTGCAGCGATCTCCGCTGTCTGGCGCCTATGGTTCGGCTCGCTACGGACTCTTGAAAACAACAGCATAGCGGACCTTTATTGCGCGTCTAAGTTTGCTTGTCGTCGTCGTCGCAAACGCTGCGTTCTGAGATCCGCCCGTCGCTTCGACGCCGGGGTGGTTGAACCCGAGCGAGCGAGCGAGCGAGCGAGTGAGTGAACGAGCGAGCTAGCTAGCTAGCCAGTCAGCCAACCAACCAACCAACAAACGCTGTGCTTTGCTTTTGCTACGAATGTTGCGGCTGCTGATGCAGCTTAAGGGAGATTTCTACCAACACTAATAGCAACCTAGCAGCTGCAGAGTTGTGTAGTTATAGTGAAGTGTCTTATCGGTGAAGAGAGGTGGCCTCGCATCGTTCATTACCTGTGTGCAGCTCTACAACCGATCTTCCGATAGATGTGTTGAACTGAACGCCGAGTGTCTGTCAATGAGCCACAGAAGGATGGCGGCCGTGACACCGCGATTGAACCCCCAGTCGGCTCTCCTGAGTTGATAGAGAAGTTTGGAGGAGACAACATCGACAACGACAACAACGACTTTAGACGTAGGTACCGTGAGTAGCTGAACTATCAGGTCCTCTAAAGTAGGAATCCGGACCAAGTCACTTGAGACTCTGCCGTTTCTTGAAAGTCTCACGAATCGGCTTTTTTACAATGCCTGTGTTTTTAGGCGGAAAGTCAGCCTTAGAGATATTGCCCTCGAGGAGTGAAAACATTCCGTCTCCAGGAGTTCTGCAGCGATCGTGGTAGTTATAACGGCAGCGGCAGTAACAACGACAACGAGCGTGCCCGGCAGCACTAAATTTGTCACAACTTAAAAAGACAAACTCGAGGTCGAGCTGCTGCAGCTGTCGTCGTCGTCGTCGCCGCCGCCGCAGCCGACACTGATTGACTCTCCGAGGTGTTTCTCTTCGTGCAAGCTTGGTTGGTCGCTTCTTTGACTCCAGCCTTGTTACTCTTCGAGAGCGTGAAGCTCAAGCTTCTCGGCACCTGCCAGCCAGCCAGCCAGCCAGCCAGCCAGCCAGCCAGCCAGCCAGCTAGCCAGCCAGCGATACCGTTCATGAAATGATTGCCCTATGCAAGTTCGGAGGCGATTTACTTTCGCTCCTGGAACCGTTTCGACAGCCTGTGAGTGTTCAGCCGCCAAAATGACAGTCGTCATTGCGCACGCAGTCAAAAACCGTGCGTGCCAACAGAATGGTACGGAGGCGGGTATATTGCATTTTGGCGTGCTTCTCGTGTCCGAAAGTCATCGTTCGCGCACAACGGCTGTTGTTTCTGAAACGTGGAATGCGCACTAGGAGAAAGCGAAGAAAATCGCTGCTCCCTGTAAGCTACACTGTAATCAGCCAAAAGCCCCTGCTCCGTATTCTCCTGAAAACGAAGAATTTCGCATGCGAACTGTTTTGAGGGAGGCAGACCTAGTGAGCGCAGAAGATTTCTCGGGAACAAACATTCTCTATTGCTCGATAAGCACAAACATAGCGACGGGCTGTTTCGTTCCGAAACAACTCTGCATGTTCGGCAACTCTTTCCGGCTACCATCGACACAAGCGCCTAGATTCGTTGACCTCCTGGACTTGAGCAGCAACGAAGGGCAGGAATAATCTCTGCAGTGCCACAACGTCCGCCATGTTTTTCCTTTTCCTAATACAGGAAGCGAGGTTACGATGATGATGATGATGATGATGACGGTGTCGTCGCTTCGACTGCTGTTATGCTCGAAGCAAACGACTAGGACTACCGACGAGCACATAAATAAATGTCAACCTCAGAATAGGCTGGACGTCCTCCGGCGCTTTGATGCGACAAATACACACGTCCCTCGCGCCACCGGGATCTCATTGATTATTGAACCCGATCCGAAACGGTCGAGAAGCGGAGGAACCCGACATCCGTGTGGACGACGATCCGTACAATGAACTCGAGCTTGAGTGGATGCTACACGTTAAAACTTTGTTGCAATCGTACCCTGCTTTTGTTGCGGAGTATCGATCACCAGCCATCGACGCTTATCTAGAATTCTCTCTGGAGTATAGGTCGCGTGTGAAGTGCATGCAGTCCATCTTCTGCAGTTTCTTCGTGTTCGATTCAAACTCCGTTCCGATTGTTCTGGATCTGGGATGGGCTGAACTGCGAGAATTCCGTCGTGTTGTAGGCATTCGCGTCTAACGGAGTTTTGACAGATTCAGCTTTTTCCGCGGCCACCATGGAGGGAGTCATTCACAACGCCTCGCTTCAATCAGACGCTGGCGTTGTTGTCGTGGACTGCCAACAAGCGACGTTGCCATTAATTATCAAGAAAGCAATGAATTCTCCACTTATGGCATGGTCCGGTCGGTCCGCCGGGCGGCCGGTCGGCTGAAACAACCTGACTCGCCGGTTCGATCCGATCGATCCGCGGCACACGGACTCCTGAGGCTATTCCAAGAGGTCGAAATCTCGTTAAGCAGACTCCTGGTTTCCTTCACCTTGATCACTCAGTCCGGAGGGGGAGGGGGTTGTCCTGTCACTCTCCCGAAGGCCAATCATGATATGATATTCCATTACAATCGACGAGAGCAAATATCGGATCACGCCAAGTATGTCAATATGAGATGGTGTAGCCGGCGCTTCGACTTTCTGGGGAAATATTAGCAACCTGGAAGAATGTTTTTCCGTCACGAAACGGAACTCCGCACTTGTTTCCCATCCGATCGGATGCATCACCGCTGGGAAGCTGCTGCGGAATCAAGAGTTCCGCGCAACAAGATGAGACCTGGCGCAGTGTTTGAATGCCATAAATTGTTTAAAGGGACGGCCGTGCGATGTTTACATTAGGGACAGTGTTTGTCAAGCAGAAGGCGATTTCATTCGTTTATCCAGTTGAAGCAATTGGCGAGGCCGGGACGAGACCACGAAGCGATATAGATCGCGAGCAGCGCTTTCCATTATTGCTGAGCAGCCGATCGCGAGCGAGTTCGACCTAACATAGAGATTCCGACGACTGTCAACGTCGAGGCTAGCAGCGGGGTTTTACCTTCGGGCCGGCAACGAATCAGCGCTGGAACTACCTTGCCGATGCGTACCCCGCTGGCATACCAAGGCCGACATTCGTCTAACCGTATTTGGAATCCTATATCCAAGCGGCTGGCCGACTGAGCTCAGGTCAACGCTGGTTAAGCTGTTAGAGCAATAGCGGGCGGATGCGCCTCGCGCTGTTTTGAGGAGGAACGTCGTCGACCCCTTCGGCTTCGACGTCATCCAAAATTTTTGCCCCTCAAGCACGTCATTGTTCAAAGTGTACTTGAGACTGCGCCTCGTTGAGCGGTTCTCTGTAGGGACTGGAAGCAGTAGCACTCGAACAGAATCAGATTTGTGTGCTCAGTGAGCTATGAGAACGACTGAGAAAGTGAGCGATTTCCTTCCGGCGAGCAGAGCCGTGCGCTGGCTGGAGACGATGTAGTTCCAATTCGCTGACAGGGTCAGTTGAGCAAGCGCATATAATGCGGACTTTCCTCATTTTGATCCGCTGAACAGAGTTAGAGCGTCCCTTAAGCTTTCCTCCGCAGCATCAGGAGCTCGATCAGGGAAGGGAAGTCGAAAAGACAAACACACACGTCCGCTCGCGTCGATAATGTTCAGCATAAGGGATTCATTGAGCATGACTATTCAGATTTTGAGCCCGGGAATCTGCCAGGGCATCGGACCGTGCTGTTACGGGACGCGCGGATGCGAAGTATGTTTCGCCGAAAACTTCGTTTCGAAGCTGTGTTATTGCACTGCAATGCGAGAGACTTCGAGAAGACTTGTCTTGTAATGCGATTAGTTTGCAAAGGTACACTCGAAGGAGCTTCGGCCTTGGTGGAAGATTGCAGCAAAAGAAGATCCTCCTGGACACAGACACTGGATAACTTGTTTTTACTCTAGTCGAGTGACTGAGTGAGTTAGGTACTCACTCACTCAGTCAGTCAGCAAGCAAGCCAGCCAGCCAGCCAGCCGACCGTTCGTGTTTTCACTTCGGATAGTGGAGTCGGAAAACCTGCGATCTCATTTCATTCGTACTCTGCCGCCGGCTAATAAGCAGAAAACTGACGGAACTCTCTGATCTGACTGAGCGGGAATTTTGTTCGTTTTCTCCGTCGTTTGGTCTCTTTTGAGTTGCTTTGAAGCTCACAAATTACGACATGGCCGAAGCGGAATTCAAACATCGGGCTCGAACGAATAGGTTCGTTCGTTCGCTCGCTCGCTCGCTCGCTCGCGAGTTTGTTACTGATTCTCTCTAATAATCCGACGGGTTCAGCCTTGGAAAATTTCGAAGGACGCCATGAGAGCACGCAATCCGCTTCGCGATGCAGATGTACAAGCGGAAAAGTAGTTGCGCACTCCATCCTGTACGGTGTTCCCTTCTTCCCTCAGATAATTTTTCCGCTACATTTTGAAACCTCTACCTCAAATGCTTCCGGGGAAAAAGAAGAACTAGGAATTATTCTGTTAGCTGAGTGCGCGGCGCCAGACAAGAACTTTGATCACCTTTAGCTATTCTTAACTACTTGTGTGACTCAATTGATACGCGTTTGCCAACGTCGTTGTGGCCGAGAGCGAGAAGAAGCTCTCAACTAGCTCTCTAGGTATCAATCAATCAACAGCGCTGCTTTAACCACTCGCAGCAAGACGGATTGAATGATGCATTGAGAAGTTTTGTGAATCGACGTCAAATAATGTCTTCTCTCTGGAATTTCAGTCACAGATGGTGTGCTCGAAGGCAACGGCACTCGTTGGCTGCCCACCGATGACTTCTTCGGGAGGTTTGGCTCTCCTGTCCGGAGTAAACGATGAGTGTCTGTCACCTTCGCCGTTATCGATGCTGTCTGAAAAACTGACGGCGTTCTCTCATCCGACGAGATCTCCTCATCTGAGCAAGCAGCATCTCGCTGAGGAACAGGTGAGTAAGCACAATCTAGTCTAGGCCAAGCGTTTGTTCCCTCGGTCGTGGTGGTTTGTAGTAAATGATTCCGCCGCTCGTATTCGGCGGCTTCATGAATTATTTCCAGTGTTCGGGAGAAGGTCAACTGAACTCATTCGCTAGTGAATGGCTGATTAGATTCTCGGTCATAAGAAACATTTCTCCGCCGTTTAATCAAACGATGGCAACAGCACCAACTTGCGGACCCTCCGAGGCTGCCTCGACGATGGTGTCCTCCCAAGCATTCTCAGTTGATTGCTTCCGTTATCTAAGAGAAGAATAGTGGCTTCTCTCCGGCGTGCTTTCTAACTTGATTACTTTTTCGCTTGCGATTGTAATTTCGTTACCTCACAAAACACAATTGATAATGCGCTGATGACGACGAGTTCCCGTTAGAGAACACAGAGGTTGTATCGGAGTGCCGCGCTTCTCCGGGTCCGCTTTTTGAGCTCTATCAGTACTTGTATCGACTTTGAGACCAAACGGCCGTTTTCGCTCCGTAAATCAATCGACTCGAGTGTAAACTCGTGGAGGAAGAATTCAAGGGCTCTGAGGGGTCAGTGGCTATCTACTATCTTCGATGTATCGAACGCACGAGACTGCGCGAACCCTTGACTCACGGGAAGTGGACATATCGAGCTCGAACTCAGCGGGAGGGTGGAGTAGAAAATACTTTGAGAATCTTCAAAAAGTGTCTGTTTCCGCAGGTTTCGAGAGTTCTCGGGTCGATATTGCCTCCGAGATCACTTTGCCTCGACGCTGTCATGAAGTTTTTTTTTCTTTCTCTGAACAGGAAGTAAATCTTTCCTTCGAAACGTTGATTATCGAGTTTCGAACCAGAAAGAGCCATGCGTCATCATAAAAATCTGCGAGAGTTCACAAGAGCTACTTTGGCTGCTCCACAATGTGCCGGATACGTTTTGTATTACGAGAATGATGATTCCTGTCAGCAGCGGCCAACAGAAAACGCAGATCTATTCGAAAAACATCGGAAGCGCTCTTCCCCGCTCCAGTAGACGGGCGGCTGCGCTCGTTTGCAAACTGACCCATAGAAGCGGCACTCCGTTCGAACGGTCACTCGCTTGGCTCTCTGTCTGCCTGCCCTGTGGGTTCGTCGGTGGTCGCTTTGCCTCCTCCAGGAATCGATCGACCTTGGCCACTCTTGACACTTGCCATGCTTGCGACTATTTCTGTGCGGAACCATCGGCGAGACTAACGAGTCGACTTCGGGAATCGTCTCGAGCGCTTCAGGACGAGATTAACAACCGTGCGGCAGCGAATACCTTCGAAAGCCGACGAGCCGAAACCCTAAGAGCCATATCGGTTGGTCCGAGGTGAGGGATCGGGTCCGCGACCGCGGCACATCATCGTCACAGTCGACGCAGTTACTGCGGCCGCTGGTCGTCTCGATGCGTCGAGCGGTCAGCACCGCACCGGTCACTGCCGAGAAGCTTGAATTCTGGTCTTTCTTCAAGACTGCGCTGTCTCTGAAACAGAGCGCAGGCTGAAATGTGAGAAACGATTTGAATGCAGCCGAACAAGTGTCTGGAGAGCGCCTTTACACGCAGTCTCACAAAGCACTTCCACTTGGAGATTATCATCATCCGGAAGTAATACATCTTGTCTGCTGTTGGCGCCTGCGCTGCTGAATGAGGCTACAGCTACCTGATGGGTCAATTGAACGTTTTTCGAAATGCCCTCTCAAAAGACGACGACCATCACCACTCTAATCAAAGACATCTTTTTGTAATTGCATCCCCTACTCGAACTCTAGCCTCGTGGCGCTGTGATCAGAATGCGAGTCTATTTGAGTGGTACTGTTGCTGCTCATCCGATATGTCCGACAGAGTTTCCACGAGAATCCCGTTCGCTGACAAGTCAACTGAAAGCGAAAAATGACTTTTCTTCGCGGGAGTCGCCAAAATAATTGGGGTTGGGTCGAGCTCGCTCATTCACACTGCTCCGTAGAACTGGTAGAAATTGATGTTCTGTGGGAAGGTGAACGAGACCTTCTTCTCGTTGTGAACGACGCCGCGCCGTCGTCAACAACAACAGCGACTACGACGACCACTGCTATTTCCCTACGTGGGACATCGAACAGACAGCGCCACTTGGTTGGGGCCGTACAGCGTTCGTTGCACCCGGACCATTTTCGCCAGTTTCTCGCTGGCTTTCGCTTCCCGTGACTTTTTGGACCTATTCCGGGGCGGGTGGCGGGCTTAAGACACCGGCGGCCGCGGGAGGATGAGGTCATTCTCCTTAACAACTGAAGCCAACTAAACGAAAACGCTCTTTCGCTTATCAATCCATTTTTCATTACACGCACGCTCGCATTGATTACTTTCTGGATTGGGATCTTATGGCAGCTCTACAACCTGGAGACTTTGCTCCCCTCCTGTCTGATTTGTTCTGCGGCGTCAAACCGCTCGTTTAACGGACATTTCTGTGGTCGGGGCAGAAGGCGACGAAACCATTTGGGGCGGCCAGCTGTGCTTGAAGAAAGAAAGAGTTCGGAAGCGTACCTTCCGGTGATTCGTTGCGGCGTACTTCATACTCTCCGTTCGACAGTTCAGATGTTCTCCTTCACGGAGACCAGGAGCATGCAGATCGATGCTTGTGACGAAATTATTGTCGTGGAGTAGAAACCACCATCAAAGTAACGGAGGCTCGCGTGAGCAAAGGTCTCTTGAAGCATCCACTGACTACTCATCTGTCTTCTTTCATATTTTTTGTTCTCTTTTGTGGCTCGAAGAGTCGTATTTGAACGAAGCGGCCGGTGGATGGCCACGCTCAGACTGCCTGACCGAGCAGTCCGCTTGCGTCCTCGCAAAGCGTCTGAACTTGACCCCGGTACTGACCTCTGAAGGACATCGCGCCCGTCACACTCCGAGCAAACGATCAACAAGGTTTCGACGGTCATGTGACGTCTTGCGGACCAAAATCACGGCCAAACATTTTTCTCGAGATGTCCCATGCGCCGGCCGAGCTTCGTGTCGCTAGCGCAACGGTGCCGCCTTGAAATTATCCGCGAGAATGAAAGAAATCCGGATAGGGCGTGAACTGGAATCGGTGTTGTCGCGAGCATGAACCCTGAATCAGATAAGCGGCGGCGTCGAGAAGATTGGGCTGCCGTTCGGTTTGCTGGTCGCTCGATTTTCCGAATAAGGAGTAGAAACAACGTGTTTGAATCCGTTTCTCAATCTGCGGCTCATGTGGAAACAGATGTTGTCGGAGTTTGTCAATATTGACGTAGTCGACCTGCTTTCTCGCATGCAGTTCATGCGGCTAAAGTTGTAGCAACTTCGCCATTGACGATCTCGGATTCGATGTCTGATCGAACTCATCTTCATTTTCCATAGATTTCAAAACAGCCGATTCCCGAAACTCCGATGAACGGCTCTGGAGAAACAAAAGAGAAATGAAAACAGTAACTCAAGCGCACACACGGCTGTTTCAAGTAGTAGTCGAGTATGAGGACGATCCAGTCAGTCAGTCAGAGCTTTAGATTGTTTCTCTATTTCGGAACAAGAAGGCTCCGTTCTTCAGCAGCTTCGGACCGAAAGAACGTCTGGATATTATGTTGATCTCGCGGACCGACACGAGCTGAGTGTTTGTGAAAGAATAAGGTTCGCTAATTTGTGATCCCTCGGGGCCCCTCGAAGAAGAAAGAGAGCGGAAAAAAATGCGCCGAAATTTATGAACCCTCAAAAGAAAGAGGTCAAACTAACAAGATCTCAGCGTTTCGTCCGCATCGCAGGCAGTACTCCGAGTCGGCTCGGTCGCCGGTCAATCAAGCCTGATTCCGCGGCTGTTTGTTACGGCGAGCCGTTTTATTACTTTTGATGATGATGGTCATCATCGTTACTCGACTTTTCGAGGATTCTTTTCGGTTTCCTGAGAATTCCAGGACCGGTGCGCGTTTCCGAAGAGTTCGCCGATAGACTTTTGAGTATCTGAGAATCGGTCTGAAACTGTTCACTTTGACAACTCGAGACATCGTATCAGCACGGTTGGTCTCCAGACTGAGCGTGATTGGCATTCGCATGATCGGAGTTCGTCAATGATGATGATGATATTAATATCAGGTGGGATCGTTATTATTAGTATTGTCTATTTAGAAGGTTGTTCGCGGGCGACGTTTCTGTTCTGGCGGTTGGTATGGCCGCCGCCGCTGCCGCGGTGATTGGATTGGTTGTTCGTTTGTGAGTCCAGTTAATAAAAATGCTAATGTCTCCGCAAGCCCTTATCCATTCAAGTATGTCGTTTGTTCCGTCGTTTAAGCCGTCAGTGCCAAACACTGTTCCGTTCGTGTTTTGCTCATTGACGCTCCTTTAATGTTGGTGAGCAACTTGTCTGTTTTTCGTGGGACCGATGAGGAAGGTTTCGAGTCCTCAGCTCCAATTCTGGCGCGTGCTTGACGCGAACACGCGCCGTTCTTCATCGCCGGCCGTAATCCTGAGGTCCGGGAGTCCGGGATCGAAACCACGGTCGGAGAGTCGATTGCGGTCGGAGGTCTTTCCACGAAGCTCCGAGTCAGCATTGGAATCTTGTCGACGGTTCGTGAGCTTGAAAACAAGGCTCTGATCTGACCACAAGGCTCGGGAAGCTTACGCCGCCAGACGTTGGTCGTGTTTCTAGACGATCACTGATCACAGAATTCGGCCAAGAGAGTATCGGATATCAAGTAGACTGACTGACTGACTGACTGCGCATTCGATTCGATCCTAACCGATCAGTTTTCTTCCAGATCTCATCGCCAGAGGATGCCGTATTGTTCGAAGCAGCCGGAGTTTTTCTCGAAGATCCCAAACCACAGAAGAAGTAAGTCCACGACGGTTATTATGAGCTGATTGAGCAGTCCGTTGGGTCTTGCCGGCTCGCCTTATTCGAGTGCTTGGTGGTCTTCGGAAACCGCCCAATATGGAAACATTTCCGGAGAAAAGAAACATCAAAGAGTAGGTTCACTCGCTGGAATGCACTGACAATGACAAGAGCCCCACTGGTGACCATTGTCTTTGGCTCGGGCAAGATGTCGAATCGACCTTGCTTGGGCTGATCTCATTTTCATCGTCTAAAATAAGGTTGGGTTTGGTCGGTTGTTGAGAGTTTCACTCACTTTCTGAACGTTCCATGGACGCTCGAAATTGTGGTTCGATTTGAGAAGATATTCGAAAACATCAGAGTCCGAATGAGTACGTTCGACATCGCAGAAACGACCGCGGCCGAATTAAGATCTGGACGACGAGGCGATCAGACGAGACCTCAAATCAGACCGAGAGAACATCGTTGTAGAATCTTTCTCTAGGATTTAATCAAAACAAAAACGCTGACGTACTGCTGTGTCCTTTCGCAGGGTTGAAGAGAGCCTCACCACAAACGGAAACCCGGTGAAGAAGTTCATCTACCAATGCCTCGAAGAAGCGTGCAGCTTCAAGTCTATCCACAGAGAACGCTTTATCATTCACCTGAGATGTCTGCATCACATTGAGGTGGACGAGCGAATGCTCGAATTTCCGGATTGGAATAAGTTCCAGCAGTGGAAGACGTCGCTCGAGGCTGAAACTCACGCGAAGTTCGTTAAGGTAAAAACTCCTCGCGTCGCGGTTGAATCATCTTTTGATTCGTTCTATTCCGACGGAAGAATGTCGTTTTCCATCGCTTAACTTGGTTTTGTAATTTCTGTCCCCAGCCCTATCCATCTCACCGAGTGCAATATTATCAGAACCAGAATCTCGAATCGCAAGTGTTCCATTGCGCGTGGTTGGAACGATCAAAACAGTTCGATTCCAGCAGGTAAGCATTATATGGCAGCTGCAGACATCGGGTCCCAGGTGGATGTAGTTATCTCTCGCTGATATAACTCTGACGAATATTTGGACGAGCATCAGAAAAAGTAAACATTGTGTCTTCACGAATAGGTGGAAGCCCTGCATCGGCCATATGATCGCGCGGCGTAGCGTGCATACCGGGAAGGTTTCTGTGTATTGTATACTTTCCCATTACGGCCATTCATCCGATCAGAACGCCGATATAGCCCGACCGCCGGTGAGTTTTGCAACGATTTCCATCGAAATATCGTCCTCTCAGTTTCCGCTCCTGTCTACTTGAGGGCAGAGTACTTAAATAAATAATTGAGGGAAACATTTCAAATCGAACGAACGGGAGCTGGCAGATTGAGGAATTGTTGTGTTCCTCTTTGTCTCTGCTGTTCCATCGATCTTCGACGGAGAATCGTGTACTCGTTCGTTTGCACATCTATCGCTTACATAAACATTCTGTCCCGCGTGTGATATAACCACTTATTCATTATTCAACGGAGATTACCGTTTTGCGAAGTAAATGACTCCCGACACATGTCGAGATTCTAGTCGGGAGCGAGGTTCCGTGATGTTCATAACGATTATGGTGGCAACAACAACCAACGACCTGTATCACATCGTTTTCATAATTTTTTCACAGGGCCGTCGAGCTTCGGTAACGTCGAGAAACAAGAAAACGTCATCCGCGGAAGCGCCCTCTATCGGTCAAAAATCGAAGGCTTCTGTCAACTCGGATGAAGATGATCAATCAACGGTTGTGCAGGAACAAAACGCTCTGCCGAGATGTTCGGCCAAGAGCCATGTAACATTGCTGGTCAATCAAGACACTCCGGCGACGACATTCTCGTTTGTGAGAGAGATGCCCGTCAGGTACGACTGTGGAGAATCATCCGAATTGTGTGTTTTAGGCTCGAAAGTTGCCGGAGAAGAGCCTCATGACGAATTGTGTTTCTCTCTCTAATTTCGATCGACGATTGCAGTTTGCAGTACTTGGAGAACAACGCCGCTGAGCCGAACGCAGGCTCGCGAGTGATCAAGGTCGTTCGACCAGTGACGTTCGAAAAAACATTTCCGCAACAGAGGTGAGTTATTTGTGCCGGAATCGAGTTCCGGAAACGTATCACAATCAAATTCCTGTCGTGGATGGAGATGTATCTGACAAACTCCGTGTTTCAGGGACTCCGACTTGGAGGTAGATAGCGACTTTTCTATCGAAAGCTCCGGAGACGAATGCGAACGACCGAGATTCAAATCTGTCCTGCGAGTAGTACGTAAAGATGGGAAAATCGTCCACGAAAGGACCAAAGTACTGTTGGCTGATGTGAGTCTCGCGTGGCCTTGGCGAAAAGTTGATGTGGTCATATGTTGTTTTCAATATTTAAATAACAAGGTTATCGGAAGGAGTTATATCGGAAAATGAATTCACCGTAACCTCCTTCCTTCGGCAGAACGAACCAGCCCCGCTGCGAGTTGCGAGTACCGTTTCTCGGTTCTCGTGCATCGAGTGTGCCTCGCAAGGCTCGGGGTTCGTCACATCGAAGCGACTAGCCTTCGTCCATCACCTCATGGAGGAGCACAGCGTTAAGCCCGAAGAGAATATTTACGTGTTCAACAACTTCTCCAAGTTCGTCGCTTTCAAGACTCGGTTGGATAGTAAATTAAAGGTAAGTTTCGTTCAGTCCGGTGATATTCGTTGTCGGCTTCAGTGTGTATTCCTAACGTGACTTCTTTCGAACTCAGTGTGCATTTGTGCTCCGACGGAAATGTGGCAAAGAGTGGTTCTTCGAGTGTTCGCGCTCGGGTCGATACAAGATCGAGAAGACTGCCGTGAAGGCTAAGACCCGCTGCACTGCGAGAATCATCGCTTCTACCAAACGAGACGGGTTCTGGGAAGCTAAAGGTAAGTTCTAGTCAGTTGGTGGTGCACGCAACTCGACGAGAAAACCATATATTCAGAATAGAGACTCAGTTGTTCAAAGTATATCGGTATCCAGTGGACTCTCGCTTCAGAACCAACGATGGTAATTCGATGGAATCTTTCCAGTGTGCTCATCCCATTACGGACACGACGAAGAGAGCAGCCGACTGAACGTATCGAAGCGACATGCCTCAAAGATCGCTCAGTTGGCCGCTTCGAGATCCTCACGAGACATATTCCAAATCATGCTTGCTTCAGGCGCAAAGCAACTCACCCGAGATGCAGTCAAATCCATTGTGGGCCACATGCGCAGTCACGAGGGCAAGTTCGATTACCAGGCCTGGCAGCGTGAAGTTTTCAACGTCAACGTCCAGAGCCAGGACCTCAAGGACACTCTTCGACGATCTGTTCAGAAAATTATGCATAATAATCCTAAACTCCAGCAGAGAGTTCACGACCGACTACCGGACCTGGTTCCTAACGCCATTCGTTCGGGCTGTTGTAGCGTGCACCTGGAAGACGACGACGACGACGACGACGACGCCGACCAGATACCGTTGGCCTCGAGCGATTCCGTGGTCCCTAGTTTAGAAAATCCCTCCCTGACGTCGAAACAGCCTCTGAATCTCCTCGAAGGCGATGACAGCGACTGGGAAGGCAGTGATTTTTCGGCCTCAGTCAGTGACGAGGACGAGTTCAGCAAACTTCGACCGATGAGCGTCCATCGTCAAAACTCGTCGTCCAGCGTTGTAGTCCTCAATTCAATCGTGAATCCCGAAGACGGAATCCGATCCGTGAGTGCCCGAGAAGTTCTCAGGAAAGCTCGGAGCTCCCTGGACGAGGACGAGAACGAGAACGAGGATGAAAGTCTGGTCGAGAGCGGAATCCAGGATGAACTCATTGAGGAAAGACTCGCCACGGCCGACGATGTTGATGACGATCGAATCGAACGCCCCTGTGAAGATTTGATAGGCGACAGGATGGGAAATGTCCTCATCGAGAACGAAGACGTCGCCACCAATCTCCTCCGCGAAATATTCCACGATAGCTCTACGCAACACCGAGCTCAGGACGGAGATCACAACCACAACTCGACGACTTCGTCCTCCGGCGCTAACAACAACAACAACAACAGCAGCAGCAGCAACAACAACAACAACAACGACGGCGAAGCCAGCAACGGACGATCTGAAAGCGAGACTCAAGACGGCGACTCTGAGAAATCTGAGAACGATTCATCGACAGCGCAAGCTCAGGATCAATCTTCGCCCTCATCGAAGGACAATATTCATGCCAACATCGAAATAGCAAATATCATCGAAGCGCGACTCAAGGACACCCTCCAGTTGACCGACCAGGAGCAGGCGCTGAAAAGGAGCATCGAGGAAGCGATATTCACCAATCCTGTGCGGTACGAGCTTTCACGAGCCCCGGGTCGGCATCCTCAGCAACGAAAAGTCTCTTCAAGCGACGACGATAGCTCGGAAGACGATAAGTCAGAGCCCGAGACACCGAAAGTGACCACCAAGTTCCACAAGGCTCTCGCCTCGGTTCGAAATATCCAGAAGGAGAAGAACGAAACCCACAAACGAAAGCTTCCCGACCCCGATTCCCAAGTGCCTTCGAAGGTCAAGGTCCTCGTGATGAAACGAAACGAGGAGCCTTCCGAGGCCCAGCGAGCTCACGATTACCGAGATAAGCTGATGGGAACGCTGGCGGGGCCTTCCGTCGCACGGCACGATCCCAAAGCTCCGTCTCCCAGCGGCAGCACCCCTCACGGCAAGAAGAAACTTGCGGTGCAGGCTACCGATCGAGGGAACAAAAAATAGCGTTATCCGTTGTGACAACAACGTATTGGGTTGACGTATACGTGCTCTCAATTTGGGGGAACAAATTTGTTAACATTACTTCTTAGACGCGAATTGAGACTCCGAGATTTAAGTTTTCACTTGACGAGAAACGACGATTGAGGGAAGAGCTGTGCTAGATCCACTCAACAGTGGTGCGCACTCGATCAGTCACTCAGTCAGTGGTCGGTCGGTCGGTCGGTCGGTCGGTCAGTCGGTCTGATCGCCTCGCGAGTATCCTTAAGGACTTGCCAGGTAGTGGACCTGTGGTCTTTCTAGGCCTTGAGGCTCGTTTTGCGCCCTCGAGGGCGTTCGGCTTTCCGTTCAACTCACCGCACGGGTGAGAGGTCGTTGGAGAAACGGATTGATTCGATCGAGTGAGCCAGCGACTCCACTGTTGTAAACTGGTAAATACTAAAAGGATTTTCAAATATGGTCCTCATCATCTTCATGACTGTTTCCTCCGCTCCATTCTCACGAACCATCCTTGGACGAAGATGATGAAGAACGTGACCGATCGATTGATTGATTGATGAGGATACTATTAATAATAACGATAATAATTATAACAAACAGGAATATACATATAGGCGAACCATAGAACCTGATACGGGAATTGACATTACCTACCAGCAACTGTTAGAATAGGGGCAGATTCACAATGGTGAATTTTATCTAAACATGAATGATGACGAGGACGCTGTTTGGTGGCGCTGACGTTCTTCTACGCCGAACTTGATAGTGGCGAGATTTGAATACAGGAAATATTCGGAGGGATCTCAACAAGTCAAACAGGACGACACCGACCCCTAGCATCGGCGGCAAATACTTACCGTGAACTTGAATTCGAGCGAAACAAACATTCGAGTAGAAAGGCTGTTCCTTCACAAAATCTCGCGAAACCAACAAGGCGAAACATGATAGACACACGGATTGACGCGTTCTTTATTCGACATATGACCGAATAAAGAACGCGTGCTCAGACGTTCGTTCATATTGTTCGTTCCAACATCGCTCGCAGTGAGACTTTAATAATATATCGAAAAATATATATCGAGCTGCGGGATTGATGGATTCTCGAGACGCGAGTTTTAAGGAATGGAAAGGACAGATTCAAGTCGACCATGTTGAGTTGGAACGTTGACAAAGTAGGAAGGAGAAAGATGACGAGGTGACGCAGGAGAACATATTAGTATTAATTAAATAGTTCAATGACCACGCAGAAGGAGCTACTGCCATCGCTACTCTTCTCGTGTAATGCAAATTTCAAATTGAACATCAATTGAAAGTTCACCGCTACATTAAGGAGAGGAGGGGAATCGATATCGTCGAAAATTAGATGAACCAGTTGGAGGAGCACCTCGAGTAGTTCTCGCACCCAATGTATACTATGACTTATTGTTCTGATTGAGTCTACGGCTGCTGAGTTTTGAGTAAGAATTGATCACAACAACCAATCGATTGCTCGAGTTACGAATTGAGACCGCAAAGGAAAACGAGATACGAAGGATCAAGATCGAGAGAAGAGAAATTTTGTTGTAAATAAATTCTCGTACCTGCACTGAAGACCATACTGCTTTTCCTTGATATGTTCCGTCCATTGAAGTCTCAGATTTCTGAATCTAATCCAACCACGAAAGGACAGAGGTAGTTCTTCGCGGCGCAACGTTTTCGTCCACCCGCTCGGCTTTCGTTGCTTTCGAAAAGAGACGGTCGGGTGGTCTCCTCCTGAGAGACCCTCTGGGATAGGGGAAGCGTCTGAGAAAAGCGGAGCAAGGTGAAGCTTCGTCTTGGCCGTCGGGGTGGATCGAGCCGGCCGCGCGGCTCCTTTCAAGCATCAGTGACGGCGCGGTGTCAGTGAACCGAGTGTCACTGCGTGGGTCTGTCGGATCCGACCGAATGTTGCGTCAAGCGAGAGTTATGGCAACAGCGGGGACGGGTTTCGGGATGGCTTGACTCTTCTCAGGAATGGGCGGGGCAGCACTTTGGAGTTTTAGGAAGTATCGGAGAAGGAGTCCATTATTATTTTTCCGTGAAGCTTCTGCTGATTGGACATGGAATCGTTTTTTCCTTAGATTAAGGCCGCTGAAAATGAAACAATGTTTCCTCAATCTCCGAGACTCCCGACATTGTGTCACGACTGTATCCTAGGTGAGGGGCGCCGGGAAAAACGTAATTCTCGTAGTCCATTTTCGGAACGATTTTCTTTATTTTCTTCATCAGTTCTTCCGTGTAGGCAGAGTTTTTTAATTTGTTTTTTCGAGTCAAAAAAATTGGAATGAATTACAAGCTTAAATTATATAGATATTGTTTTAGATTCATATCGGATCATAATTCGATTTCCTCTTTGGAGAAATTCCCTCCTACGAACGCTTCCCAGGCCTTCTCAAAGTCCAGCCAGGTCAATAGCGGGAATCCCAGGTTCACGACTTTATCTGCGTCGGAGACTTTCTCGCATTATCGATGGGCAGTCCAAGTTTATGCACTCGTACATCAAATGAACTCTGTAACAAAACGCAAAACGGCGACGAGGTGTCAGAATCGCTACAAACGCTGCCATTATCTCCGTCGTCGAAGGTGAACATCATTTCCCAGGGTCGGAGGCATAAACTTCATTGGCCGTCTCAAAAATTGAAAATGTCTCCAAGGTTCATGTCCGCAGGACAGGGAATGCTCCCCAAACGTGGTCCCAGGCAGCTCGTTGTGCGCGACGCGATTTCATCCGCGTCTGGATTCAAATTCGACCGCCTGCTGCTCTTTCGAACAGCAGTCGTAACTCTTTGCAGCCCATCATCTGACCGCGCCACCCGAAAACAAAACCCAGCTGTTGTAAACGTCATATGAAGAATCGAACGCCAGCTCGAGCATCGCAATTTTCCGTAAATCCAGGTTCTCCAATGATTCCGAAAGACAGCTAACTCGGAAAACAACTTGACCTCAGGAGAGTTTTTCACGTGAGCTGAAAGGTGGGATTCCGTGTCTCGAAATTCTTCAAAAGAGGATGGTTTTCCCTCGACCAAAGGCGGTATTTCTGACATGAGTAAAACTAATTCAGAGCTTCGCCATTCCAGTGAAAGAACCGTCAAAGATGTCAACCCTGGAAAGCTCTCATTTGGAGCTGCTCTCGATTCTGAATTAAGCGGACTTGGCGGAGGTGTGGGGCCCCGACTGCGACGAGTACATGAATGAGCTCAGTGGAATGGGTCTCCAGCAGTGAGTGTCAGCTAGCAAAGTCGGAAACACGATTGTGAAAGCGTTGCCGGCATTGCAATAGCGGTATCGTTCGCTAACTCGCCACTCGTTTACAGACTCCTGCAAGAACCTCAGCGATTGCACGAAGAACACACGGCCCTCGTGGACGCGACTCAAGATCTTGCCTTCAACAACTACAAAACTTTTGTTCAGACCGCCACATGCAGCAGGGATATCTACGCCAAATTCCAATCGGTTGCTCAACGACTGGAATCTTTGAAACAGAAACTGCCGGAGTGCTCTACATCGTGCGAAGAATTCTCCTCGAAATGCGCCCAAATAACGAATCACTGGAAACTCACGTCTCAAACCCTGACAAAGCACAAGAAACTTGTGGAAATTCTAGAAATACCTCAACTCATGGAGAGCTGTGTCAAGAACGGCAATTACGACGAGGCCCTCGAGCTCGCTTCTTACGTCAAACGTCTCGAGCGACGGCATTCTTCCATTCCATTGGTGGCGAGCATAGGTCATGATGTACGGCACTACCAACAGTATATGCAGAGCCAGCTCTTGAATCAGCTGCGAGGCAATATCCAGCTACCCGCGTGTCTGAAAGTCATCGGTTACCTGCGGCGCATGGAGCTTTACACACAACAGGAACTGAAATTGAAGTTCCTGGAGACGAGAGGCTCTTGGTTCGACTCGTTGCTCGCGAACGCCGAAGGCCAGGACGCCTATACAAAGCTGAGTCGAGTCATGGAGCTTTGTCGCGTGCACTTATTCGACATAATCACGCAATACAAAGCCATCTTCCCGCCGGATGAGAGTGCGCTGGACGTCTGCTTTTTCCAGGGCTGGATTGTGGGGAAAATCGCGTATTTTCTCACAAACCTCAAGGAATGCTTGGCGGCCGATGAGGAATGTCGTCTAGATGTTCTCATGTCCCAATGTATGTACTTCGGGCTCTCGTTCAGTCGTGTCGGTACCGATTTCCGTCCGCTCCTGGTTCCTATTTTCGAGGGAGCGCTTCTCCAGCGATGCGAAAACCATTTCGCTCGAGGCTATCCTCAATGTCTTCAGCTACTTCAGAACCTCGACTTGAGCACGGTTCGCCAATCTAGTCTTCCAACGCAAACAGAGGTTCCGAACAGCGCACCTCAAAGCCTCATGGAAGTTTACCCTCTCGCGGTGTACTGTAACTCTGTTCTGAATGTTTTCGGAGAGCTTCGAGTTTGTTCCTTGGTTCCGACCATGTGTCGTGTCGCTGATACGATCAATCAACAGCTTACAACTATAGCCGAATCGATTCGCGCCTTACATAAGGAAAATCTTCCGGATGTGGACAGAAGGGCTTTTCTAAGAGTGACCGAGGTTTTCGCGACAGATCTCGTGAATTTCATCGCTCGGACATTGGACTCGATGATTCCGCTTGCGACTGTCGCTAAAATTGTGGGCTGTTCCCTCCCGCAGGTCGAACGGCTCACTTCGAGCCGTATAAATGTTGTGGATGTCACTAAGAGTTTGGCGGAGTTCGTGTACGCTCATGAAGACGTTTTGGAGCAGTCAACCGATCCACCAGCGGAGCCAGCGTCTGAATCAGCCGGAGAAGGCGATAATGGGGCAATGGAGGAGGTTTTCGAAACAGATGCTGCACCTCGCATCATTGTTGATATCGAATAAACAATTATTTATGCAGAGAGCGAATACACTCCGTTGCATGAATTCACAGATATTCACAGTTTTACAGAATTTTTCGGCGTCGCACGAATTATATTGTGCTTACATTCGATTCCCGCAGCTAGCTTTCTGCAAAATAGCGTCGCTTCATTTCGCCCTTACAGCTTCTCGTGAACCAATGAGCAAATCTGATGCTACATCAATCTCGATTATCCGATACTAATGAATATCACAGAAGACGCAAAGCAATCTACGAGACGTCTGAATCGGCTTTCGCGTTTTATTTGAAATTCTTCGCACTATTTTTACGGCTTTTGTTGTTCCGAATATGACTTGACAACTTTTTGGAATGCTTGAACGAATGAAATCGACGCTTTATCGAAGATCATCACCGACTTCAGACTAGAAATTCGACAACCATCATAAGTAATTGTTCGACACTTGTGAATATCCCAGAGAGAACCCACAGCAACCGTTACTCGGATATAATCACCAACTTCATTCCTATCAGACTAGAAATTCATTCCTTACGAACGCATACATTCTTGAATGCCATGGATCTGGATTCGCTCAAGACATAACGGGCGACGTTTTTGTCATTCCACTTCATGACAACCCGATCGCATTCGGCTTTTGCCCCACCAGCGTACGTTCTTGTTCACGCTCATGTTCGAAGTTCGTCCCCCCACACCCAGTTCGCACATTTCGTGTGAAAACCCTGAAATCCAGACCCAGTTTTTCTCGTTTCCCGTTGGAACTACAATGTTTCCGACCTCTGCCTTCTCTCCCCCGTGTGGGCACCAGGTTATCAATCGCTTTCCGACGACACGACTGGGCCTGTGATCTTTATTCGGGGAATCCTTTCTTTCATGCCCCGAGTATCCCTCTTTGGAATTGCATCGTTCGTTATGAGATCAAAGGAAAGGCGTTCATCTCTGGGAACTTGGGAGATGCGTTCATTCCGGGGAATCGTAGTCATTCAACATTAACGAATAGAGCTATTTCCGTTCGTCCATGCGCAGATCTGCGTTTCCGTGCGTCCGTGTACTCTCAACATTTGATTCGATATGTGTATGTCTTCGTCTCGTCTCCTGCATAATGTAATTGCATATGTTATCAGTCGATCCACCTTTTGAGTCTGCAACGATCCGCGATTCTGTACGCGACGAAGCGCAAACCGCCCGAAGCACTCGGCTATTGCCCCAATAGGAAAAAGCCTCAAGAATGAACGGCCGGGAAGTTCCGAAGTACTCCATCAGGGCCAACGGGGGATTAGAGGACGTACGTGAACTCAGGCATCGAGCCGAACCCATTTCTGGTCTTGATGCGTTCTCTGCGCCCCATGCTGACTGAAGCGATACAAACCAGTTGCAGAGGGTAATTGCTTTCTAGACCGAGTTGTTTTGTCCGTCATTCTCTGCAGAGTTTTCTCTTCGAAAGAAAGCTGGTGAGGTCAAGAATTGTCTGAAAAGCTTCATCTCATGTCCTACGAGCTTTGGGAATGCCGTGATTGTCAGAACGACGAAGTTGATATTGTGAAGTTTCTTGCGGTTTTCGATCTCGTTCAGCGTCGACAGATTCGGCAGTTCGTCTATAGAGCAAGAGTTTGCACCGCGGACAATGAGCTTTTTGAAGCATAGGTTGAAAATGGACGTCAAAGTTTCTCCGCCCCCGAAAGGCCCGCTTGCTGAAATTGGAAACATTTACTGATGAATATTAGTGGTACCACGCTCATCTCCTTTCACGTCGTGAAATGTCCGAGTCTCTGATGTGTACTGTCACCGCGTTCAAGTGATTAAAAAGTTCGGGATTTCGTCGAAGTGAGCCCGCACAGGAATAAGAATGAGTCGGTCAAAATTGTTACGCGTAGATATTCGACTACCGAGGTATACGTGCGTCACGCAATTCCATGGTCTAAGATAAGGGCTTCAACAGGATCTAATTGCTTAATATCCCCTCCATAGAGCTTTGTGTCCAATCGCTCAACTTGCTTGCCATACACAAATAAAGCTGCTTCCTCTTTGCTTCTAGGAACATACTTAATTTCGGCACACCAGGGAGGGGAAACTTTTGGAAGCTACTCGAATGAGTTATCCGGACGCTCACATTGAAGTCTCTATCATGTCTGGAAATTGATGCCTGCTTGGTACACATCTTCAACTTTACAGTAATGATACTGAGAAGTCATTCCATGAGCCGCGCCTGCTCCGAGGTCTCCTCGCTGCTGTACGTCTCTTACAGATCTCGTTCATTTCAAATAGTCCTTATCCTTGTCATCGAAATAGAGCAGGAATTTGCATTGAAATCTGATCAATGACGGATATCTCTGGTTCGATAGATCTGCGGTCTCCCATTTGACGCAGATTGACGAGTATGTTGTGACCGAGTAGTTGGGAGAACTCTTTTCATCGCTCGACCGCACTGTCACCCGAGACGAGAGCGGGTCGTTGACGGCTAATTGAGAAGGCTGAGATAATCGAGTCTTCAGACTGGCGTTCGCATGGACAGCTTGGAATTCCTCGGCTACAGCGCTCAGGAATATCTTTCGAAAGATGATGATTTAGTCTCTCTTGTGGTCAGGATGTCAGGCGTCGATACAAACCGATTCTATCACTGTGAAGAATGAGAAACACACTCGTTTGAGAACCAATACTCTCACGACCTTCAACCCACGGTGCCGGTTCGACTTGGTTGATGCTTGCATCTACCTCGTGTCTCTACTATGTCTTTCTGTTTGAATAAGTACGTCCTCCTAGAGACATCGCATTGCTTGAAAGCAAACTCAACCACACGAAAATCAGGATAACTTCTTGCGATTCATGCGATGCATCTCCTCGATCAAGAGGGGAACTCGTTCTGGTTCAAATAAATCATCTAGGCTGTGATCGCCCACTCTTCACGAAGTCGAGGTCAGCGACTAGTTATGAAAGCATGAGGTTGGAATAGCAAATATTTGGGGAGTTGTGTCTCTCCAAGATACTTTGTTTCCTACTCCTAGAAGGTTTGCTTCCAGGTATCCGCCTCAACAAATGGGCAGCCAAAGCCGAGGACTGCAGAGCACGAATCAATCATGAAGATGAGGATTGAAGAAACGATGGGGCCGATGAGAGCCCCATTTTGAAAAGAGGAAAAACCGGAAAACCTCAACTGAAGTACAAGGGATCCGGCGCCTTCAGAAATAAGAGCATTCTTCTCGAGTTTTGGCGGAGACGACAGATAAAAACCGGTTTAACCCTTGTTTTTGGAGAGCATCGAACATTCAGACGGTTGCCATATGTACGAATCTCCCATCTAGGTTGAGTCGGAGGATAATTTCAGCACAGCAAACCAGAAAGTTCATCGAGAAACTTTTTTAGAGATAGCATTGAAACCACGATTCGAAAAATGCGGTTCTGAGAAAAATATTATTCCGGAGAATTGAGCGGAAGACGCGACTTTGGGGTCGGATTGAGATCCGAATAGTCAGAACAGAGCACCAGAGTTTCACGAGGAGATTTCGTAAGAGAAACCTAACGTGGAGAAGCCCCGATGAGCCTTGACTGCGCAGTTCGCATCTGAATGAGCCCGAAGTTCTCGCCATGGAGTTCAGAGCTCGTTCAACGCACTCCTCTGTCACGACACCGAGTGGCCGGCGCACGGCCCCCAAAGTCGAGTTTGTTGGCTGCCGGCTACAGATGGGGTCGGCTCGTTCGTGAAAATCCCTCGCCACACACTCGCTCACGGTCCTTTCCACCCAAGCGACGAGGACACCGAACGGGCGCTCGAGATTCAAGAGTTTGTAACAAGCGCATGTTTCGCGGGCAGCGTTGCCTCGCACTGTCGCGAATCCACTTCTGTTTTTCATGTGGAAACGTGCTCGGCTTTGTGGAGAGTCAGCTTTCCGGAGACAGAGTTCAGTGCCAGAAACGATGTGCAACCGAAAGGCGGTTTTCATGAAACTTGTGGAGCGCGATCCTAGTTGTTCGCTTGCATATGTGAACTGAGAGAGAGTGGATCCGAGTGCCAAACGTTCTCCGGTCTCGAGGCAAGGGTGAGTCTGCAAAGTCTGCCCTGTTCTTTCGTTTGTCTCAGCCTGTGCGGACATGTGACATTTACGCTATGACCGGCGCTGCGACACTGGGCGACAGAATCGAAGCGGAGAGAGTGCTACTTTGAGGAGAAGATCGCGCTCAGTGCATGCATGCATGACTCACAACAAGTCTCGAGGAAGTCGCTCGTCGTTCACTGTCGGACGTGTGAAGTCGAATGCAACACTGACTGGTGTTCCGATCTCACGCCTGACTTCGTCAAAACTAACAATGCAATCACGGTCGCGGTGTAAAATAAGATTTTCCAAACGCTTGTCCGGAACAGAATTCCACCAATGTCGATTCCAACGGAAACCGAATGTCGATCCCTCGGTTTCGAAGTTTCTGAGGCTCTCGCGACAGTCGACCTCCCTAGTCCATAGTTTTTCTGAGTTGTACTCTTCACTTCTTATCGATCCGGGCGACACCTGAAACGTTGCTGCGGCTGCATTCGTAACCAGCCCGCGTTCGGATGAACAGCTGGGAGATCCACTCTTGTTCATCACAGGCGAGGCTACCCGAGTTCTCGTACGAGGATGTCAAGCACGTTTCGTGCTGATGGTACTTCTTTTTATTCGAAGAGCTGCAATTAACTCTTTATAGAGAGCGGGAAGTCGAGCCGCCTGGCTACATTTTACACCACCAGATTACTCTAGACATCAAGTTTCCGTTAAATAACAGTGCTCTGGCCGCTGGACGATTTACTCGCAGGGCTGAGCACGTCGCGCAACGACGAGCAAACGTCCGCGAATATGTTGTCTGTCATGCTTCTTCAAGCCGCATCTGTCTGTCGTTCCTCGAAAACAAATTATTATTATTTTTTTTGGATCTACCAGTAGAGCTCTCGCAAGGTCACGGATGAGTTTTAGTGAAAAGGATCGAGAACGGTTTCGAATTGTTTCAGTCGAGCGAATGAATGGAGTGGACGACTTTGGATCGTATTGAATGTCGTCAATTCGATGCTTTTCCGACTCGTGTCGGGAGCAATCGTGAAAGTCTTAGGTATCTCATTGAAAGCTTGGCTTTCCATATATGTACGACGATAGAAACACTTTATCAAAGTTGTCCATCCTCTTTCGCTGGAACGATCAATCGAAGCCGGGACTGCCAGACATCTGAGACTCTTTAGATCTCATTTCTCCACACAATTAGATACCTAAGATTGTGGCTCAGGAAGAGATGGAATCACTTTTGGTTCAGGTGCTGGAAACGTATCCGGAACGATTCCTGCCATCGGTTACAACTTACGGCTCAATTTTCAACGAAAACAATCTTTCTCTAAGCAAACAGCTCGTTTAAAACCTATTGACAGTTTTGCCGGTGGCTAGGTCTCTATCGATATCCGAGGGCCCTTGTTTCTGACTCATTCAGCAATGTTTGACAATAGTCAGATTACCGGGATAGCTGCGTCCAAGTTTTGCTTAGTCAGCGAGATCGGAAGAGTTTTCCAGCCTCGAGCGGTGGACGCGGTCGCTTCCTTTTCAATCAGATCCGAACACACGCGATGAGGAAATCTGATGTCAAGGAATTCTTTGAAACATGAAACACACGCTCAGGGGAGTTCGACGGAAGCAGACCAAATATCTTTTAGAGAACATCGTCGCTTCCCGACTGACTCTGCGCCTAAAGGAGACCGCGGCTTCAATTGAAGGCCGACTCCGGGCTCCTCGGAGAAGCCGTTGAAAAGCACTCATCATTGTACCACATACGTGCCATCCTTCCTCGAACTCCACCCCGATAATCTCTGAATCTGTGCACCGCCCTTATACAGATGGTGATGATGATAGAGCTCTATTGAGCTCCCACAAGATAGTCAATTGGTGGCAGGAGATTCGGCTTGTACTCCTTCGGGTCCCATGTCTCAGCCGTGGTCACAAACAACGGGGTGTGGCTATCGCTTCTCGATTATTTTGCCGCCGAACAACCGTTCCTAATGAAATCGCTAATATTCCATGTCCTAGTGCCGGATGCCGACAACTCATCTGACTCACATCCGAGACGGATTTCCACGAGCGTGGCGTTGCTCTTGAGGACCCGAACTTTTGGATTGTTTCGATTACTGGATCTTGAGAGTGTCAAAGGCTCGCGCACTTCCAGTTCTGAACGGCGCGGCGCGGTGTGGAATGGGTTTTGGCCGTATATTCCAAGCTATGACGCGCTCACCGGCGCGACTCTTGTTCGCTCATGATCTTGGAAGCACTATCAGTATATCACTTGTCGTTCATTGACAACCCGGCAAAGATAACATTTCCAAAAGTTCCAAATCGCGACGCTCGCCTCTGCTGAAATCATTGTATTATTTAAGGAGAGATCTTCGCTTGTCACGGTGACAACACTGGTTAGCGATAACCGCGGCGATATTAGCTTCGTTCCAGTCGAGATTCGAGCCGAATCGAACTCTGAACGCTAGTCATGGCGTCGAGCTGATACAGTTGAGCTCGATCGACGTTTCCGGAGTGAGGGTACATTATTCCAGAACTTCGGGGAAAGGCAGAACCTGGAAGAAATGATCTCAAACAGGTCAAGCGGTCGAAAAACTGTCGCCGCGCCGAACGCGTAATCTGTCGGCAGCGGCATCTTAACTCGAAAGAGAGAAGAGTAAAGCGAAGAAGGAGGACCGGGATGGATGCCCCAAGAGAGCGGATTGTTCACTGATATCCAACAAGAATCTTATACGGAACCCTCTTGGCTATCGGAGTGTCATTTCTAAGACCGATAGAAAACGTGGTGAATTCTTCAGCATTTTAGGGGAACGCTGTGCTTCGGACGAGGTTGGTGAGCTCTGAGACCCCACCGAGATATTTTTTCAATGTTTGTGACAGATTTCGAAGAGAAGGATCGTGTCCGCTGAGAAGCCTTATCAGAATCGAATAAGTCGAATTCCGAGATTCATTTTCTGTTGCTTCTGGATTGCGTGGTCAGTGTTGCCGCGTTTAGATCGTCAAATTAGGTGAGTCAGCCCTGGATTGTGACCAATGACGGAGTTCACGATAGAGTTTCTCCGGACGAGTTTTGTGGCTTTTTTGGAGAGCACTCGGAACTCGCGTTTCCCCGCGGTCAATCGACACACCCGGCGAGCTTTACTGCCATAGAGGTGGGGCTCGAAACCTTCCATGGCGGCTTTGTGAGATTTTGAGACAATTCGCCCGATTTACGACAGTATCGAAGACTTCTTCTGCCTCAAACACCGGCATATGGGAGGAACTCCTCTGACCAACCGTAACGTGGGATCGGTTGAGATAATTTGCCTCTCGAGTTTTCAAACATCGATCCATTCCAGGAGAGCGCGATGACTTCAACGGACCCGCCTGCTCCTCCTGCGCCGGAGGAAGTCGAGCCTCAAGATGCGAAGTTACTTAATGAGGAACCTGTCACAACAGTGATGGAGAAAATGCAGATTGAGGAAGTTACCGAGGAGGTTCGTCAGCCTACACCGAGGGTGATCGAAATCGATAGCCTGATGTCCTGGCTGGTCGCGCTATCTTGTGCGTGGGTCATGTTTTGGACTCTGCTGGTCAATCGGACAAGCGGGTGAGTATCTAGAACGTGAACAGAGATGAATTGCAACACGAGAGGCGTTACCGAAGCGAATTCATCGGATGATCTTGATCTCAATGAGGCATCTTCGAATTCTTTGACAGCTTGCTTTATATATCGCTGAAAAACGAGTTCAACGTAACAAGAGAAGAAGCGGCGGCTCCAATGTCCATGGCCGGGGCGATATCCAACATTTTCGGTGAGTTGTTGTTACCGCTCTCTGCTTTCATCGGAAACAGTTTCTTGCGGAAGAAAGCGATGGAGATTGAGGCTCTATTCAAGTTTGATCGAAGTTATCGAGGAGATTTTGTTGAGAGTCATTTTGATACTATTTCTGGAACTTTCATAAGTCCAGTTCAAATCGTCGTTGGTTTTTCGAATCGTGTCCCGATTGGTAAGGTGAGAAGTTAAGCAAAGAGAATAAAAATACCGATCGTTTCTGCATTTGATACTGGTTGACGCGTTTTGTTTGGGTCCATCTCGAAACGAAAGCCAGATCGGAGCCTTTCTACAAACAATCGTGGACATTGCTTACAAGCGGATCGATATGTTTAATCGATCGAGGCATTTGTTGTGAGGCATGTTCTCTTTCTCGCTCCGCACGATGAGTAAGCCGATGGTCGAAAACGTTAGTCAGAACGGACCGGTCTAGACTTGTGTTTTGCTAATGGAATGCCTATTGAAATTGAAGAGCAAAACTCTCAAAGCCGCAATTGGCAGAAGATACGAGTCTTCATGAGTGTTTACCCATTTGGATCGCATGCTTCCGAGCTGGCCTTAAATCGCCGGAGCGCTTGCGAGGAGGCAGTAAACCAGCTGTTACATATCACGCAATGAAGACACCTCACTATTTTATCTGGCTGCTCGATTGCGTGTTCGAGATCAATAAGTTCGAGAGCGTAGCACCCCCCCCCCCGTGCCTCGAATTAGCGTCGTGAATAGCGTACATATGTCTTCTAATCGTGAACTTAAACTCTTGCCTGTGGTCAAATACCTCGAACGTCGACTGTTCTCAAAAAAAAAACAGAGTAAAGGAATCAGTGAAGATCGGCTTCCTTCCAATCGAACGCAATGACTCGGGAAAGTAACTCACGAGCAGCTTCCGCCTCAGCCAAACGAGCAATCAATCCATCGATATCGAGAAGCGAGGCTCTCTTGCCGCCTGTGGCGAAGCCAAACGGTGTCCGGACCGATGAATTTTGAAAAAGGCTCAGGGACGTTGCTACAGGACTGGATTCCAAACTGAATCATAGTTTTTGATGTTGGCGGGAGCGGCACTCGCTGATACCGCGCTGAAAGTCTTCATCCATCGTGAAGAGCTTGCTAAGATAATGTTTCAATTGCAGCGATTGTTAGTGGCGTCTTACTTAAGAAACTTCCGTTACCCGTGGTCAGCATACTCGGTATTGTACTGACCAGTATTGGTGTTCTCCTGGCTGGCGCACTCTACACGCCGACCGTCATTACGTACAGTTTAGGAATTATAACAGGTAACCATCGAACGCTCTCGAAGTCTCATTTCAAGTTTGCTTGCGTCGAGTCGGAATTCCTCCATGAAATCATGTCTGCGAAATTGCTCGTGGGAAGCTACGGTCGATCGCTACCGGAGTCTCTAGCTTTGAAAGGTCGCCGAACTTCATCGAAGAATCTCTATTTTTCAGCTATCGGTCAATCGTTGATCTTCCCCACTAATATGGTGGCTGTAAATACGTATTTCAAGAAGAATCGCAGCACAGCATCTGGTCTAAGTTACATGGGTGGAACTCTCGTGTCGTTCTTCATGCCTTTCGCATACGAGGCACTGGAGCGGAAGTTTGTTGTCGTTCCGGAAACATTGCCCACAGCTTGAATGATTTAAAATGTAAATATTTACGATGCAAGTTCACAAATTCTGAAACTTCACAGCTTTGGCTTCCGTTGGACGATACTCATCTCCGGTTTCCTCGTACTGAACGGCGTGTTTGGGGCCTACATTTTGAGATATCCCCCAAAGAAGACAGATAGTGAGCAGAAGGATAACAACAATGTCTGTGATGAAGGCAAGTAGCCAGCTCGGGTCTCGGGGTTTCTATATCGAAGTGAACTATTCACTCCCAAGTGTCAGAGTGCGTTGAATGAGGACAAACTCTCGAAGTGGTAGCCCGTTGATCTAACGAAGGTGTACACCGGTTTCCAGAGAACAAAACCGAAGCAAAAGCGCGATCCGCTCCAAAGCCGTTGAGCGCGCAGTTGGCTTTCGTGAAGCGACCAATGTTCATTTTGATTGTTGTGAGTATTTGAACCAAGGTTAAAGAAGTAAACGAAAATCAGAAGGCACTACGGAGAGAATCTTCAAAGAATTCTCGAATTTCAGGTGACTGGGATCGTGTTTGCTTACGAACTCGTGCTCTTTAACCTGACCATTGTGGCATTCGCTACCGAAAAGAACCTCGGCACTAATGGGTCTCTGTTCACTTTGTGGTTCTACGCTGCCGGTGATACCGTTGGAAGACTGTTCTCGGGGCAGCTGTCAGGTAAGTTGCTTCCTTTTTGTTCGAAGAATTCGGATCAAAAAAAAGGTATGCCCACTATCGATTACTGAACCCTCGGAATGGATTGCATCGAATTTCAGATCGAGGTTGGCTACGCCGGAGAACTGTCATGGCCCTTGGCTACCTGCTGGTTTCTGCCGCCGTGTTCGGACTTGCATTGAGCTCACACCAGGTTGGTTTCGAGATTTACCGAGGGGCGGGGGAAAGGGGGGGGGGGGTTCATGTCATCGAGGTCCGATACAATGTCTCTCGAGGGACTCGCGCATCTCGGCGAAGTGCCTCGCTCCTGCGTAGTAGGCTTAGCCTTGAAACTGAGTGATAAGTCAGTCCGATATTCTCAGTGTTCAATCGATCCTGTGATCCATATTTATAGCTATACGATACGAGCAGCAGGACTGATGTCCGTGGTCGTTTGCATAAATAATCAGAAAATGGCGAAATTAGTGCTGGATACGATTGTTGAGCCCGACGACCTGGCCATTCGGGTGATTCGGATCGATTTCGAACCCCAATGAGAGCCGAATCCATCTGTAGATTATGAAGAGAACCATTTCCAATAAGTTGAGTTCGCAGATGGAGTCGATGACGTCTTCGATAATTTTCAGATTGTTTTCTACGGTTTTTGTTCCCTGTTTGGTCTGGCTGCGGGATCGATAATGATATTGTTCTCCGTTCTACTGACGGAATACCTCGGTCTCGAAAATCTTCCACTAGCCATCGGGATCCATTGCCTCATCAACGGATTGGCCGCCCTGCCAAGACAGAAGCTCTTCAGTAAGCGAACGCACTCCTCTATATCCGCGAGAGCCCAGAGACTCCTCGAGTCACCTCACTCACTTGCCAGTGTTCTGACTTTTCCCGCTTTTTCAGAACTTCTTGTGAAGGACGAATCACAGCATGTTGCTGTGTACTACTTCTTGGCGTTGGCAGCTGTGATCACCGCCGTTGTGTGGGGCTTGCACTGCCTGTACATGAACATCCTCGAGGCTCGCCGCACGAAGAGCAGGCGGGGCCCTGAAGATGCCCAACCAGCGGCCAACTCCTGAAGCATATAGGGCTTCGTTCCTTCTCGATCAAGGACGAACACCCCCGTAAGGGCGCGTCCCGCCACAGCGTTTTTGTTGATTCCTCGAAGCAGTTTTGTTGTAAGGACCAGAAACCCAGGAGCCTCTGCCATCAGTTTGGCATCCTGGAACCAGTATTTCAACACCAAGCAAGGGATTTCTGATGACTCTCATCTGATCTCGTGCAACTTGTTATCACCAGTACTTAAATGCTCGTTCATCGACGCGTGCACTGCGTCACTAGGATTCTATGATTGAGATGCAAAACTCCTGGAAATGCTCACTCTAAACAGTATTCATCCAAGTTCAGAGCCAAAGATCAGGAGCTGGTTGATTTTTTTTAAGATGTACACCAAGCTTTTAGCGAGATTTAAGAGCCGTTTATAGCGATTTCCGATATGAATTGTCAGGGGATCGAGACATGTTAAAATTATGACAGCGGGTAGATTTTACTCAAGCGTTCACTGCTCAATTTTTCGCACGTTTTTCGTTAACTTTTTAATCGTTAGTCGTGAATGGATAGCGTCTCATGACAATTTTCAGTGGAATATGTTCTTGCCAATATTGGGCCGCTATGTGATGATTATATAAGTCGTTGCGAAGAGAGCGGAGTAAGAAGGTGCATTTAGGAGAGAGAAAGTGAGCCAAAAATTTGAGATTGCCATTGAATGTAAATGTATCTGTTCTGTTTAACATTAATCGGCCGGTCGTTCCCATGAGGTCATAGTCAATGTTTAATAATAAATTTCCATAATGAGATGGGCCAAGACTTATATCTTGAGAATTGAATGACAAGAGATCTCGGATTCGTGACCCTCTATCAATCGGATTTGATTGTCTCCTGCAACAAGCGACTGCTCTCATGTCCTACCAGGGCTTGACAAAAGCTCACATCTCTTCCATTCCTGCCAAAACTGTTCAGCGACATGAGCAGTCTCGCATAGTAGGCTCGATAGTTTAACGCTTATTGGGTGGAGTAGCAGTCAACGATCTAAAAATATCTCTGATTACGGACATGATCTATGTCTCTGACGCAGTCAAATCTTCATTGAGGCCCGGAGAACCTTTTCAGAGCTCATCGATCTGCGGAAATTTCGGAAAACGCATCCGATACTTTGAATCCGTCGATCGTTCGATTTGATGGAGAACATATCTCAACCACCCTCGTTGCAATTGTGTTCCTGTTGCCGATGGCGCGACGCAGGAACATGAGTCTCACCTGAATCATCGAAGTTTGGAGAGTCCCGAAATCAAGAACTGGCTGAAATGATGTTCCGAAGTCGGAAGTTCCTGAAGGTTGAGCTTCTGATCGGCTTCAATCGATCACAAAGCAGCCGGTTCGAGCAAAGTAACTCATGAAGGAGCTGGATGATTTGTCAATTAGGACATCCGCTTCGTGGAACTTTCCTCAACTAATTGACTTCGGCACGTAACGTGACCTGACAAATTTCTCCCACGAATTCTAAGAGCTGTGCGGAATCGATTTTAAAAGCGCCTCCATCTCTCAGTTCAGGCTGAGGAACTTGATTTGTTACGTCGAGTGGTTGTAAACCGAAATGGGACTTTCCTCGACCATTTAATTCGACGAGATCAGGCTTGGAAAGACTTTTAACCGGAGAAGGAAATTGTTTTGTGGGAGAGAGGTTATTGGTTCTTTTGAACAGGCTCTCGGGCTTCTCATCTTCGCGAAATTGTCAACTCCAAAGCTATTCTGGGATATGGGAACAAAACGTACGCAGTACAGTTCGAGACTTCAATCATCGATGTTCATCCACGATACAAGGGTTCAAGTTCCCGACAAGTTTCGCGGCAGTTTGAGAAAATAATTGGCCTGCTCGACTATAATTCCTTCATGTGTCTGTCCCAGTGGACAGTAAAGAACTCGACTTCGGAATGGAAAGTCGATACTTTCAGTTGGTTACCGCTTATATTTCCAGATGGAAGAGTTCTCAAGCGATCGATCCCGGCGAATTTTTTTCTGATAATCAAATTACCGTTCGTTTCTCGAAGTGGTATTACTTTGGGGAAGGAGCTCGGGAACCGGAGTGGTCGTAACGAACCATCATTTCAAAACCGAGCAAACGAGATCTCGGAGAACAACAGCATTCAATTGACCAACCATCGTGTCGCATCATCTGACGATGGACAAAAACCGCGATCCATTCGGAACGAACTTTGAACGTCGGAAGTAGACTCCTTTTTCGAATACGGCACCGGATTTCGCTTCGCATTTGCTCTCAGTGGCTGCTTGAAGCCTGAGCAAGAGCTGGAGCGACCCTCTGTGACGTCAGGAGCCTGTCCACGAAAGAGAGGGTCCGCATCAGTTCTCACACGGGCGAGGGAATCCGATGAAGCGCCGCGAATCTCCTCAAAAAGACCACTGGCGCCCCATTCGAGTGAGATCGTTCTAAGTGTGCACGAATTCTGTTCTTTGACTTCTGACGGAAGAGATTTTGTCCTCGGTGTCAGGAACAGCGGTTTCTCCGGCAATAAGCCTTTGCTACTACTTCGCTCTCTCAACGAAAGTGAGTTAAACTCGTTCTGAAATTATTCAGATTGTTTGAGGTACGCTTGGTTTGGGGCTCGCCTTGCTAGAAGAGTTGCTGGAATGCTCAACAAGATCTTCAGCGAAGAACATCTGTTGTGTGACATTCAATGACATCAAGCTTCCATGGCAAATTCTGCGGTCGACGGCAGTTCGATTTCGAGGACTGCTTGTACGTTCAGGTTCAACTACTCATATGACATTCAAGGAAGAAAGCAGAAATTCTGCCAAAAGTTAGCTCGTCGCGTTTTTCTGTGCGCAACCGAGGCGCCTCGCCGACCACAACTTTCAACTTGTTGTAAAAAGACTGCATCACATGGGAACTATTGGGACGGCCACTAAAAATATTCAGACGGTGAAAAAGCTGGCATCAATGTCCCATGAGGATATCGCTGTTTCAATGTCGTCCTGAGCAAGAAACTTCTCATTCACTCGGGTCATCCGCCACACTTGTCAAGGCCACGGCAGCGGGAGGATCTTCACTATCGATCAACAAGTTCACGTTGTGGTTATCGTCGTACGAAACTCCGAGGAGCAAAGATCAGCTCGGAGACTTCTGTTATACTTCTTCGAATGCGTGTTACATTCCGTTCCCATAAGTGACATTGAGGTTTCACCCGTGTATGCCACTAACGACCAAACCGTAAATCTGGTTCCCACGACGCGAGGTTGCGATACTGGGATATTCGAATCTGAGTCATCTCGACTCTTGACCCGAGAATGTATTTGAGTGGACCACGTAGATTGCAAGAACGGAAAAATTATAGGTTGACGACCGGGTCCGACATTGAATTTCAAGTTCCGCGGATCTCAATGATCGAAACCTGCAATAATTGAATCACCTGAACCAATCGGACCGAGGCTCGACCAGAATACCCATGGAGAGAATTCGGCTTTTCGCGGGGCTGAGAGTTTCGCCGAAGACTCGAGGAGTTCTCTCTTGGAAATTCTCTGCCGGCCACTTTGAAGCATTCGAAGAGAATTAGAGTGAAAGTTTGAAGAGTCTGCCTCGGTTCAGGAGAAAATCAGAACGGGTTTGATTTGATGTCTCCGCCATTCTATCCGGAACTCATAGTCAGTTGTTGAGAGACATCGACAGAGTCACTTCCATTTGGCGGAAGAGCTCGACGAGCAAACGTATCATTAGGCTTCAGAGTCGCACTGTAGTTGAGAGCTGGCTCAAGCGTCCGATAATATGATTCTGATCGCCATAGCCGGTTGATCTGTGTTGAATTAGTCTCCCGATTAGTTCTCTTGGGTCACTAAGATGTGAAGTATCGAGGAGCGAATGCCTTCTACTTCAGGGTTTTCTCGCGGCGCGCCGACAGGTTCGCCCCTTCTGGGAAGCTCGAACCCAACTAACAGCGGCCTGTTACACCGGAGATGACCAGAGGAAATAAAGGAAGGCACCCCACTGAGCACCAGCACGGTCAGCGCAGGACTCGGCTCCGGTGTGAGCGTCGAGCGTGGTGCTCGCGGCAATCGAAAACTCTCAGGTTTCACTGGGTAGTGCCGCACGAATTAGAGAAGAGAACCTCGATTTCATCTTTTCGAGAAGACATTGCCAACTCGAAGAAAAACGGAGATAGTTTCAATGAAGATCAAAGAGTTTTCATCCCAAGTAAATGCTTTATCTCTTCTGCCACGGGATCAGAATCCAATTCTAAGCTCGGCTTCCGGGTACGATGGATGTCAGATGAGGACCTTTTGTGAGGGTCGCTGATTCTGAATGGGCTCGAGGCTCTATTTTGAGGAAGCGCGTCCAATGAATAAATCGGTGGAATCAACAGGACTCCATTATAGGGGCTCGACCATGCGGAGCGGCACGTTCACCGAATGAAAATTCTCCACGTAATTTGACGTCACGCCGTCGGGCTTCGAATTCTGAGTCATTTAACGGTGCCGTCGATCTTTGGCTGATTCATGAAGTCTCACTCGTCCAGTGCGAAGGCGAAAAGCGGACGACAGCCCTCGTTCATGGGAAACGGTCGACTTGAGCTGCCGAGAAGAATATTCGGCCAGCAAGTTTGAGCAAGCCCCTTATTTCGTTCCTCGTCCGAGGAATCGAAGGTTCCCGTTGAGAGTTTCGTTTATCCTGCAAAATTTCGAGGATCAGATATTCTTATGAAGAAAACCGTCGACGGACAATCGAGCAGGTCCGTGTTTAGGGAAAAATGCAGAGAAGTTTGTAATTTCTCCTTATTCGAGTGACTCAGGGTTCCAAAGCTTCGCCATTAGTGGTCACTATCGATTGTACCTAATGGATGGAACACTGGCTCGCGTGCCCCGTTATTTGCTCCGACAAAAGTCAAGGACGAACGAATATTTTCGAAGGAACATCTCCTGAAATTAGAACTCGCGGATTTGTCAATTGGCCGCCACCTTCAACGACATCTTTCATTCGTGTTCGGCCACTGTCACGTCCTTCCGCTGTCCACGAAAAGCTCCTCTCAATCGTCCGGCAACAAAGTCAATTAAGCGACCCGAACACAAAAAGCTTTCGACGAATCGGTCGTATCGCCGCTTTTACGTCAGCACCCGATGCCGCCGCCGCCGCCGTCGCTGCAGGAGCAACTCAGGATTCTAGGAATTCTATTCCCGTCCGTTTGTCCTTAGTCCCCTCCTCCTCGACTACGCCGCCCTCTCTCGTAAGGACAACAGCGATTCGCGGAATTCCTCAAATAGACGGCGGACAACTCAATGAAATGTCACCGCCGCGCCGCGGACTTCACTACGCTCTTCTGGGACATCGTTTTCATCCGCATCGACTTCTTCCTCGAATGCGAGTCGCTTATACTGCACCCCAGCTTCGGAGAAAGAAACGCAAGACCAAACATTTTCTGAAAGCCGTCATCGAAAGAAAAGCGAAGTCGCTGACATCGACACCAATTTCCTCAAGTTTTCCAGAGTCGAAAAATCCGCGGACGAGTTTTGTCTAGAATTCCACGACGAAGTGGAACTTCGTGGAAAATTCAAATCGGTTATGGAATGCAGATGAGAGCATTCCTTCCAAACATTTGTCATTGAATCGTATCTCGATCATGTTCTTTCGTTGTGGCCAAAGTGGTTCGTATGATCGACCGTGAGAATGTAATTTCTGAATTCTTCGAAATGCGAACGTCTTTTCTACAGCCGTGAGAAACAATTTCGAGAGGCTATAACAAAGGAAAAAAATGCTGAGAGCTGCATGCTTGGGACAAGTTAGTCTTCTGGCGGGTTGAGCCCAATCACAAGTCATCAACAGCCGGACCCAGATTCGGATCTGACATCTGACACTGTTTTTGGTGAAGGGAACGAAGGCCATTGAGCAGCGTTTCGCTAGAAGAGAGAACGCCACGGAAATTTATTGAGAGGACCCTTTTTTCCAGGTTCGTCATGAAGTTGAGTCTCCTTCCGACGATCGCGGCTTCCGTGATCGTTTTGGTGCTGCTGGACTGCGCTGACGCCGCCAAGGAAAAACGAGGAGGTCATCGACGTAAACTCAAACCAGTTGATGAGAACGACGACAGTGGCCTCAGCAAAGAACCGGAATTCAGTGAGTTTTCAAAGATTTTGCATCATTTGCGGACGCTCCGAGCTTCTTCCCGGGCTGATTCAGTGAGAGAAATGTTTAATTTCGCCAGTTTCAGTACCAAGCGTGTGCCACAAAATCGCTCTTCGACGCTGCGGGCAGAATTTCATGAAACTCTTCAACTTGGTACATTACCTCGACGGCATGGATCATTACAACGCACAGTGTGCTCTCCGAAAAGCGTTTTTCGCTTGTCACGAGAAAGTAAGTTCGTCCGCCTGATTCTCACATGCGATTCTCACATCTCTTCTAATCCTGGTTTTTCTAATCTGATTCTCGATTCCAGCTGCGTCAGAAGCCCTGCAAGCCGAAGAAACAAGTTGCTAAAGGCGAGGAGAAGAATTTCGTCTCAAAACTTAGCGAAGCGATCTGGGCAACGCGGGTCTGTGTTCTGGGTATCCAACGGGTCGACGAAATTCCCCAAAGCGCTCGAATCGAACGGAAGCGAGCTTGAATATAAGAAGTTCCATATCACCTAGAAACCTTTGTTCGTTCACGCGGCGGTCACGTGCTGATGGACTCAAAGAGCGATTCTCCTCAAACTTCATCCGCCGAGCTGAGCCGTCAAATTACGACTTCTCTTCGAAGGCGTCGTGACTTCGATTGAGTGGAAATCCCCAGTGTCATCGTTGGAAAGGTTGATGGATCGCACGGGAGAATCGTTTCAACTCTCAGTCGTCTAGAACCGTACCCAATCATAACCCATGGTAGCAACGCATTTACCGAAAACTGTATTTTCCAACTCTTCTGAACCGAAGAAACCTCTGAAAATGCCCCTGCGCGATTTCTCTAGAAGTTCCAGGGAAGCACACCTCATGTTAGATAAAAACGAGTATCCGGAGAAACAATGAAACGATGCTGATTCTGTAATTATTGTATATGATGTTGATAAAAGCGCCTGTTTAAGTTGTACACAAATCACTTGTGATCTTCTCTTTTGGCTAGTCAAGCCGAGATCCACCAGGGGTTCGGATCTGCGACTTCAACGCCAAGAAACTGACTCACGAGATCGAATTCAATTTATTCCAGTTGATTGACCGTTCTTAGAAACTCCAGACTTTGTTGATATCGATGGATACGAGTTGGAGTTCGATGACCTCAGTGCCACTGAGTTCGCGGGAATCCAATAAGAGCATGAGCTGCGTCAGGAATGTGCGTTAGGGTTTCAGAGTTTTTTGAAGTTCCATTTCACCTCGTAAACGCCAACGGTCTGATTCTTCTTCTCGTCGTAATCACTCCACTCTTTTTCCGTAAGATCAACTTCTTCAAACTTTTTGCCCTCCTCGGTTTTCGCAAGCCAGCCGTCTCTGCAAGAAGAAGAGGCTAATATTGACATCGTAATCAAAGGAGATCATCATCTGGGGTTTCAAGATCAGAAGCAGAGACTTAGATCGCCGAGTGCGAACTCTCATTTCGGTCAAGTCATTCAGAATGTCTCTCCCAGAGTGTTCTTTGGAAGTTTTTCCAACAGGATGGAGTTCTGAGCAGGTACCTGGGATCGAAGTCAACCAATTCCACACCACGACAATCGAACGCGACGATCGCTTGGAACTTCTCGGAGTTCGTGTAGGGTTTCCGAGAATCTTCGATGATGTCCAAGGTATTGGTTCGTGAGCAAAGTTTACATTTGATGACTAGATTGGCATCTCCTCGACTACCGGGGATATCCTGCGAGAATGCGACTCATTTGTCAAACTGTTTCGCGCGGAAAGCTCAGACTGTATATGCACGGAACATCTATAACTTATAGACTATAGAATATTCACGAGATCACAAGAACTACCGTTGGAGAGGGCGTCGGAAACTTACGTGGCGCGACTCTAGCTCCACCGAGACCCAGTGATCGTTGACTTCGCCGCATCCCCCGCACTTCACTTTGAAATACCAGACGAAAGAATCGTCGGCAGGTTCCAGGTGGACAAGATTTTCGAGGTTTGCGTTCAGTTCCAGAGCGATTTTCACCATTTTCGGGAGGCGGAACTGTTTTGCACCAAGGTGAACGAGGAATCGAAAAAGTTCTTCCCTGGCGCGATCTGAATCTCACCTCTGAATCGACGAAAAGTTTCAAATCTATTCACTACACCGCAGACAGAAGTCCTTACTAACTTCGCGTGTCGGCGACTCTCCCTCCCTCTCACCCATGCAGGCCCATTGTCATCAAGCCGGGTAAGTTTGGAATGCTCTCGAATTTTCCCATCAATCAGGGCCCTCGTTTGGGGAAGTCGTGATAGATGGGGAAGCGAGTTCGGTTTCCGCTCAATTCACTGAAGCTAAAAACAAGTAGATCCGTGCCGCGTAGAATGGTTCTCATCGGATATTCTGAGAAAGACCCAGGCAACCTTCAAAACAAGCGCCTCTTATCGACGCATCGTCTGCTACATTGTCAACATTGCGGCCTCCAGGTTGGTATACGTCACTATTTTTTTCCAGAGAGTTTTTCGTAGTACAAGAGATTTCTACATGTCACTTCGCATGCTGGATCGACTGAGCGGTTTCTTCTCCTAGACCTGCATCAGGTATTTTCCGCTTCCGAGTGAAAGGACCTTCAAAATCGAGTAAATCGCGGGGCTTGTCACTACCGGTGAACACCTTGCGCTCCTGCCGAACACGGAAACTTCGCGAAATTTATTTATTCGCACATTCTCGACTCTCTTCTCGATGAGAGAAAACGCCCAGCCATAGTACATGTATTGCATTGCGTATCAAGTGACACAGGATCATAACGTGGGAGATCTTGATGTTTTTGCGTCAAAGTCGAGTATCCGTAATCTCGAATTCTGTCAATATTCTGATTTTCTGATCCTGAAATTCCCTTCCGCCAAAAGACTGGGCTCCCTGTTTCCATTGAGCACACTTGTCACGTCCTGAAGATAACTCCGCGAGTCTTGGAAACCATTAGCGAAGCGATGAAATTTTCACTTTTTATCGTCTCCGCTGTCCCGAATCGAGCCCGTTCTAAGCGTGAGAGCTCGACCTCAAACTCTTCAGTCGTAGTCTCAAAACTAACGAACGAACGTAGAGGAAACTGTGAGCTTCTGGAGACCCTTTGTCGTTCAGTTCTTGTCTAGGCCACGCTATCATCGATCAATAACACCTTCTGCGGACCTTAGGGCCACGTTGCGGTAGCAGCGAATCTCGGCATAGGGGCAAACGATCGGGCCAGGTCTCTGCTCAGAATGATCCCGATTGGTTTCCAATCGTACCGCAGAGGGCTATGTAGGGATGAACACGACGATATTTCTGCTTGTCGCCATCACTTTCACGACGAGTGCATCCGCGATCCCGTAATTAGGATGCCGGTTATTATAGGATCGGAGGAAGTTGACGGAATAGATCATAAAACCTTTACGATATCATTCCAGGATGTGGAGGGCCTGTATACTCCTAGGGTTCCTGACCCTGTCGACATGGGCTGTGGATAGGAATAATTTCAAAACATGTGAACAGAGTGCATTCTGCCGGTAAGCTTTAATTAAATCCGATCACCTCCAACTAACCAAAGTTTCAATTTACGCCATGCTCGAAATCCGGATTTCTATCGAGTTCGAATTAAAAGAGCTGGACACTCGCAACTGAGAACAAATGTTCTTCAAAGTTTGATTTATCGAATCGTGATCCTATTCGCCGATCCCTCGGAAATGGAGCGTGATCGATATGATCGATTTTCGGGTGCTGAATCAGAGCGCGCATCGTGTGCGCTGACAGCGCCTGGATGGAATTGCGTTGTAGACCGTCCGAAGTTCGACTCTCGTTTAGAATAATGAGTCCTGAGCGTAACGAATTGAAATTTCAGGCGGAATCGCCGGATGCAACCTGGAAAATCACCGTTCATAGCTTCAACGGCATCCGTTGTCCAGGTCGATGAAAAACACATCACAGTAGATCTGATCAACACTTTGAATCAACAGAGTTTCGTTTTGAATCTCGAAGCTATTGAAGGGCCGTCGGTCCGTATGATGATCGACGAGAAGAATTCACCCGTCAAAAGATACGTGGCTCTTCCTGCTCTCCAGCCCAACATAGTTAATATACCGTGAGTTTCGCCAGGAAAAAAACAGTCGAAAAGGCACGATGTTGCTTGAAATAAGTCGATCATCATTTCAACTTGGAGAAGAATAACTCGATTCGCTCGTGACGATTTTGCAGAATCACCCTGAAATCGAAAGGAGGCCACCAATTTGAAGCAACATTCGGTGAAGGCGATGCCAACCGTGTTGTGGTGTACGGGGATCCTTTCAAAGTCGAAGTTTACTCCGGCGAGACCCTGGTGATCACAGCCAATGGGAGAGGCTTGATGAAATTTGAGCATTACCGGAAACGAGAGCAAAAGAAGTGAGTTTGATGTTCCGATCTGACCGTATACTGTCTTGGGTAGAGAGACCAAATAATTTGATTAACGAGAAAGAGTTCCGATTCTCAAATTTATGCATCCTCTCACAGTGTAGATGAAGAATTCACGGTGTAAGTAGAAATGTCCGAGGTTTTGTTGTGTTGAAGTCTGAAGAGAAGTCTTCTCTGGGATGGAATCCTCTTCAATCGATAATCTTAGTGTCTTCTCTCTCAAACTTTGAACTTCTCTCACAGGGTTGACGCTGAGCCGGAGGCGAATCAGGGAGACAGACCCGAAGAAGACGCAACCAAAGTTTCGGTGAGTTCGGTTTGGGAATATTTCTGTGAAAATTGTCCTCAACTCCTTCTTTCGGCTCGAAACGCTGATGCAGGCTCTGTTATGTAATAACCGGCGCTTGAATCTTTTCAGTACAACGAGAGAGGCGAGAAGATAATCGTAAGTGAAAGCTCGGTTTATGGTTTACTTTCGAAAAATTCGAAATCCCTCTGTCCATCGAGGAAATGTTCCGCCTCATAAATCGGGACTCAGATCGCTCTTGAATTAATATCTGAAATGGCGTATGATACAATCATCGTCAAATCACTGAGGCTGGTGAAGTAGTTTGTTTCTCTCTCACACAATCTCGAGCACATCTCTATCTTCATTGAATGACTTTCCGTAAATTCGTCGCTTGTGAGAGAGTTCAGCTTACAAAGACTAACGCCATGATGAAATCCTATCTCACGCGTTGTCAGGACGGAAAACCAGCTCCATCGGGCGGATTCTTCTCCAGACTTTGGGTACTTTCTCACAGCTTTCAAGCACCCTTTTTTCGACTTGATAGTTGAGACACCTGTGCAGCATTTACAGCTGCGAAACACGCTTCGCGAGCTCTCGTGCATGCTGTCAACGAATCCTTCCGAGAAATGTCTCGACGCATGTCTCTCAGGAGAATCTGACAAAAAATGCTCCCATGGCATGAAACACTGCGTCTTTCGATCAATGTTGGAACGGGTCCCACGTTGAAAATCGATTCGAGTTAACATTTGATATTCTATCCGAAGGATGGAGAGGCTACGAAAGCTGAAGACGCGAATCAAGCCGAAGAAGCGGCTCAAGCGGCCGCACAAGAAGCCGGCGCAGAAAACGATGGCGAAGATCTTGACGGTGCCTGGGAAGAAACTTTCAAGGGCCACACAGACACCAAAGAGCGGGGTCCCATGTCTGTCGGCATGGATTTCACCTTCGAGGGATTTGATTTCATCTATGGGCTGCCCGAGCATGCGGATCGATTTGCGCTCAACCCGACCAAGTGAGTTCACGGAGTCTTCGCGTAGCAATCGTCATTTGAATAGAAGCAATTGTCTACTCGCTAGGTATTTGTCGACCATGAGCGCCAATGACAGTACGAAGCGTAGGAGCGAGGACAGGCTCTCAGAAGTATTTGAAGCTCACTTCGAAATTTACACAATTAAGGAACACCGAGTGGTGGGCTTCGAAATGGCTGTACAGCAGCAGGTAAAACGAGTTATGTTATTTCGACTTTGAGTGCATTTTTAAATTTGTTACTTATTAGGGGCCTGGCCGTAGTGAATCACACGACTAACGAAACAGAGCTTACGTAAGTTTTGAACTTTCGAATTGCTCTACGAGTGCATTCTTCTTTTCGTTTGATTGCTGTGGGGATTTGCATATCTTCGTGGAGGCTTGCGCGAATTCAGGGCTGGAACGTCGTGATATTTCCTTCGAGAGTGGCTGCTTACCTCACACCGAACCACCGGCGACCCGCCTGCAGTGGACAAAGGAACATCGATTCCCGTATCTTCTTCGGGGAGGAGTTGAATGGAAAGAATCTGTTCGTGATCGTTCCCGTTTCGTGTTTGCAGGGGCAAGACGGATCCGTACAGGATGTACAATTTGGATGTTTTCGAGTATGAGATCTACAACCCGATGGCCCTGTATGGGGCTGTACCGTACATCATTGCCCACAGCGAAAAACACACTGTCGCCATGCTCTATCTGAACCCCAGTGAGACTTGGGTCGATATCGAGTCCCCGAACGGAGGTATGCTCTCCTCCATGGTCGGATTTGTCAGCAATAAGAAACAGGACATCAAGCGGGAAACCCATTGGTTCTCCGAGACGGGAGTTCTGGACGTGTTCTTCATGGTTGGTCCGACTCCGAAACAAGTCGCCAAGCAGTACAGTCAGATCACAGGAGTCACGGCGTTGCCTCCGTTGTTCACCTTGGGATACCACCAATGTCGCTGGAATTACAACGATCAGGAGGACGTGCGTAATGTTGATGCTGGATTCGATGGCGGCGATATGCCCTACGATGTTATCTGGCTCGACATCGAGCACACTGACGGCAAGAGGTACTTCACCTGGGATCCTGTGAAGTTCTCGGAGCCCGAGAATATGATCGCCAATCTGACTGCCAAGGGAAGACGCATGGTCACCATCATCGATCCCCACATCAAACGTGATAGCAACTATTTCATCCACTCCGAAGCCACAGCGAAAGGATACTACATCAAGGATAAGAGCGGCGCCGACTATGACGGTTGGTGCTGGCCCGGAAGCTCGTCGTATCTGGATTTCTTCAATCCGGAGGTGCGCGATTATTGGGCGGACAAGTTCGCCCTCGACCAATACAAAGGCTCCACTGAGCAACTCTTCACCTGGAACGACATGAACGAGCCCTCTGTCTTCAATGGGCCTGAAGTAACGATGCAAAAGGATTGCAAGCACGTCGGTGATCTGGAACATCGAGATGTACACAATTTATACGGTATGATGCTCCACATGTCGACGTACGAAGGTCAATACCGACGTTCACAGGGTAAACTGAGACCTTTCGTCCTCACCCGATCGTTCTTCGCCGGTGAGTTTTCTCCAGAGGATTCGTTGCTCGGCTATTCAGCTCATTCGACGATTCTCGCGGGATTGCGCTCAGAATGTCAACGCACGTTCGCTTCCTTGCAGGCTCTCAACGGTACGGGGCGGCCTGGACCGGTGACAATATGGCGAACTGGGACCACCTTCGTATCACGATACCCATGCTGCTGTCCCTCTCCGTGTCGGGAATCACCTTCGTTGGGGCTGACGTCGGAGGCTTCTTCGGCAACCCCGACGATGAACTGCTGATCCGATGGTATCAGATGGCGTCGTACCAACCGTTCTTCAGAGGTCACGCTCACCACGACTCGAGACGACGAGAACCGTGGCTGTTCGAGTTCGGAACCTCTATGCTCTTGAGGCAGCAGCTCCAGAGCAGATACACCATGCTTCCACTCTGGTACACGTTGTTCTACGAGAACGAACTGGATGGCCAGCCCCCAATGAGGCCCATTTGGTGGGAATTCCCCGAAGACACGGAGTCCTTCGGGCTGGACGACACCCATCTCGTCGGGAACACGCTGCTTGTGAGGCCCGTGCTCGAACGAGGAGCCACTAGTGTCAACATCTACTTCCCCGGGAAGGACACTGTTTGGTGAGTTTCCAATGTTCGCATCTTTGCACAACCACAAAGGTCGAGGACGATTCGATCATTCTCCGATTCGCTCCAGGTACGATATCAAGACGCGGCGCAAGTTCGAGGGTGCGAAAAGTGTATCGCAGCAAGTGGATATCAACTCGATCCCCGTGTTCCAACGCGGTGGCTCGATTCTTTTCACCAAACAACGCCCCCGTAGGAGTTCTACTGCTCAATTCAAGGATCCATACACATTGACAGTTGCCTTAGACAAATCGGGAACGTTCGCAAATGGTAAGGACGACACTCACAAGATGAGATGTCAGATCAGACTGAAAAGTGTTTCAGTTTCTGCTGCTTGCGATTTCTATCCGGTATTCGCGAGAATTCAATTTTGAATAACCCGAGCTCTGTGTCAAATCATCTCACAGGAACTGTGTATCTGGACGACGAGGTCTCTTTCAACTATCGAGCGGGAGATCTGATCTACGCTCTAGCTCAGTACGACAAGGGAATTCTGAGCTACCAGCTGCTCAAGGGCCCAGGAAACTTCGTCACGGCCACGTGGATTGAGCGAATCGTCATCGTTGGGCTGCATCAGCTCCCAACAAAAATCACCGACGGTAAGTTACATGTGACCCGATTTCAAAATCGTTCGTAGTTTGTCGTTAGTTCGTGGAATTCCGCTCCCTCCCGCTCTTGAGATGAAATACCCTGAATTGTGGAAAGTTCCTAAAGCTGAATTCTTGTTTGCAGGGGAGAAACTCATGGAGTTTGCCCATGTAGAACATAAGAGTAAGTTCCATTCGACCATATTTCATTTTCCATCGGAGTTTGTGCCCGTTGTCTTCGCTTCGGAGAGTTCGCTCCCTTCCGCTGTCGGAACGGTGTTCCCTGAATCACAGAAAATACAAACTGAATTCTTAATTGCAGTCGAGATGCTCCCAGAGACGGATCATTTCGGACACATGGTGATGATCCGGAAGCCAGCTTTCCACATGAGTTCTCAGTGGAGAATCAAACTCCATTTCTGAGAATGTTTTAGACGTACCTTGAATCTGAAATTTTCCTGCGAGTTCACTCGGAAGTATTTCGAATCGAGGCGCTGTCTTGGGCGACACGGCGCAAAATATCGATAGGATAACGAATGTCGATGGTGACGACGACGATCAGAGGGGAATAATTGATGTTTATAATGAGGATGATGAAAAAGGGAGATGGGATGCAGGCCCAGAGCCACCAGTTCTCGTTGAGTGTATAAAGTCATCGAAAACACCAAGTGGAGTAATTTCAGAACGAGACAAAACGCGGAACCTCACGGAAAACCTCTAGCTTAACGGCAGCATTCCTTATATTTGATATACTGTTTTATTTCGATGCATCGAAGAACCGATTAACGATTTCTGGAGCGAATGGTTATTTTCTGATTGATGATTCGAGGAGAAACATCCAAAACTTTCGATTGATTTTCACGCGGTATGAGGAGTGAAACCCAATGGACCAGGGCGTCTGATCTGGAACAGAGCAGTCCAAGAGCGACGTTATGTATGTTCCATGAATAAAAGATATACTTGTGATATTAAGAGTTGGAATATCGGCACATTTTCAATACCGAGCAAATGGGATGACCGAAGAACTTATCCGTTATAGCTTCACTTACATCGATCCTCCCGCACTCGGCAGGGAGCAAATGTTGAGTAATGACTCGCGTCAATAAAGAAAATCAGCCCGCGTAGCCTTCATGCCTCATGCCCCTCCTCTTACACCAACGAACCTAATGATCTACTCATATGTCCGAGAAAAGCATCGTTCTCATTTAGGGCCCTCTTCTTGCCGACTGCGTCTCCTTGTTGAACGAGAGCAACTACATCGATTACTGAATCAGAGTTTCTCGTAACGCGCTGTTATCTAATAAATATCAGCCTGATTTTGGGTTAAATCAGGTGTAAGAAATCCTCGCGGCGTACTCATTTTCGAAATAAAATCGCGAGTTTCACCGCGAATGACGAAGAGTTATCTCTCGCTTTTCCTCGCAACTTCGATCCAAGACTAAGGAACTGTCCGAGGACCCGTCACTTCGAGCGGTGTCTTTTTGACGCCAAAATTCAACCCGCTTGATATCCATGCTGTCAAGGATCTTTGGCTGCGTTTGAATGTTTAGCTTATCCTCGCTCCCATCCGGAAACCTTATCGACCAGAGATTTCTGCTCCGGCGGAAGGAGATGCTTTTCGATTGTGTTCTGTTCGAACACTTCTCAATTCGGGACAGGTTTTTACAACTGGATGATGCATCTATCCAACTGGAACCACGGAATTTATTCTGAGAGCCGACAGAATCTTTGTAAATAGCTGCGGTGGCCCATACAGTTTCGACTGAAATATATTTAGTAACGTAGTGAGCCAAAACGAAGAGCGAGGGCTCAAAACTCTTGCCTATGGCATCACGACGCTCGGCCAAGGGTGAACTCTCACCGCGCGTCTTTTGTCGTCGTCGTTGTTGTTGTTGTTGTTCTGTGGCTGGCCGAAGTTTTCTGTTCTCCCCATCCATCACCAGTCAGCTTGCTGGTTCAGTGGCGGTAGGTCGCTGTCGTATCTGCTGGAGCAAGCAAAGATCAGCGTCGAGGAGTATTTACTACGACGATGTGGGCACAGGCCAGGGGCGCTTTCCGACTGGGGGTTCAACTCCCTCAGTGGACCCGAGCCTCCCTGAGAGTGACACGATTCCACAGAAAGGTCAGTTCGACTTCCTGAGCCGTCAAACGTTCCGTTGCGACCCCTCTCCCCGCGGATAGTTCCGACCTCGTCCAGCGGAGCGAAGGTCCTGTCAGCTGAGCACCGGTCGCTAGACAACCGTCTGGGAGACGAATGAGCTCCGTTCTCCAAACCTGGGGGGTTTTCATGATTTCGAAATTGTTTCTGGTTTCGATGAATGTGGCTTTTGCGAGCGCCGTCTGTAGTGCGAAGTGAAGTTCGCGGTTGCTTTTTCCCCACATCGAGAGCAGTGGAAGTTTGCATTTACTTCTCCAGAACATCCAGCTCAAACATAGGGAAACGAAATTACTGGGTGCTAATCGTCCGAGCGGTCGTCCGCCAAGGAAATGTTTTCGAGCATCAAAATGTCTGCGTCGACTCATTACTAGATAAAAATAACTTTTCCCAGAAATTCAATGCAAAGATTAGCGACGCCTCCCCGAACACTAGATTTCTATCTTGTACACTTGAAACGGTTCAACTCTACAAATAATAATAATCGGATATTCATAATTATTGGAAAACTCAGGAAGTATCCATGGCGTCAGAACTTAGTTCTATTCTTCTTATTGTATGTGTGATCAGCGGTTTCGAGGGAAAGCCAAACCTCTTGTTTTCCTCGACGTCATGGTTCCGGCTTGAACGCAGCTGATAGCTCGGAAGTATTCTGATGAAACTTCTGGGCGATCGCGCGAATATTCTGGAAGCGAGAGATGAAGGGAGTAGTCTCCTAGATTATCAAACCCGGGTCAAACATACAACCCGAAGAGAATGCGCTCCAAAACGGAAAAACTTGAATTGAGAAACGGATTCAGCTCGATTGTTACGTAGTGACGGACAGCCATTTGAAAAAGATTCGTGTTCCTTAGCAGAGGACACAGTTCAACTGTTTCAGTAAACTTTCGAACTCTGGCTGCTCGAGATGCGCGGTACGTTTGGAACGTCAGCGCGTATCGTGTGCGGCTGATGTGCATCATCAAAAAAGTCAACGTGACGGAATTTAATTAACGTCGGCTAATCAGAGAGTCGTGCCAGCGGAAAGGTGATCACGCCGCGTCGTCTTGAAGGTGTCCTCTATCGCTCTTGGACTGGGTCAACAGAGCTCTAAACGGTATTTAAACTACGCTCAAGTGAGAACTCGAGTTCGATTCCTCGTAGATTACGTCGTATGAGCGTTTCTCCGACATCGCGGCACGCCGGACAATAATCTCCGAGTACGCCGGAATCGCATCTCCGATTCTCTCCTGGATTCGATTTCAAGGGGATAAACAAAACTTCTGTGGACATCGCTAGTTGCGATCGCGTCGGCTGTTTCAACTCGGATGCGAGAACGATTCCGTATCCCGGCGGCCGATCAGCTTTCCAGAGTTTCGCGAATCGTTTGTTTTGTTTCTCGCTTCACTGATTCCGAACACTTTCTTGCAGCTCGCAACCGCAGCTAGAACTCATCGCTGTCGTGAGTTGATACGCCCTGGAACAGTTTTCGCGCTTGCTTTCGGAGCTTCGAACGTGAAAATGGCCGACGCTATTCGAAAGTGCGATAGTTTCTATGAAGCCGGCGATTACGACGAGGCTTACGCCGAAATCATGAAAGCTCGAGAGGATCCCAACCCTGAGGTGCAATGGCGGATTGTGAGGATGACCTTCAAAGGTATCTTGTGATTCACCTCTCCAGTTTGTGGGAAGATTTTCTGTGATCTGTGGTGGTGGCGAGCATCCGTGGGTCTGAGAAGGTGTCGGATTATTGTGAAGCTCTTCTTCATCCAACTCAGCGCCTCATTTTCATTTCAGTCGCGGAAAAAACCGGCGACCCTGCAGCGAAAACGAAAGCCATAACCGAAGGAATCACGGCACTCGAGAAGAACCTTGAGCTGGTGCCAGACTGCCCAAACACACACAAATGGATCGCGATTCTGTTAGCTTCGAAAGATGAACACGAGTCGCTGAAACACAAGATAGAGGAAGCTTTCATTATTCGGGAACATCTCGAAGTGAGTCTTTCGATTTTTAAATGTTGCTGTCCTCGATGAGATGGAATCTTTGAACCCGGAAGCCGAAAAGCTGACAATACTGCTCCGTTTCTACAGAAAGCCCTCAAGTACAACCCCAAGGACGGTTATGCGCACTACGTTCTCGGCCGGTGGTGTTACCAGGTAGCTTCCGTCGGTTGGTTGCAAAGGAAGGCAGCTGCAGCTCTCTTCGCCTCGCCACCAGAGTCTTCTTATGAACAGGCGCTCGAACATTTCTTCAAAGCTGAATCACGTGAGTGCCGGAACCTGTGTTCTACCATCATGGGTTTTCTCCGGAAGCGAAAACTGCTCCCAATTGTCACGAGTCTCTTTCTTTCGGATTTTCAGTGAATCCAGACATCTTCAATGCCTGTTTCTTGATGACGGCGAAGTGCTTACTCCAAATGGGTGACAAAGCTAAAGCTGGAGAATACCTAAAGAAGTGCATAGATAAGACAGCAAAAGACGACGAGTCGCGAAGAAACATCGACGAGGCTCAAGCGCTTGCGAAGAAACACAAGATCTTCTGATCGGGTCGGAGTTCCGCTCGATCAAATGACCCGACAACCTCTTAGAGCCTTCCGGAATTTATGCCAGAGGCGATGTTAGATGACATGAATCTTTTTATATCAACGAATTCTGAAGAATGGACGGTGTTTCGTTTTATATGCTTCCTATCCTATGTGACCAAATAGCAGCTCGGAGTGTTTTCACGCTTCGATTCTCCGGGCTTTCATTCTGAATTATCCACAGAAAGAAACCGTGATTTCTGCATTTTGCAGTATTTAGACAACTAGGTTCCGCAATTGGCGGGGTCTCTTTTAGCGCCACTCGGCCCAATTGCGAGATTATTACGAATATTTTTACTTTAAGATGATGGAGTTTATGACGCCGACATCCGGTCGCTGTCCCACGGGCCAGTGTTTGTTGAAAAAAAAACTACTGTGATCATTTTGAATAAAGTTTGAATCACAATCATCTGAACTGCTACTCACAGAGTCAGGAATTCTCTTTTCGCCCATTCGTCAACCGCGCTGAGCTCGTCCACCGATCAAACTAGCGTCCTCGGGACCTTCCTCCTAGGAATCCCCGAAAAATTCAGGTCTATTCAAATCTCAGATTCTGATTCCTCTAAGAGAACTCAGGAGACACCTTCAACTAGAACAAAAGATTTACTCGGGCAGTATATTCCATCGTGACATCTCTAAAGCTCCGGCGTCTCGGAGGGCATACTGAATATTGGTTCGGTTCTGCAGATATGCGAGAACATGCTCGGCACCATTCGTTTCGGGAATGCGCCGAACTCACGGGGGATGGTCATAGGTTTTCCCAACTCAATTTCTCTGCCTCGGTTGTACTGTGAATGGAAAGCGGAAGTTTAGACGACAAACTTTCGACGAATCAGGGTGAAGGGCCTCGTGATCTGCCTTCGAGGCGCTCTCCATGCGCGCTCTGATACTCAACGAGTGACAGCTCTTTTGCTCCTGATTTCTCGAGAAAGGCAATGTAGACTTACTCTGTAACGAACGCTGAAGAATCCGGCGAGTATAGCGAGCGGATGAATTATGCCCAATTTGAAGCGATGTGACAGATATGCCACCGACAAGAAAGAGCCCCAGAAATGACACCAGGGAGTGTCTTTGCCGTTGATTTTGACGGCGATGGCGTTTGCTGTGAGATCACCGAGGTTAGCAGGATGCAAACTGACTTTGAGTAATCGTGATCAGGATAATAATTTCAGTCTATAGAGGCGCCGCGCGCACAAAATGTCAAAGACGTCCGACATACTCGCAATGTAAATTGATCCAGTCATGAACGCCGGCATGAGGAAGAGGCTTCCATGGGCAACCATGGGAACGAACGTTCTATACTTTTTATGCATATATGCGTCGTATAAACCGACGGTGGCAAAAAGTGCCCCCACTGGTCCGGCTAACGACTGGGCCTTATACAAGAAGTCCTGGTCTGCTGGCGAGTGAAAGTAGGATTTGGCGAGCGGGCGCGGTTTCATCTCCCTGGTCGGGTGCATTCTGAAACGTCGGGAGCGCAACCGTGAGGCTTGGATTGTGTCAAAGGGGGTAGCATAGTGCAAAATCGAAACCTCGGAGTATGTTTCTAAACAGAAAAATCTGTTTCAGCTGTCATTCGATGCCGCCTCCATGAGGAGTCCGATAACTTACAGGTCCAGCAGTGGAGTCTCATCTCGGTACTCCTTGGAGTTCTCCATGGTTTCAGGTAGAAAGACCTCAGACTGTTCTCTTAGATGACCCCGTCCATACACTAGCAGACCGTTCGCTTTACCACAACAAAGCTCGCTCTTCAGCGTTAGATGTAGAACGCAAGCGCGCGAGCATGGGAACGCGCTCTCCCGGCTAAATCGGATTCCTGCGCTCGGATTTGTCTGACGCGTTGAAGAATCAGTCGATGCTGGAGTCTCGAGATTTTGGTTGCGTCTGTCCGGCCTGAGCGAAGAGGTTCAAATATTCCTTAATTCCTCAATGCCCGAGCCGACGAGCTCATGAGCAGCAATCACTGCAGGCTCAAAATGGAAGCCTCCACTGTTTGACAATGTTGACTGATCCTTTCGCTCGAACTGTCTGGAAAACAGGATTCGCTCTGTCTGAAGAGCGAAGGTGTTCCTTTCTTCTAGTAGTCATTGTAAGTGAGACGATTTGTTGGACGAACGTTCGATGTTGGGGTTCTGCGGAAGTTTGACGTGTTGCCACTCCGAAAAGTTGTGAATTTCCACATTCGTGGACCCGATCGCGTGAGCAACGCCCGCAATCAACATTTGCGCCAGCGGAAGCGTCGAGGACTTTGATTTGGTGGAACTCTGGGTCCTGGAAGTTCTCTATTCTCTGCATTGCTGCATAACCGGTGTTGGATCCGATGGAGATGTCAGGATGGCAGTTCCAGATAGTATGATCGGTCTCGTGGCTTGATCGGAAGATCTGTACTGCTCGGATCAGTTTTGCTTTTTCGTGATAGATTTGAAGTGGACACGTTGGATTTCTGGCGGAGTTTGAAACCTGTCTGATACAGAGGTATTCAGGCAAATCATATGTCCCTCGAATCGAATGGTTCTCATGAAAGTGTTTTTCAGCCCAAGGCAACATGAGCGCCAAGGAAATCGAGCTGGAGCAATGTTTGGCGGAAGCCGAGAAACATCTGAAAACGTCATTCCTCAAACGACAGCCAAACTATGAATTGGCTGCTGATCGGTATCAGCGGGCCGCACAGCTTGCTCGCGGACAACCTGCGAAACAGCGAGAAATACATTTGAAGGTGGGTATCTCTCCGAGCGGGCCTGACTTTCGTCTTCTGTTTCGTCTCCGGTCTGAAATCGGAGCCAAGCATCATTCATCGGAGTTTGAACCTTCCCTTTGGTCGTACTGACGATATAGAATCAATCCCACAGGCAGCTGAATGTTTCGTGAAGCAGGGATCGTTCTATTCGGCTGGAAAACAGGTGGAAGCTGCCGCATTGGTCTCCAGAGATATGAAAGACTTTGCACAAGTTTCCGCGCTCTTCGAAAGAGCGAGCAATCTATTCGTTCAACACAGGTACGGGAACGTCTGATGCCAAATGAGAATAGTGACAACGAAATCGGACGAGATACTCGAGAAGTTGTCTCCGTGAGATTCTTGTGTCGTTTTCGCCTCCTTTTCAAGAGTCTTCTCCTTTCTCTCCACAGGAGCATTGATTCCGCTGCGTTAGTTCTCGAGAAGGGAGCCAAAATTTTGGAGCAACAAGAGAGCTATTGGAAGGACGCTATTTCCTTCTACAAACGGGGAGCAGAGCTCGCATTGATGGAGGATAAAAACCGTCAAGCTGGTGGTTTCTACGGAAACGCGTTGAAGATGGCTCTCAAACTCAAAGAGTAGGTCTCCTTCGTTGAATTCTGCGAAGAAAGAAGAAAAGCTTGAATTTGGCGGAGGAAAGGAAATCGTGAGCAAATGCTTGTCGTTTTCTTGCAGCCTGTTCTGTCTCTCTCTAAAAATCTTGAGTTTCCAGCTACGACGACGCGCTCAACATGGTGCTTCGACAGCGCGAAAGCTACGAGCAAGATGGAGCCAGCGGTGATCTATCGGGACGGCTGGTCGTGTATCAAATCCTTATTCAAATCGCTCGTGGAGATGAAATAGCTGCTCAGAAAGCTCTCCGGGACGGGTCCGGATGGCTCGATCAAGAACAATACGACATCATGAGTACGCTCCTCAAGGTAAAAACGATTTCAAGGCCTCCTACCATCCCTGCTTTTCCCTTGGTTTACCAAGATCCTAGTCGGCCAATCATGGGAAACGCGGAATCTGAACGAATTTATTTTGATTCAGGGTTTCGACGAGCGTGAACCGGACCTCATCGTGCATGCGCTTGACCATCCTTTCCTGAAGCACATGGATACCGAAATGGCGAAGGTTGCTAGAAACCTCCGACAAATGCATGCCGAGAAGGCAAAGACCGAGAGCCAAGCTACCGCGTCGACTTCCAATGTTGAGGCAGAAGCTGGAAACGATGAAGGTTTCGATGCTAGTGAACTTCTCTAAGAACGGCACTGTGGCAATTTTCATGAGACGGAAGAGAATCGAGGCCATATCTGGAACTGGACAATAATTGAGCTCATCTCACCGCGATCTCGGTGATCATCACCCAATAAACGAGCAAACCGAGACTCGCTGCGACTCCAGTCGGCTCTTCGGTAGAAATAGTGATACGGAAACGAAACAGAGCTACCGTGCTATCCCGAAAACGAGCCGTGGCACGTTGCACGATACCTCATAGAGATTCGCTATCGTTTCTCGTGCAACGATCTCCGGCACTATTTTGAGGGAAACACGGTAGGTTGAATAGAAAACGCTGTCTTTGGTTTTGTTCTGTTCAATCGTGAGAGGATCGTGAGGAGAGAACGAACACAGAACTCCTCCGTCCCAAGTATTAGATAAACTTTCCATCGACCTACTATGTGTAAATGCTTCCGAAGATGTGTTAATAATAATCAGTCGGATAATCCTGAGTTGGTGAGGAAAATGTTATGCCGTTAGGATTGACCTGTCGTCGGTTCTGTTGTTGAGTTCTGTTGAGGACTCTCGTTGGAGGAAATCAATAAAAACGACATAAACTAATCAGATCTCGAGGCGTCCTTGACAGGAGTTCCGTTATCCTTTTTGAGTCCAAAGTTTCCTACAGTTCCCCAACCCGGATGCATGCCGGCGTCGGCGTTCCACGACGAGATCCAAGGCTTAAAATCGCTATTCTCAGTTTGGATATCTTTGAAATTTTTAATTTCCCCGAATTTCCTCGGATTGTTGCTCCATGCTGCGTAATCCGAGTGATTGGTCGTTTTCCGCCTGGAAGACTTCTGGCCGAGAGGAGATAAACAAAGACAAAGATGGAGCAAAGCGTTTCGGAATAAATAGACGGACTGCAATTTATTCTGACTCGGTCATCCGTCAGTTCTGACACTTTTCTTCACGCTAGTTCACATCTCAGTGTCACTTACAATCACTTGTGCTCACTTACTCATACATTCACTGCAACAAAATTATTCTCTAGAATCACGATCTGAAAGTCTTTGTCTTTGCGCTTTCTTACTCAAACCACCAACATAAGAGGAGCATCCGATGAAAAGAAATCGAACGCTGCGGAACTTGTGGACTAGAAATGTTTTGTGTGGAAGTCCTGCTGCTCGAGCCAAACTGACCGATTGAGTGGCGATCGACTGACAAGATATGCTTAAAGCTTTAGACCAATTTTCTTGGCCAGTTTTTTGGCTTCTTCGACGTTGTCGAGTGTGTCCTTATCGGTTTTCTTCTCCTCTGCGATCTGAACGCACTTCTTGAGATATTCCGGTGCCTCTTGTTTCTTGCCCATATCGATCAACGTTCTTGCTAGACAGAGGTGATTCTCGTTGAAAATATTTGGGCGCACTGGAATCGATGAATCATGGTTAGGGATGACGGCTCAGCAATCCTGGGTGGCGGCAAGCTGTGATCCGGTTGAAAATAAAACGTCACATTCGCCATAACACCAACAACAAGGCGAACAGAATCGACACGCCAGTTGCGGTGCTCGCTGTTTGACATAAATGTACGGTATGCCGGTACAAGGACAACTTCACTCACATTCTTCGGCTTTCTTGAAATAGCCGATAGCCTCCTCGTAAGTCGACTCTGGAGGCTTCGCGAACAAAGTCGCTGCGGTTTTCTTTTGCAGCCAACTCACTGAGGCGACCTTGTAGCACCACTGACCGAGTACGTGATAAGCCAACTCCGAATCCGGGTTGAGCTGGAGGCATTTCTAGATTGAGAGAAACAGTCGCTTTAAAACATCTGTGTAAAGCCAGTTCGTGAGAGCTGACCAATCAAGCGCGAATTAGACTGAGCATCCACTCATAGCAGCCTAGCACTTAGTCAGTTAGCCAGCTTGTCTGCCTGTCTGCAAGTCGGACGCTCGAGCGATGTGAGCGACAAGCTGGCGTGATGTGAACGTTCTGCAGGTGAAAAGGAAATGACTCAAGCTGAGTGCTCGCCTCAAGTTCGCCGAGCTCACATCGCTCGAATTGCCCCTCTTCGGAAAACGAGGCCAACTTGAACAAAACTCGAAAACGAGTCAACTCGATAGAATCTACGTCAGCCGGCTTTCAGCGATGCGGGTCATCCGTTGGATTTCGCTTTGCTCCCGCGCAGGTCGGACAATTTATGACTCCGAATCCGGAGCACTCGAGAGTCTAGGAGTCAACCTTAAACCGGACCTCTGAATTCGAATCAAAATGTAGGAGATTAGCGGGAAAAACTTACGTCCAAGTGTTCACGGATCACGAACGCTTCCTCTATCTGTTGCTTGAAGGATTCGTGCTTATCCTTGCACCCCAATACTATGGCGAACCAGACATGCGAGTTCCAGCAGTCAGGGTTGGTCTCCAGGGTTTTCGAGAGGATTTTCAGACTCTCCTCGATGGCCTTGTGTTTCGGGCCGGTGCCTTTGTGCTCGGCCTCTGAAGCGAGAGAAGGGTTTGCAATGAGAAGACCATGAATCTGAGGATTGCGATGTCAAGAAGCCTTTAAGGATCTAATTCAATCGAAATTCAGACGCCATGATTTTTGCTCGTAGTGTGAGGCGCTGAGAGCTTGCTTCAAATGCCGATAAGGAGACGTGAAGTTGTCTTTCACGCTTGGAGAGGCATCATGTGTATTTAAAGCCAGTCAAGCTTGGTGTCGGCTTCCACGCCACTCACCGGTGAAGTGCCGCATAATACATAAAATTGCCAGTCAAGAAGATGGAGCTATGTATCTTCCCTGGCCACTGGAAGGAATATCTCCCCACAAAACACCCACGCATGGCTAATTCCCAATTATTCTTCTGATAAATTGAATATCGGTGAAGATTTCTCCGCTGCCGTCTCCAGAGTTGGCGGAGTTGCCGTTATACATAGAAACCATGAACCTGGCAAGCTGAGTCAGCGTCTGCCGGATCTTCTCTGATTGAAGTTCCGTATATGGTTTTTTTGATGATCGCATAGTAATTCGAGAAACCCTGTAAAGCATTATTCAAAGGCCCGATATACAGAAAAGTTCTTCTCGTGGGAGTCCACGCGCAGCAACCCGCCCGCGTTGGCGAACTTTGGACACCATTGACTATTTGATGCAAAGCCTTGGGCTTGAGGTAAGGTGAAATCGAAAACCATTGTTCTTAACGAACTTTACACGCGTCAATATCTAAGTCGGCACAAGTGCTGATCTGCCCCAGGTAACTCCCAGCAGGATTTTCCGGCGTTTCGCATAGATCTGTATCTGCGTTCCTCCAATTTGAATTTCAAAGCCGTTTCTGGGTGAATCCTTTCACGTGGAATATTTTGCGGGGGACTTCATCGAGAGTTAACAATGGCTTGGAATGTCAAAAGCCTCGTCCGGAATGAAGTATTCGACTGAAAGCTGTCTCGATTGGAACCGAGTGGGAGCGCCAGAACGGCGGAACGGAGCGCCCACACATTACATATAAATCACCAAGATAGTGGCGTACGACACTGTTGCGGCGTCCCGTCCCGAACCGAAGAGAGCTAACCCCTAGAACTGCGCCCCGAGTCCTGAAGTGAACCATCCAAACTTCCGGAGATTCCTCGACACTCTTGACACTTCCGATTGACAACTATTCCTCACCTCACACTTCGCTCTATGCAATTGTCTCAGGACTTGACGAGTGACAGACCAAGATGAACTCACCCTTGAAGATAGCTCTCGCGTATCGCCACTGAACCTCCGGAGAAGGGTCGTCTTTGAAAACCACTATGGTTCCGAGTGCCTCGACGTGATGACCCGTAGTGAAAAGCAGATCGCATCGCTCAATGGCAGCTTCCATTTTTGTAATTTTGGTTGTTTCAGTTCTGTTCGTCGAGAGCGTTCAGAAACCAATGACTCCGTTTTGAGCGAGCTCCAACTTTCTACTGGTCGACGACGACGTCGTCGTCGTAGATCTGGTCAGCGTTAAGTTGCGTGGCGGGCGGGTGAGCAGTCAGACGGTGGTAACGTAGACTCACTTAAGAGAGGACTTCTCCTGAGAAGAGGGAGAACAGGGAAGAGAAAACATCGAGCTGCAAGCGACGTGGATTAAGATTTCGACGTACAAGGTTGCGTCTGTCAAACAACAAGCTATTGCGGGCCAGTGTCTGAGCGTTGCCGCCAAGCCGCCGCAAGCGAAACCGCGCCGTCGACACCGCCGCCGCCGCCGCGACTTCCTTCCCCGGTAGTACTGTCACTCTCAGCCGGTCCAAAGGCCGAAGCACTTGACAAACACTGCCGTCCCTTTTCGCATGACGGTGCCAATCACTGCAGTAAACGCATCGGCACCGTTCGCTTCTATGCGTTATCTCGGTCTCACTTTGCCTGACCGTTCGACTTCGCATCGGTGCCGCTGAAGTCAATGATTAAACGATGGAAGCGACGTAACCAGGGAAGGGTGATCGAACGCCGACTGAAACAGTGGATTATACGATCAGTCGGCGCGATGCTGTACACGATAACGCCCTGCCCTCGGCGTGATCCCTCTGTGATCTCTATGGGAAACCTTGAAGATGATCTCGTTCCTCTACACCTCGGTTCCGACGTAGCTTAAACATGCTCAAGATTCGATTGAATCCAGCTTCTCGGAGAGATGAGCTCCTTCTTTATCGAGCTATTCACATAATCCCTATTCGACTTCATCGTTTACGGAAGCTCGTCACCAGCGCGATCCACGGATTTCATCTCTTATCCGACACCATCGGGATGAAAAACGCCACGCGGTCTGAAGAATTGCAAAACACCTACCTCTCGCTATTAGTCAGAAACACAATCTTTCCAGAAACGTGTTGACACTATTCGACGTTGACTCACCAGTTCCTGCGCGAAAGCGAACTTGATTACAATGAACGAGACAGAAAACGGACCGAACAACGCTTTCTCCCGCGAAAGGCAGGCGGAACATTCGCACGGAACAAACAACATTTATTCAGTCCGCATAACATTTACCCGAATAATTTTGTTCTCCGGCGAATTCACCCTAAGCGTCGAGCAGCCACAACTCGTGCTAGGCTATCAAGTTCACCCTGGATATCGGAATCTGAAAGTTTGCAACTTTATCATGTAAATCCATCGACGGTGACGACCTTCGATCGTCGCGTCGCCGTAGTCCAGAATCTCATACCGGATCCACTTGCGTGTTCGAGTGAGATGTTGATGGACAATTAGCGGACGGGATGAACTTCACGCAAAGTCCAGCAAGGGAACCAAACTACTTCCTGGCCCCTACAGAAATTAACTGTTGAACGTAGAATCGTTCCCAGTTCGATCGAATCTTGAAGCAATTTTGTTTGACCTATGAACTCCATGAATTTGTATTCGCCTCCGATGAACAGAGCGTTACTTTGTGTTTGGAACAATGATTTTCAGAGATTCCAGAGCGCCCGGCCGATAGTGGTTCCCTCAGCGGACCAAGTATTCAATGAACGAAATTCTGTTTGATCGAATGAGGGCGACCAGGTGTTGTATGTTACGTCAGAACCATCAGCTGTCCGAGCTATAAAGAAAAAATCTACGGTGAAATCGCCAGGCTTGCTTGCGACGGCCTTGTCCAACGCCACCAGTTGATCATCGACACCACAACACAATGGACCGCTCGGTTGGGTACGACCCATCAAACGCATCGTCCCCGAGAGTGTTGAGAAATCAATTCCTATCTCTCAGAGAATAAAATACTCTGAATCTGCTCAGAACATCCCTTGCGGTAAATCTTCAGCTCTCTTGGGAGCGTCCACAAGAAAGCCCCAATAGAATTTCCTAAGTTCCTTTCCGCCCCCTTTTTTTCGAAATTTTCACGGTGGAACAGTCTCACTCTTCTCTTCAGGTTGCGCGGTCTCGTTGAATTTTTCTCTAACATAAATGGAAGCTCCGGAGTTCAGCATCTCTTGTTAATCTCCACAAAATCAGAGAGGTTCTTTCACTTTTACTTTGAATTAGCCAACGCAGAGACTTTGCTCCCAATCTGTTTCGTATTCTCCAATCTGGTCAGTAGGCTTCTGGTGCGATTCACTAAACTCTGCCACCTGTCAGTGGTCGATCTTGTGGCGGCCTCGAACGGAAGCAAATCACAGTTGAAGCTGTTTCGGGAAACCCAATCTCCTGATTTGTAGATTGCTCCGATTCCAACTGGCGCAGTCCACTCTCGTAGACTCTCTTGGGATTAACTCGAATTTTCCATTTTCGATTCTCGAAAAATTGTGGTCGAGTCCGAAAGCCCTCTACGAGACCTTTTCCCCGATATCACGTGATCGTCCGATCTGAGACGTAGTCAGAGTCTCGGATCGGGTTCTCACGGGAAAATTCCAGAAAAAGGGCCAGATCTTGCGGAAATCGTGGTTTCCGTTCGTGGCTCATGAGCTCATCTGCTGTAAAATCGAAAACTAGAGACCTGTTGTTCATTGGGAACGGATCTCACCGAAGGATTTTCTTTGATCACATTCACTTTATTTAACTCAGATTATTATTTAGGTTCGCTATATTACAATGCTCGCCGGAGGCCTCATGGCCGAGTCGCGATGGCACTGAGAACGCTATCAACAAGACATGGTATACATAGGGGGGGGGAGGAAAGGGAGGGAGAGTAATTTGGTAATTCGAGTTATCAGATATCAAGCCAATGGTGGTGTCGTCTGCAAAAGAACTGATTGAAGTACCCGGGAATTCATCCAGGAGGTTATTAATGAACAGAGAAAACAGGATTGGAGCAATAACGCTTCATTGGGGGACCCCACAAGTCCCAGTCGACTAAATTTCCTATTGAAATCAAAGATCTGACTCCTGTTGTTCAACTAGGAACGGATTGGTTGCAGTGACGATCCACGAAAGCCAAGTCTTTCCAACTTGTAAATGGGTCGAGGGTGACTCACTGAATCAAACGCTTTGCTATCATCGCAGAAAATCGCGATTATTCTTCTATTCATTATTATTCTATTCATTATTCTCTATTGCCTCTGTAACGAACTTGAATAGTGCTAGAGCAGCCTGCTCACAGTAACGGCTCCTCCTGAATCCGCACTGTTTTTCACTCAGGAGATGTTTACTTTGAATGAAATCGATCATCTGCTCACACAAGACTTTCTCGACTATTCTGTTGCTTGTAGACAACAATGAGAACGGGTCTTAAATTGGTTACATCAGAGAACACACCTGACTTATGAACTGGCTGAGGCAGAGCAACCTCTGGACAGTCTGGGTAGACTGCCCCGACAACAATCGAGGCGGCGATGTCGCGTGTCGGAGCAGCCAGTGTTTTATAACAGGAGCGAGGCAAGCACATATTCATGTCCCCCACAATGACACCTTCTGCGTGTGGGCAGAGTCTCGAGAGTATTTCAGGCAACTCGCGGTCTAAAAATTTCTGGAGGTCAGAGACCTTCGCGCTAGGTGATCGGTAGGCACTAAGCGATTCCGCGGTAAAATGATGCAAAATAAGTATTTTGAAGTGAATTCGACGTCTCAATATTGTATTCACAGTTGGTTCGCGCTGTCGTCTCACCGCCGAGCTGCAAAATCTCCGAGTTTCGCGATAGGGACAATCTCGCTAACTCACAGCGATGTATAAGGTTCTCTTGATATCCCTATCACATTTGTCTGATGGTGATTTTTCCGAGCATGTTTTTGTGCATAACGGCGGTTGGAACGATTCACAATTCTGAGTCAGCCGTGACTGAGTCTACGTTCGAGCAAGTTGAGTGCAGCTTCGTCAACAGTGTGCCCGTCGACGTGACTTGGTTTTCCAGGGAAACATAGAACAAATATGGGCGACTAATTTGGCGTAACTGAGTTCAATTAGTCGAATTCATCCAGAGGTCCGTCGGAAGGTCCCCTGTAATATGTCGGTGGTCCCGGAGGGCCACGCTTTCATTTTTACAATCGACAATCCTTCCTCCATCAAATCAGTTCTTTGTCAGAAAGCAACACGGAACAGATGTTGGCAATAATAGCCTCGGGCAAGCTCCGCCTTCGAAGCTGAAGGAGCGCCGATACTGAATATGGCTTCGTTCGCCGTAAATTTAAAGTTTCTCCGAATCGAAGCGGAGCTCGAACCGCGACGGAGTGATAATTCATGGAGCACCCTGGAAATCATGCAACATATTGTATATTTATTGACAGTCATTTGCAGCTGCCTGAAATTCCTTTAGTGCTCGCGCTCATCGATTGCTCCTCAAATTATCCACATTTTGTGATCTGGTCGCTGGCCTCGATCGTGAAGTGAGCCTTCGAGGCTCTCATGTATTATATTTCTTCTAAAAATGAAAAGAGAACCAAGAATGATAGAGAAAACTGAGAGTTTTCCCAATCTGTTGAGTTTATCGATGTCTATATTCAAGCAAGGAATCAACTTCTGCTCAGAACATAATTGTGAATCTCCATTTTGATTCCTTTCCATCGCTTCGATTCCGACTAAGCGCTCACGCTCTGGAAGTTTGCTGAGTGCAAAACGCAGCAACTGGAAATGTCGTTGAGAGAATTGGCTACAAGAAACGATTTTCGCACGAGCGTTCTAAATTCCATCTCTTTCGAAGAAGAGTCCCAAAGGATTTTCAGGAACTCTCTTTGCAGTTCATTTTTCTCGTCTTCGGTCAACAATCAACGTACCAAACTTCTAGAGTACCGATGATATTAGAAGTAGATGACAAATTCCGAACAAGATCTCAAAATATCTGGTTCAGGAAATCGAAGCACCTCCGAAACTAATTGCAAGCGATACAGCCGTCACCAAAAGCAGCTTCTCGGAGAGGTAGAAGACGGAAATATTATGCCAGTGTCGCTGATATTCCGGAGATATCAATGTATCATGAAGGCTATTCATGATTTCCGGAAAAGAGAGAATTCCGATTCCCCTCCAATTTTCCGTCACTTGAAGTGATTTTCAATTCATGTGGTTCAAGACCAATTTCTCGTGAACGCGTGGATCCTGACTCCTGTTCTCGCGGCCTCGCTCCCGTCCCTATTTATAGGCATGCGTTATCAATTCGTGATTTATTGAGATATTCTCATCGAGCAATAATGAATTTGTCCAATCCTCGGAGTACTTAGAAGAAGGAGAGGCGCTTACTTTTGGGGACTCCGACAACGACGCTCCTCCGAATGCCCGGTCGAAATTATTCAAGGTTTAATCCCAGACTGGGTTTCGAGCGCGAAAACTTATCCTCTAAGATTACTATCGAGCCTTAATTTCTGGATCTAGCTCTAGTCCAGCTCTTAAGAATCCTGGAGTGGCGACGCCATCGGTCCCACCTTCAGAGTCATCTTTTTTGAGTTCTTTCGTAAGCTTGAGGGGAAATCCGGATGTAAACGACAGGAAGGGTTTTTTCATTCGCATTCAACTTGGGCCACATTCCTCCCTATCCTGAATGATGTATTTTTCAAGGCGAAGATGATCGACTTTCTTTTTTGGAAATCAGAGGTACGCATCTCGACTTTTCCCCCGAAAACCGAGCCTCTTCAGGATAATCCTCAGAAGGAAGGAACGCTGATGGGCCATTCTTGCGCGATTCGAGTGTCATCTCATCTGTTTCCACAAAAAGAAAGCAGAATCAGGCTCCGACGTCCATTATTTTCGAATCACGCTTTCATTGCTTCATCTACACGTTCACACACTTTCCACTTCAAGTGTAGGCTGCCGGCCTCCGTTGAACGCATGGAAATTCTCAGACCGGGGTGTAAACTTGTCGTCAGGTGCGGAAAAACGTAACGCATGCAAAGAGTGCCTCCGCTGTGATCTATTTCGGACAGGTGAAGCGCGGTGTCTCTGAACTCGTGATAAGAATCTTGGAGCTCCAATGATGATTGAGGGCTTATCGCTGAATGTTGTGTAGTTGCAGCATACCTAGGTTTGTGGGGAATAATCGTGAGGATCTTGCGAAGAAAAATTTTTCCCCGCTGACTTCCGAAACAAAACTTGCAAACGAACAATTGAAACGAAAGTGAACCCCTTCGAGAGAAAAATTGATTCTCACAGCCGGAAGTTTCCTCAGAGAAAGTGCCCTCAGCACCTGAAATAACTTTCGCTTGATCTGGTGGCGAGATTCTCCCTACGACATGGACCAACTTTTACTTGCGCTTCTCGGCTCGGGAACCGGGCATAACGGCCGAAAACATCATTCTCTCTGCCACCTATCTCGATACATCACTAGGTAGCTCGAGAAAGGAAACGGAGTCGATGATGACGAGCGGAAGATTCGATTAGCGGAAGACAATACACATTGAGTATTCCAGGAGAATGAGAGTTTTTATTATTGTACTAGGAAGTCATTAGGTTGACGCAGACGGCTTCCGGGATTCCCTTTGCTCGGGAAATCGGTGAATCACTAAATGTACATCTCTAAAACGTAGCTCTCAAGGCGGGGCGGCTTTTCTTTTGTTCACTTCGGCTTCTAGAGCATTCCTCGCGCGAGTCGAATTCCTCAAGAACGGTTGGCATTCCTTCCGGCAAGAGTGGCTCACTTTGGTATGAATCTTCTCCTCTGTGCTCAAGCGCGTAGACCTATCATCATTTCCCGACATGAGTCAGTTTATGTTTCGCGAGGCTACTGGAGTACGCGAACCTTCTTGGGCATTTCTTGCAAAGATAGGGTTTCTCGCCATTGTGGACGCGTTCGTGTATGGTAACTTGTTGTCTTGTGGCGAACTTCGAAGGACACTCGGAACAAGCGAACGGTTTCTCACCGCTATGAGTTCGTTTGTGTGAAGTGAGACCGGAGGTGTTCACGAATCTTTTCGCGCATTCATCGCAGGAGTAAGGTTTGTCACCGCTGTGGATGCGTTTGTGTACAGTGAGCTGTGGATTCGATGTGAACTTCGCAGGACATTCAGGACAAACGTACGGTTTCTCGCCAGAATGAACTCGCTTGTGAATTATGAGGCCGCTGGAGTTCACGAATCCTCTTTCGCATTCATCACAAGTGTAAGGTCTCTCGCCGCTGTGGACGCGTTGGTGCACCTTCAGACTTGAGCTCTGGTTGAACTTCGAAGGACACTCAGGACAAGCGAACGGTTTCTCGCCGGTGTGAATTCTCTTGTGTAGTGTGAGATGGTCGGTTGTCACACATTTTTTTCCACATTCGTCGCAAACGTAAGGTCGCTCGCCAGTGTGAATGCGTTTGTGCACAGTGAGATGTGAACTTTGACTGAACTTCGCGGGACATTCGGGACACGCGTACGGTTTCTCACCGGTGTGAACGCGTCGATGAGTTGACAAATGACTGCTTTGGGAGAAACTCGCCAAACATTCCCAACACGTGTAGGTTTTCGCTTCAGCGTTCGGACGCTTGCGAGTCAAGGCCGAAGAAGCCCGCGCGGAGCCCTTACCGCATTTGTTGCGAGAAGAACGTTTCTCGTCTGGTCGCATCGTCCTCTAGCTAATCCTCCTGGAGACGCTTCGATTGGAATATAGCAAGATCAACACTTTTGAAGATCTCACACAAAGTGATTTATGTAAAAATTGTTGTCAGAAGCAAAGAATGTTTATGAATCTGAGAAACAGGTGATTTTGTAGGCGGGCTCGCGTGCTGTGTTTGAGGCGGGCAATTTTAAATCGACGAGGCATCGAGCGATTCGATATTCTGCGGAAGCGTTTTAGGCTTCGACCGACAGAGAGTGATATTCTGATGTGTAGTCTAATCATCCGACTGCAGATCAGAGTCGCAAATTGGGTATTTCTCTCTGCCGACGGATTTCCTTCTCCCTTCCCCGTCGGACAGGCATGCCATCACTGTCAAAGAATTTCGTATCTGCCATAGCTGAGGTCCGACAGCAAAGAGATTCGAGTCTAAGTGCCTATCTTTCTCGTGGTCTGATCCTGTCATGAGCACGGTAGAGTTGCTCCGGTTACATCTGAACCAGGATATTTACCACAATATCAATCTTCCCGATACTCTGTGACCCAGCCAGAATTCGTCTATGGGTCTGTGGGAGGATTCTAATTATTCCGGGGAACCGGCAGAATCAGAGAATCTTGTATATAGAAAAGAAGCCGGACACTGCCGTTTCCACTACCGATTTGACCTCTACGAGAAGTCTCTGCTGTTTCTAAGAGGCAGAGCCCCTTTTTCGAGTGGCCGACAGCGCTCGAGAGCAGGCAACATTGCATCCGCTGTCCGTTCGACGATCACGGAAATCCTTCAACACTTGAAACCACCCCTGATAAGTTCTGTTGCTCCATCAACATAGACTGATTAGGAACGTGGGATGTCCTCTTCAAGGCCATGACATTCTTGGTCAGTGGTTATTGTTTGACCATGCTTGCGTCGGCCTCATCTGCATCGAGCATCTGCATCGACCGTCAAAGTCGGATCATTCTCAAGGCAGTTCTCAGATTTTTCTGACTCATGGATCTCGAGCCGAGCTGACCTACCTAATTGAGCGAAATTCGACGAAGTTCACCGCCGCGGACCCTCCACGGCCATTTCCTGGCTTCCTCTAGAGTTCTAGAGAGACTCTGGAGAGGAGTTTCCTAAGAGTGGGGCAAGCGACTCATCAGTCGTTCGCGGCGATCTTTCCGAGGCTAATCAGACTCGAGGCGCTCTCATACTGTCGAACCTCAACTTCGCACCATGTTCTCTCAAAAATTTAAAATCCAACCTACCATCTCGGCGGAAGATGGCTATGAAGTTCTCTACCCCGAGCCTCTCGCGAAATACACTTCTGAGTGAACGGCATATGAGCAGGGTTAGACGTTAATTGCGGCATTTCAGTCGATAATTCGCGGATGCTTTTTGTTTTGTTTCGTATAACAAGTAACAAGTTGTACATCGAAAGATCGCCCTCCTTGATAGCATGGTGCTCTGCCATCGCAAATAGCCCCGGAATAATCACTGAAAGATCTTGTGGCTTCATCACTCTGAACAGTAGAAGCGTAGCCAGGGGGGGGGGGATCCCCCAATATAAAATACTGGCTACGCCCCTCTTTGCTGGCTACGTCTTTGGGGAGGCGGGAAACAAGTGGTTTACATCAAGTGGTCGCTCTTCTCGCAGGAATCAAGACTGCGTCTCGATGTCAAAGAACGTGAAAGTGACGCTCCTGAGTAATGTGAATCACAAAACTGTTTCTCACTAGAAAAATCGAAAACCCGCGGCATCCCGGAGGTATGGCGTGAAATCGCTGATGCTGCGACAGCCTTACATATGTGCGGAAATCGCCCGAGACAAGCGCTTCATGGACAGTGCTTTCAAGGATGAAGGAATTCTTTTTTTTGCTTCACTCATAGTTCCACACGCCTCGAAATGTAGTTGGCGTGTTAGAGAGATGTTGGATCATTTCCCGCCAGGTCAAAAATGAATTCTGCGAATCTTCTGGTAAAAAAAAGGGAAAAAAAACGCCCCGAGACTGCGAAAAGAGGAAATATATGATCGACACCAACCGCTCGCGAGCTTCGGATGAACATACCTGTACTGAACGAGAAGAAAAATTTCACACAAATCCAAATAAAAAATCACTGAAAAATCCCCGACAGATTGCGTGGGTTGCGGTTTTGAACATTCGAATTCTCAGCTCATCATCAAAAATTCTGGATTGGGATCATGGAGCTCTTTGCTTGTGGAACACTGCTCCAGGGAATGATCCACGGAGTAAGGGGTCGAGCCACAGACCGGACTTGGGGTGCGAGCGATAGTGCTCTAAATCCGCATCGCTCGGAAAATAACGATTCGTAGGCACTCGCTGAGAACTGAATCATTCGTCAAAGTCCGAAATTCCGCGTCAGGGGAAAGGGTGTGCTCTGGGAGCAGGAAGCCGTCGGAATTTGGGCTCCTCTTGCACTGTTTAGGAGCGCTGTCTCCATGTAGCAAACGACGGTGAGTGAGCATTGAAGGCCGCAGGAAAAGATGAAACACTGCCAAACATGATGGGATAAAACTCTGGAACAATGAACACACAGATTTTCAGCGCAGTCAAGTGAGAAAGCCGCTCGAGCTTCATTACGGTCCGCTCGATCGGAGGAGTCTCGGAATCTTTCGCGGTCAAATGCTTCCCAAGGCACAACCTTTCTTCGATTATCCTGTCATCTATTTGTTTTGAGGAGGACGGAAGAAAATGGGATTGGCCTGACGTATTTTGGTTGGACCACAAGAGGTGAATCCCGTGCTTTTCATCCACTGTGTGTTGAGCGGCAGGGAATAGGACCAATATTGGAAGCAAGACAGTCAAGAGTGAGGGTAAGGGCTCAAAAGGAACCGTCTCTCGGGTCGCGGCCCCGACTGAGACTCTCCGTAAACGCATCCATCCATTCGTTGCCCCACATCTTCATCTCTTGCCTTGTGAGCGGCTTCTCTTCCCACAACAAGCTCCTCTTGAGCCTCGAAACACAGGAAACCCGTTGCTCCACATCATCTACAGTCTCATGAATCGAGCGATTGAAAACTGCTCCTGAGATCAGCTGTATTCTCCGAAAGGTTTGTCCCTAGCGCTACACGATGAAGTCTCCCATTTTTGTGTCGAAAGGAGTCTAGTGCTCATTCTTCCGTGGGAAAACAGATTTCTTTATTCACAGAACTTTGCGACAACAATCAGAATGAGTGGCAACTCCAAAAATAGCGTTCAGGCTTCCCTAGCAAAACTCAGAGCTCTTATCCCGAGGCCTTTCAAGGATTGGCATCCTTACCGTCGGGCTCAACTTGCTCATCTGGTGTTTTGTGCGATGGGAATAGGTGTTTCGATGTACGCTCTCTACGTGGAAGTGAACAAAATCAGAACACCAGGTTATAAACCGATGTGTGATATATCGGAGCACGTCAAGTGTTCACGAGTTCTCGTTTCGGAGTGAGTAACCTTCGACGCAAAAGTTATCTTCGGACACACATCAACGGATGATTTGGATGAGAGCACGCTGAGCACAACTTCATGAAACAACGATTTTTCATATTTCCAGATACTCTCGTGGCTTTGGGCTCCTGGGCAGTCTGCTCGGAGAGGATTCTCCCCTGAACATGTCCAACTGTGCTTTTGGAATTGTGTTTTATATGATCGTCTTCTGTCTGGGTGAGTTCGTAAGGGATGCTTCCTCAGAGATGGTTTCCAAGCTGAAAACTAATATCGAATGGCCTTGGTTGAATAATTTCGAATTTTCTGCCCAGGCTTGATACATCAACCCACTGTGCTGTACCTGACCGTCTGGTTTGTGATCGCCGCCAACGTCATGTCGATGTACCTCATGGCCGTTCTCATTTTTGTCTTGAACGATTTCTGCGTCGTATGTGCAACTATTTATGCCATAAATTCCTTGTTGATGTTGGCGACATTCTTCCGCTACGCCTGCAGTCCGAAGATAGCGCGGGAAAGGATGTTCAAAGAGAGTCAGAAGAAATACAATTAAGAGCAGCGTTTTTTCAATTGAAGACAGAGGAAATAAAAAATGTGGTATTGTGTGTCGAAGATGCTCCGTGATTCCGTATCCGATTTTGACTCTTTCCGGATCGCACATTGCAGTGTTTCTCAACCTCTTCCGATCCGCGCCTCCCAGGCCTGAAGGCGGGGAAATAGGGTAAATGTACCAGTTATGGACCCCCTACCAGTTATGGACCCGGTCCATAACTGGTCAAGGGTCAAATTCACCTGACCAGTTATGGACCCCCATCGGTTTTGGACCCCCTACCACTTATGGACCCGGTCCATAAGTGGTAAATAAATTTGATCCAGTTATGGACCCCCTCCCCCTAGTATTGGACCCGGTCCATAACTGGTCAGGTGGATTCGACCCCTTTACCAGTTATGGACCCCCCCCCCCCTAGTATTGGACCCGGTCCATAACTGGTCAGAGGGTCTGACTCCCTGACCAGTTATGGACCGGGTCCATAAGTGGTAGGGGGTCCAAAACCGATGGGGGTCCATAACTGGTCAGGTGAATTTGACCCTTGACCAGTTATGGACCCGGTCCATAACTGGTAGGGGGTCCATAACTGGTACATTTACCCTATGCCCATGCCTCATTAAATCCGCCTCGACTGAATCGACACTCGAAGTTTGCCAAGGAATCTCAGTTAAAGTCCAACGATGACTTTTATCCTCCCCGAATCACATGAAAAATTTCAATAACCATGTGCCTTTGTCGCGAGGAATTTCGTCGAAAACGTGTGCCTATCTCCTCTTACACAGGGCGCGAATGGTTCACGACATACCTGGCGTAGGCAATTGCTTTTGGAAATCTTTTTTTGACGACAATGGGCTCTGAACAAGGCATGGGCTTAACAATCTCGCAATATTCGAACTCCGCGAGTTCTTCTTCATACTTTCCAACATCGCAAAAGTTCACCAAAAAAGTATTTCACCAAAAACCCGGAAGTCAATTCCCTGCACCAGGGAAGAACAGCATTTTGTCAAGGTCAGTGAGACTCCCGAAGAAATCGCCTGTCGATTGGATTGCAACTGCACATTGCCGCACTTATCTACGCAGCGAGAGCTGTCGCTCTAATTTATATTCCGCTCGAGAAGGTAAATTGGGATTTTAGATTCAACGGTGGAACTCCTGCAATTGTTCTGCGCCCCACCGATTGGTTGTGCGCCCCACGTTGAGAACTTTTGACTCACTTCATGTCGAATGTTTTCATTCTCAATGCGTCCCCGTGCCGGTCAAACTTATGCTGCACCTCTGTTACTTCGCTACGTCTTCCGAGCCGCGACTCAGTCCCTCGTTACTTCCAGTGCCTCCAGTTACAGTAATGACGACGACTCGTCCACTGCGTTTTATTGAGCTTTGTCCAATTTCGCTCCCACAGGAAAGACAAAGATGCATGGCCGTGACCAGCAAATAAGCTCAGATTCGACACAGTTCGCTGTTCAACGGGATTGCATGGCTTCTATGTTTTGCGAGCGTCATTGCTTCAGAGTACTTCGTGGAGCATCACTCACACAATATATCACATGTCATGATTTCGCACAGCCTACTCAGCTTCGTGTAGGTCAGATGTTCTCCGAGAGGGGACCCCGGCCCCTTAGGAGGGACCGTTGCAATTTTCCGATAGCTCGAATTCATTTCTGGTCTCGGCCACGGAGGTCAGGTATCGACGGTCCGTCGGCGATCGCTTGACAATAACACTCTGTTGGCTGCTTCTGAGCTAAGCCTGGAAACTTCTTTGACGTAAGAGGATATGCGGTAGGCTGCCGAATCCCAAACCTTCCGCTCGAGACAGCGTAGAAGAGGCAGTGCAATGTAGTCAACCTTCCTCGAGAGCCATCCTTCCTCGCGGACATTGTCTTCTTGTTGAAGTTCTTGTTGAATTAACTAATTTTATCTATATTCATATATCCATATGCGAAAAAGCGCCATTTCAGGACCAGAAATTTCTTAGATTTTCCATCTACGCCGGAACTTTGTTGGTCCGATACTCCGAGCCTGCAGACTTTCGAGGGAGCACCTCCTGATCGAACACTCCTCCTACTCACTGCTCCGAGCCCTTCTCGTTCTTCCTCTTGCTCTCTCTCTCGACGGCGCTTCCCGTCAAAAAAAGTTTCAAGCTCAGAATTATTCAAATCAGGCATCGGCGCGATTGCGGCGGGATCGAGACGTTTCGCTTCTCAAAACTAGAAATTCAGGTCATCGTCATCAACTCAGCTGGGAGGGTGTGTCTGGAACCGATTTTGGTATGGTTTCTCGTGAACGCAAGCTGTGAGCGAGATGCTCATTTTGCACGATTTCCACTCATCGAGGCAACACTTGTAGGGTCAGCTCAGATTGGAGTCGGCACGGAGCATGTTCGGCGCTTGGAGACGTGACTTATATGGTTCCACCAAATCCTGCGGCAATCTCGAAATCTGAATGAAAAGTTTCACCGATCTTCACTTGCACTTCCAATCGTGTCGGAGATCTCAGATTGGTCGAAAGTGTTGTTCGAAAAATTGAGCGATCATTCCACACTGAGCGACCTAGATCAGACTCTATGTACATACATCAGCCCATTCTCGTACGGTAAGGAGATTCATGATTCATGGACTGCAAACTGTTTATTCGGGGAGCTGAAGCTCAAATTGTTCTGAATGAACTCCAACTTCTGACGGGAACGGCAGAACTGTTTTCCTGGGGGGCCATAATGCGTTGCCTCGCAAAGATGCCCAAGATATCGGGAATCTTTAGTCGAGGATGCTGAGATCGACTTCTTTCTTATAGGGGACCCCTCCGATGACGTTATAGGGGTAATGATACCTGAAAATGCAACAAACGAGTCATTGAATGAAAGCCGATTTTCTAGAGTGAGATTAATTCCGCTAATTCGAGAGCAAAGAAAGATTGGAGGGTGCAGATACCAGATAAGCAGCACGACGGTGACACCGCAACGTGCATTTCTAGACGACGGCATGCAGCAAAGAAGTTCATCAACATTCATATCGATACGAGACGAGAGTCAAGTACTTAGATCGACGTCAGCCCTAGTAACTTGTAAATGTGGAATGAGGTAGAACACGAGAGACTTTCGCTCATGGCACATGTGTCTTGCAAGCCGTCGTTTTGAACTTGAACTTTTGAGGGAATCGCTTTCTTGTGGAGTTTGCTTTCGCTAGTCGACGATCCTCGACAGCGTTTCCACCTTATCACTGTTGGAAGGATCTGGCGCTTGAAGAGGCAGGATTGAAACTCCTGCAGGCGTGGAAACAGAGGTAACCCCTACGAACCTCCTACTGATGTCAACATAAGAATGAATACCCGCGACGGAAGAAGAGGGAGCAGCTAGGAATACGTTGTATACGGAGGGTGATTCGAGAGAGTATCTCAGACACGCATAGCCTGTCATGGGAAACTGAATGGACATATTGCGAAAGGTAAAATTGGAGGCGATTCCAAACCCTTTGGAATTCTGCGTCCCTGAAACCTTGTCACTGAGTACTGCGTCGTGAAGAGGACGCTTTTCTCTCTCTCTCTGAATCTCCGCGGCTCTGTCAGAGAAGGTCCGACCTGATCGCTTAGGGAGTCTGCTAAAATTGAGATCGTACCTCCAGAACATGGACGATCCGCGGTGGAGTTGTTCGTGCTTATTAAGGTGCTTGTAGCACTGAGTCCAATTGCAATAAAGCGCCATGTGACGCGGTCCTCCCGCAGTGATGGGCGCTCCGCTTACAGACATGACCGTGCTGACGAGCGTTAATGGATATGTCAGCGAACTCGCCATGAAGCTTGCTATAGACGAGATGTAAGTCCGAACCTGGAACGAATCAAAATCGTTGATCTAAACCATAGATATCTCAACAAATCGAGAGGCGTTATCCGACCACATCATGAATTCGCTACGCCAATGTCACGATGAGTGAGAAGCGTCAAAATACTTGGACGAAACTCGAGCTCCATGCGAAATGACAAAGAACCAACCGTCGGATCCTCGATAACGTAGGTGTTGATCAAGAACGACATCGTTGCTGCGACCCAAATCCGTAGGACTTCTCCGTAGATTCTGGGCAGTAAACCGCTCCATAAGCTGGACAGTCCTTCTTCCTTGTAAATATCTATCAGCGAGCCGAGCACGGAGCTGTATTTGGTTTCTCGACCTATAAATTGGGCCATCATCCGAATTGTGACGACTCGGAACGGCTGTGCGGCTGTGATCGCTGCGGCGTAGGCGACCGACTCCTGACTAGTGCGTTTAATGAAGTTCAGAATCTTCTCAGTGTCGGTTGCCAAAGTTTGATCCTCGTCGAAGGAAGAGACGGGTGGCAATCTAGTCGTGACCTGTGATCGACAGTTCCAGTTTGAGAACGTGTGAGCAACGCGTATTGTCGCGAAAATTTGACGATAGTTGAATGTGGAGCTCAACGACACTTACGAATACAAAGCACGAGTCGTAGACGATCCGACCAGTGATGCTCGCGCCTAATCCTCGATAAAGGCCAAGGAACCCATCGACACGTCGGAGATGCCTGAAAGGAATGATTGAGTAAAGCCTGTATCCTGATTGTGTGTGAGAATGATACACGGTTGGTTTTCGTTTCGATATCCATCTGTATTATATAAATGAGGTAATGATCACTTCGAAGATCATCCTTTTGGAATTCGAGGAGACGTACCCCATGTAGGTGAATATTCCGGGCAGTATCAATATGGGCTTCCTGAAAACCGTGCGCGATGGCGTTGGCTTAACAGGTTCAAAACCTATTTGCATCAGAATTTTCGCGTAATCGAAAGGATGCATCACAACTGTCATGGCAGTTTTGCCGACAACCGACAACCTGAAATGACAACATGAGCTAAATTACAGCCTGATCTACAGGACATTTGTTGAGCTCGATTCAGCGAGTCCCTGTGTCGACTATGCAAGGTATTACCGGACCGAAATCTGAGCCGTGTACGACGTGCTTTTAAATTTTTGGCGCTTCTGGTCCACGGATCGTTCTCGAGGACTCACCATGGTTCGTCTTTGTCGTCGGGATCGGTTTTTCGATGCTCAGTCCTCCTCCGAGCTTGCAAATTGAGCTCTTCACCCATTATTGCGAGAGGTGGCCGTGTATTGCTCTCGAGATTTCTCGTTTATTCGCTTCCAGGACGCGCGGACCTCCTTGAGTTAACACTGCGAGCTCGATGCTCGTCCGCTGTGCTCCACAGTCCGAGATCGACTGATTCCGTTGAAACTCGAATACCGGGGTTGTCGAGAGCTTTAGGGAAGAAGGCAACGTTTATGATTGGGTCTCGATGATTTCACCGCAACTTCCACGGAGATTGTCGTCCCGAAGCGTAGAACTCACCTCGAGCTTTGGAGGCAATTCTTCGGAGTAATGCTTTTGGAATGTTATTGACGGCTCGTCATCGATGTCACTGACTCAGTGAACGCTATTCCAGTTCCACTCTCAACGGTTTTGGAGAATGGACAGACTCTCAACGGTATATTCGACCTGCCACCCCAGAACAGTGGCCACAGAGCGAGCGAAAACACCACACACCAACAGCTGAGTGTGTTGTTGCAGTGACGGCGGACTGGCGGACAAGGTTCACGAGAGCTCTTCGCTATTTTGAAACAGGCGCGCCGATGCGGATGGCGGGCTCGGCGATCTCCGATTAGCCACCGAATCCACCTCGACGATTGGTTTCGAGATGCGCATAGTATCGATTCGTTGTGGATTGCGTATAGAATTCGATGCGAGCCATACGCTCCAGGTTTCAGGTTTCCAGAAATGAGTCGAAAACTGCACACCGCTCCGAAACCCCATTTCAAGTTGAGCTTTTCAAATTACCTCCAGAGTTGGGCGTTCTGCGTGATGCCTTGATTGGAGCAGTTCTACTTTGGGAACATTCCTAAACGAAGAATTCTCACGGATTTCTTGGTCGACATCGGATTTCCAGTTCTAGGCCCATCTTTGAGTGAATTATTTTCAACTTTGGTGCTATTTACATTCTTTGCACGTTTCTCCAAAATCTCGAAAACAATCCGAGTCAATGGAGCCCCCTGATGACGAAGCCGGACCCAGATCCGATCGTGAACCCCATAAAACACAATTTCAAAATCCGAATGTTCATCAAGTCACATCGAGATCATGTCTGTTCGTTCAAATATTAGAATTAGAGAACAGAAGCGAATCTTTGTTTTGTTGCAATTTCTGACTCATGATTGCTCGCAACACGCAATTTTTTCATGAATCGTTTAGCGGAAAAGAGCTTGTGTCTACGTCATATGCTACCACACAGACCGATGGCTCTGAGAGAATAATTACAAAAATCTCTGAACATGCAAATCAAACATCATTTTATTCGAACGCTCATGGAATCGGTTTTCCTAAATTGTCCTCTTATAATCTGACATTCGAGAGAAACAATTGCCCCAACGTCATCTCGATTCGTAAGCTTCTTCTTTCAGTCGTGCACGTCAGAAAACTGTTTGGTAAGGTTTCCAAAACTGATAACAGCTGAAGTTAAGTTGTCACACAGTGCTGAGTTAACTGCGGAACGGGCTCCAGTGGCACGGATTTTTAAGATTTTGTTTTTGGTTCAACACAAGGTAAGGCTCAAAGATAACGAGTGATCTCTCTCTCCGGAGAAATTTCATTTTCGAATCTAGCTCAGTATCTAAGCAACAATCTGTCGATCCTCGGTTTCGGAATCTTCCAGCATCTGCTTGAAACTGAAGGGTAGGAAAATGTAGCCTTCGCCGTGATAGAATTTCGACTGGAATTCCACCCTGAAACGAAAACGAGAACATTAGATCTCTGCTTTAATGGAGATTGAATTCTCCGAAAGAGTCGACAAAAATCTCACCAGTGAAGACGGAGAGCGTGGAGGAAAGCTGAGAGGCCCTCCATGATGAGTAGGACGGCGATCGTCAGGAAGGCCCAGAAAGCGAAAGCGATGAAGACCGCGATGAAACCAGCGGTAGAAGTCGTCCCGAGACCGAATTTGAAAACCATGTTCCAAAGCACTTCCGAAAGTTCTGTGGAAAGAAAAGAGATCCGATGAAATCATGCGATTAACAAAACTTGCTCACATCCAAGCTTCGGAACTTTTCCCCCAAATTCTGCTCATGATACCATGGATCGAACTTACGAGCATGAGCAAGTGAGAGAGCCCAGAGACGCAAGTATGATGCTGTGTGAGAAACGCAACCCAAAGCGTACTCGATTGTGTGGATAATCTGGTTGATGAAAACGTCTCCGAAATCAAACTCTCCGCCGTGTCCACCGTGACCGCCGTGGCCCCCGTGACCACCTCCAGCGGCGGCAGGTGCAGCTCCGCCGTTGCTCGGACTGGCTGGTTTGCCATCGGCGTGATTTGCCTCCTCAGTGGGTTCCGTGTGCTGCAAAAAACTTCAGATCAATCTCCGGAAAACTCCAGTCATTCGTGAGAAGTAAGAAGATTCTCGAAAGAATCTCTGGACGGAATAATTATTCCATGATTCCATCGAAGTGCTTACCAGCGGTGCGGCCGACGAGGCTCGAAGAGCCTGAGCCTGAGCATGACGGGACCGGAGCGCGAAGGGTTTGACAAGGAGCATCCAGGGTACGCAGACCAACGCGACGGTAACCAAAACAGGCTCGATGTAATTTTGACCCGAGTAGAGCAGATCCTGATAACAGAGTTCTTCCTTCACAGGTTGTTTGGGATATGTCATCATGAACATGTTGATCAGCATGAGCAGCAGCGAGGGGGCGCAGAAGGTGTTCTCAAAGTAGAAGATCCATTTGAGGAAAATGGTGAGGACAAGGTAGCCAAAGATGCAAGTCAAGAACAGGAGTTGAGGAATGAATTCGGCCATGATACTGAGAGAGTCTCGGTTGAACAAATGATTGCGCAGCGAGAGGAAAACTCCGAACATCATCTGGGCGACTCCGAGAACGATTGAAGACTTCATCTTGAACGAGTTTGTGAATCCAATTTTGTTTTGTGCGAGCATCCACATCGGATCCAAGCCGAAGAAGTACGGTGTTCCGGAATAGTCGCGATGTGGGAGAATCATGGCCTGCTCGAGACTTGCGTTCGAGCCTGGTATGTCGGTGATGTTATGGGGAACATGCCACGCCGATCCGAAAATATTCATCGTTTTCGAGAACACGTCGTTGTAGATCATTCCTGTGTATATAGAGAACGCTCCCATCAACAGGATGATGTAACGACCCCCGAAGAACGTTCCCCAGATCTCGTTGTCGTTTTTCTGGGCAGAGAGCGATCGCTCGCAGAGTACCATCCACAGAGCGAACAGGAACATCAGCAATCCGTGTCCGGCATCACCGAACATCACGGCGAACAGGAAGGGGAACGTGATGATCGTGAAAGGAGTGGGTTTCGTCTCCTGATAAGTAGCAACACCGTAAGCATCGATGATTGTCTGGAAGCCTTTTGTGAACTTGTTGGTTCTGTTGTAAGTCGGGGGAACTTCATCGGTATCCACGCGATGCAGAATCGGGTGAACGTTGCTGCCTGACGCAACCTGTCCTCGATTGAGCGCATTCTGAATGAAAGCGATATCTGCCACGGGAACCCATGCTTCTGCCAGTAAGCACTTTGAAGTGATGTCCATGTTACACATGTTCAGAGTATGGAAAGTAGATTTCATTTTCCGCACTTCAATGAACCATTGAGAGATTTTGCGCGCAGTGGCAACGAGGACTCGATTTCTGTGATCTTGAGTTTCCTGTCGGACTTTCTTCAGGTCTTCGAGTCTGCCTCGAACGTTATCCAGAAGCTGACGACGTCCGTCAAAGGTATCGCTAATCGGGTACGTGTTAGCATGGAATGCCTGCATGATCTTTTTGACTTTTGTTTTCAGCTGATCTCCTTGGAAGAAGACGATGATGACGTTCTTCAAGTGCCAGGCCCCGGTGTGAGGGTCTTCGAAAGGCATGTTTATCGGGACTTGTCTCATGAAAACATTGCCTCGGCAGACTCTCCACAACAGGCGCTCGAAAGACATTAGCTTCTCTCGAGGAATCACGCCGGCCAAGAATGTGAGATTGATATTGTCAGCCGGCATCAGCTGGAATCCGTCATCACGCTGAACAATGCTGCCTGTGCGTTCTCGTTGTTCGAAGAATGGCTGAGTAAGTTGTAAAATCTGCAGAACTTCGTAAAGTTCGAGATTTGTGCGTCGAAGCTCCTCGCCGTTCGTGTTGATCTCCTTGAGCTCTTCTTCGATTTTTGAAAAAGTTGCCTCCATATCGATCATGTTTTTTGGCGGCGGCGCATGAGGAGTATCTTTCGGGTTCGCTTCATAGATTGGAAGCGACTCCCGCTTGATCTCGCGAAGAATAAAACCTGAAACGGAGAAGATCGTATCAAGGCACTCACACAGAATGGGGAGCTCTTGGCCGTATAAAAAAACTTCTTGTAACTTACGTAGCTGTCTCTCCATCTCATCGCAGCGGCGGACCTCATTGACAAATCGCCTCTGGAACGCGTTTGTATCCGGGTTCAACTGTTGGAAAAATGCGAATTTCGTGAGCTTTCCCGACGAAGTGATTGAACCAACAGAGCAGCATGCTCCTACTGATCATGGACGGGGGAAAATACAGTAGAATCCCTATAATTCGCGCTTTTCGGGAGTCAGATTCTGCACATTCCGCGAATCGCGAATTATCGAGATTCCGCTTGGTTTGGATAGACCCGTGAAGATAGCGCCAATTCGCGCCTTCAAGTACTAGTTCGCGCTTTCAAAGCATCGCGAGGGAATGAAATGAGAGGTTCCCTAGCAGTATTAATGGGGAGGACATCGTTGCCGAATTGAGTCGATCCCAAAACTACAGAAGTGAAGGTGTACATATATTCACTTTTGCTGAAAGCGTAATGCCCAAAGAATATAGAGTTGGAGACAACGACTTCACTCGTGCAGTCGAGTTTGGGAAATGGGCTGGATAACTGTCCAGATCCGAGCCGATATCAACTCCGTACCCCCGGTGTACACCAATGTTGTCACGGAAAGCTTGTGATTTTGTGGAGTGAGACCCAATGTCCACGTCGTTGACCCTCTTGTGGTGCCAAGACTAGTCCAGTACAGACGAAGTTCGTTGCGGGGCTTGTCCAGCCCATGGCTACGGTGGATACCAACGAGGAAAAGGGTGAGGGGGAGAAAAGACCAACAGAGGACGGAGAGTCGGGCAGAAGAAGACAGCTAGAAGAGTCGCTCAATCAACATCGGAAGAGGATACGGGTGATGGTAAAGGAAGAATCCCAGAATTTCCGATTAAGAAGCGAACGTCACTGGTGGTAAGTCTCCAATACATATACGAAAGACCAATGTCCAGAGAAAAAGGTGTTAGAATCAACGAAGGTGTACTGCTCGGCATCCACCGAGTCTTTTCTACAGATACGTAAGAAAGATTCTAGATTGTCTTCTCCTCCCTAAGTCGGTAGTCAAGACCCTCTTACTCTGATTCAGAAATGCGTACCCTTTCCAAGGTCGACAACGTAAACCTGCAGCATTCTCGCTTTTGTTTTATGGGTTTTGTTTGGCGGCTAACGGAAACAGTTGAATCACGGGTGGCCTTCCAGGCACCCGAGGCAAGAGCTTGCGGCAAAATTAAACCGCTAGAATGTATACTATGTGGACCTATCGGCTATCACAGTAATCAATGCCGCCGGGCAAGGAACGGAAACTCATGATTCTAAACTCACGTCTCTAAACTGGACTTGACCCAGCTCTCCGAGTTCCGATACGCAAAAATATGCAGAATCCGTCGGCAGAAATATCTGCGTCATCGCCATCTCCTCGGACCGGAAGTAGGACCCCATTTTGGTGTTCCGATCAGCGTCTGTTTGGAGAGAAACATGGGGTTAAATGAGAAAATCGAGAGATTGAGTTCTAAAACCGGGTTAGACAATGCAGTCACTTCTTCATTGTGAAACCTTCGACCAGCCGCAGGGATGAGATGACTTTGGACGAGACCAAACTGCGCAGCTCTCGGAGGTGTAAAGCTTCTTCATTCATCCTCCATTTCAATTCAATTCGGTTGGAAAACTGACATCCAGAAACGTACGCTCAACTTCTAGACTTAAGAACCTGAGTGAATTCCATTCAAATGAAGCCAGGCAACAGATATTCTACCCTTGAAGCGGACTCAGAATCAGTGATTATAGAATCAGCTTTCTAAACACCAGCGGACTATGAGGGCCCCAAGATCGACGCTATGGCTGAAACTTGGTAAATTTTCCAAAAAATATGTTCTCTCCAAATTTGCAACGTAAGGTTTTCGCTAACTAAATCAGATTCCGTCAGGTATCTCTCGATTTATGAAGCGTCCAGAGAGACGCACAGAGAAGCGGCAGCGGCTGGATCAATCCGCAAAGAGCCGGAAACCAGTTTTGATTTCAGCGCCCGATTCGAGGTGGAACTTTTCTTCATCGACTGAAGGAGCCGACCGCGCACCGGTTTGAAGGAGCCAGTGCCAAGTTCACCGAAAATGTCAGGAATGAACTTCCTCTGAGGAAAGAACCATTCTCTTCCAAATGACCGCTTTGTCCCTCTGTAAGTTTTCTAAACGCTCTTGAGTGCAATCGAATTCCCGAGAAGATGCGTAATCTCTTCTCTTATCTAAAGATTGGCGGCCGCCTGTTGATGGCATCGATCAGAATTCAAGCTAGAAATCCTCGTCAAATAAATTTCATTGTCTCACCTGACTGTTCTTGGAGACTCGTTGATCAGCAACCAACAGTTACCTCCAGTGCACTCGCTCCTTGTGACTCTCGGCAACTTCTGGAGGGAAAACAGTAGGCAGGCAGCCAGAGAGGCAGCACATGACACTCGATCACATGACAAGTATCCGAATCGACAACTCACAGCGCATGCGTCCGTATTTGTAAGCATGGCCACAGGTGGCGCTCAGGTCGGTTTCGCGCCTTCGGAAACCACCGCTCACAAGAACGCTTGTCTAACACAACCTAGCCGATTACCGTAGTGTTCTATCGGTCGCTCTCTTAAGTCGCCGGAATTTGAGATTTTCGGAGGAGGAGGTGTACCGCCAACAAAATCTTCTAGGCATACGAGGGTGGATTTCGGGGCGGATAGGACGCGCTACTTCAGAGAGCATCTGCCCAACTCGACTCATCATTAGTTTCTCTCGATTCGATTTTTTAAACCACAGACATCAAAGCTAGGTGGGCTTCAGTAACGCTTAAATGAGGGTGGCGCCGGGGAGACCCTCGGTCCGAGAGCAATTGCAGGTTCAGCGCGAAGAACCATGATGCCCCAAACGGTTCGGTCTTCTTTTCCGGTCGTGACTTAAATGAAGAGCGAATGTTCTGAGGATATCGCCCGGAGACACACTAATAGCGATCGAGCGAGAAACCGACAGTGCCCCCCGAAAATTCTGCTCTTTCTTCTGTGCGCGTAGTGCTTGTCGCCGGGGGTACAGGAACGAGGCAAGCGGGCGACGGCATCGTGGTTGACGTGACTCCACCTTGAAATTCCTCTGTGGACCCCACCGAAACTCCGCCTCCCGTGCACCTGAGAAACAATGGCTTCATTTGATGTTGGAATTGATTCAAGGCTCGATGCAGAAAACTTTCCGAAGTTTGTTATCCTGAGGAGTCGAGCAAAGAGTTGCGGCATCGAATCCTATCGATGTCTGTTGGACCCGTCGTTTCCACAAGCTGCTATCTAGACATATGCATGCTCTTCACGGGTGTTGCTTCACGCGGCACGCAGAAATCATGTCATCATTCAAGATGGCGTGCGTATTTATTTACTAGTGAAGAATGATCGGCCCGGATTTTCGTACATTTGTGTGAATTGAGCTCGTTTTCAGGGTTTTCTGAATAGCTCAGAGCGATTGGGAACAAGTTGGCCGATGCTGATACAGGTTTACGACACCATGGAGCTTCGGTTCTGAAGTTTAACAACTTTTTCAAACTTTTTCACCTGTCAGAAGGTAAGCATAGGTGCTCATTTCAAATGTATGAGAGCGAATCGATAGCGGCGCGCATCCGTACGCATGAGATCAGACTGAAAAACCCCAACAATCATGAGATGCGCCGTGGGGAGTTTATGTTATTCATTGCGACGCCGCTTGTAGTTTCAGTCGGAGTTTCTTTTCTCCAAACATGAATTGTTTACACAGAGAGCCGGCTCATGGTTCTCTGGTCTTACTTATTGTTAGAGCAACCTCAAACGGCTTGTCTCTTGAAAATAATCTCGAGGCGATTCGGAAAAATGATAATCTCGAATCAATGTTCTTTTAAGAAACGATCAAACATAGGTTCTCGGGTCCTCGGTTGTTGTGAAGTGATGTTCCTTGGCAGTGGGATCAGGCTGCAGGTCATCCGTGAACGAAGGTAGAAGAGCGTGGCTAGACTGCTAAGAGAGGTCGGCGACGACGTGAGTTCTCTTAAAGAATACAACGATCCTTTCCATTTGCGGTTTTCGATCGCGACCGCCGTGCGTGTACTTTAAATCTGGAAGAAGAGTTCTAGTAGTTTTAAAACGTCCGAGTCCACGGCGGCTGTGCTGCGTGATTATTACTGTTGACTTGAGTCAGTTCCGAGATCTCGTTATCGAGGTTAGTCAGCTCATTTTACGCGCAAGGAACTCTGCTGTGGCTTTTGGGAAGTCTCACAATACGACACTGGACTGTGCGTTGACTTTGAGAATATCGACGGCACATCGGTTAAGAGTCGGCATTACGTGATTGAAATGACAAGGTGCGGATGCGGAAGGAGCTGATTCTGAGTCAACATGTTTCATTCTAGTCTGATTACAGGTGGGAGACGTCCTACTGAGAATCGTTTTTGCTGCTTGTCGAGTTGACGACTCCAGTCATGTTCCGCAAGAAGAAGCGCCCGGTGATTTCGATGCCCACCAACTTCGAGCATAGGGTTCACACAGGGTTCGATCGCCGAGAAGGTCGATATGTCGGCCTGCCGCCTCAGTGGGCTTCGATTATTCAGGTGGCGCCAGAAGATACGAACAGACCTAAGCCCATCGTAGATCCTTCGAATATCACCCCCACGGAGATTCTAGACCTCAAGATGCACGTAAGTCTTCAGTTTTGACAGTTTTTCTGAGGCGTGATCGCGATCTGGACATGTTATTTCTCATTGTGTCCCATCTCCGACAGACAATCGTCCGAGGAACAACGGCGACTTCGAGCACGCGAAATCTCGTGACGCGTTCAAACTCCTTGCGCTCGCATTCGCCTCCGGCGATGAAGAATCAACTGAACTCCATGCATCAAGTTCCTCAGACAATCCAGGAAGATGTGCCATTGCCTGCCTCAGTTTTGTCCCATCAAATGAACCAATCTTTCAGTCATGTCACTGTCCCACAGTCAGTTCCGCACGGCCAGTTGAACACTTCAGCTTCTTCTTTGCCGCCGGGACACATCTTGGCTCCCGCGACCAAAGGTCAATTCGGTAACGTATCCCATGAGCCAGAGGATCGACCGGAGTTCGGGGGGTTTCGGAGATAAAACGTAGAGAGCTCGCACGTACCAACTCGCAGACTATTGCAGGATACAATCCGACAGGAGTGCGGGTGGCTCCGGCTCCATCTAAAGCGCCTCCCGCTAGAGTTCTGATAAACGAGAACAACAATGAGAAACTTCCGCCGCCACCGCCGTTGCCACAGCATAATTCACATCACGGACACCACCAGCCGACGCATCTTCCACCGCATCCTCCGGCCCATAAACCGCCCCAAGCCATGCCCGAAGTGGCCCATCAGCAGCAGCCACCGCAATCTCAACCGCATCACCAACAATCTCAGGTGAGTGACGTTACGGCCGCAGACAACTTCATATCGAAATCCGAATTCAAAGTCTCACTCGGAAGAAATCTTTTCGCAGCATTCTCCACCGAAACCGGCACTCAACCAGGAGAACAATCACGAGAAACCAATGCCGGATGCCAGCCAACGGTTGTCTCACGAGCAGTTCCGAGCAGCGCTTCAAATGGTTGTGTCGCCAGGAGATCCTACATCCGAACTCACGGACTTCGTCAAGATCGGAGAGGGTTCTACGGGCATCGTATGCATTGCAAAACAGCTCTCTTCGAATGAAATAGTTGCCGTTAAGCGTATGGATCTGCGGAAGCAACAACGGCGAGAACTTCTGTTCAACGAGGTTGTGATCATGAGAGACTACAAACACGCGAACATAGTGGATATGTATTCTTCGTACCTTGTTGAAAATGAACTCTGGGTTGTGATGGAGTTTCTACAGGGAGGAGCTCTGACGGACATTGTGACAAATTGCAAAATGGATGAAGTTCAAATCGCTACCGTATGCAAGCAGGTATTGAAAGCTCTTTCGTATCTCCACTCTCAGGGCGTTATTCACCGTGACATAAAAAGCGATTCGATTCTGTTAGCTCGAGACGGTCGCGTCAAGTTGAGCGACTTTGGTTTCTGCGCTCAAGTGAGCGCGGATCTTCCCAAACGGAAGAGTTTGGTCGGAACACCTTACTGGATGGCTCCTGAAGTCATCAGCAGATTGCCGTATGGTCCAGAAGTTGATATCTGGTCCATGGGAATCATGGTGATTGAGATGATCGATTCTGAGCCTCCCTTTTTCAACGAGCCCCCCTTGCAAGCTATGCGACGTATACGAGACATGCCTCCACCCAAAGTGAAGGCCTCCGGCATAAGCGGTACGCGACTCGGCGGTTTCCTTGACAAAATGCTGATTCGGGATCCTTCACAGAGAGCGACTGCTTTTGAACTGTTGCAGCATCCGTTCCTACGGCAGGCCGGAGCGCCCAGCGTCCTGCTGCCTCTCACGCAGCAGAGACCGAACCTGCCTCAAAAGTAGGGACCCCACCTTGAGAGCACAGTTTTAAGACTGAAGCGTATTTCATCTGTTCCACAAAGTGCCTTGTCGATGTGGACGAAGGAGATTCTCTGCAACGATTCCCGGTCGGAGGGCCATCCCCAGCCGGCTTCATTGTCTTACAGTTAGTTCTTGTCGAAAATTATAGTTTCTAATCTTGGAAACCTACCACACGAATCTACATGTAAAGTATTTAATAATTTATACATTAATTTCACTTGTACGTCTAAATTCCCCCAAATCCGGAGTACTTAGAACAGTTGGACGAGCTGTTTTCAGGGCGAGCTACTATGAATTCGAAACACGAAACTGTAACTTGACCCGGTTCGTAGCGTCGTGGTTTCTACGCAAATCACAGCCAATGAGTATGTGAGGGCTGAGAGCACCATCGGAAGATGACTAGTGCATCTACGAAACTTCGATGAGGTTTTCTTTTCATTAACCTAGAATCATTCCATTTTGCGGTAGTTCTTCTCAACGATCTTCCAGGATTCTGTCGTACGACATACAAACGGAAAATGTCTTCATAGAGTGCGACGATGTATCAACTTGACTTTGGCAGCTGTCGTATTGCAATTTCATTGCCATCAGAGATTCGCCTCAAATCGAATATTGCTATTTTAACACACCGTGAATATTGTCTTCCGGAGAGATTGAAGATTTGAATATTAACCAACCATAATTTTTAACTCAGCCTAATTGGTGACCTGACGGACTTGACTAGTTTGGATTTGATGAATGTAAACTTATTTAAGCGGTGGACCAAGAAACATAAAGAGGTTGATTTCTTCACCCTTGTTTGACTCTTCATTCTGGCTAGACTTCGTTTCTGGGCAGATCTCGAATTTGTACCCGGAAATCTTATCATTATCTTATTATTAACCCGGAATCTTATCATCATTATGGAAATTCAAATTTTCCGCATATTTCTTTGGCGTCCCCGCAAGATAAGGGGGACCTCTCAAAAAAGAAACGCGGTCAACCGAAAACGTACGCAGTCACGTTCAAAAACCGCGTTTCTTGCAGTTTAAACGGCGATCCAAAACCACTCGAAGGCCTAACCTATCCCATGTTTCGTCAACTGTCCCGGACTCACTCGGCGTCTAAGATCCAAGAGTCGTTCTCATGCTATGTGAGCTTTTCCTGGTCCCCACTGATTAGGAAGGGGCTTCTCGCGCTCGTTGCGCTTCTTTCCCGGAACTTCTTCAGTTTCCTATGCCTTACGATTTCTCTGAATGACCCAGCATGTCGAGGATCCCTGCATCAATTGAGGTTGCCTGAAGTTTCTACGTCCCGCGTTTCGTCCTCTCAATCGATTTCGCATAACGAAAATCGCGCCCAACAACTCTTTGCAGGCGGTTGCGACCGCCTACGATTCAGTAGTGCTTTCGGTTTCGGGCTTCTGCTTGTTTACCAACAAAGAGCGTGTCCTCTGAGGGCCGAGCGACCGCCGTTAGTGAGATCGTCGCACGGCGGAGGCTATTCTTCCCAAGAATCGGCCCCCTGCGGCCTTTTCCGATCATGGCTAGCACTTTTTACAGGCAGGACATGCCGCCTGAGGGCGGCTACAAATCCCTGACGTTCAAGAGAGTCCCCGGTCAGCAGTACTTCACGTCCCGTTTCCTCGCTGCTTACTTCGCTTCGCTGACCTTGATCAGTTTCACGGGCTTCTGGAGTGGAAGTCAGCGATACCGTCACAAAAAATTGGACAATGCCGATCGTGAGGTTGCTATACATCCCTTCATGGTCGCGGAGCGTGATAGAGCGTATTTGAAATATCTGAAAAAGTCCCGTGAGGAGGAAGAGAGAGTTATGGCAGACGTCCCGAATTGGAAGGTAAGGACCATAAGAGTCGATCGTTGTGAATAGCGGTGCCAATAAGCGGAGCGCAGAATCCGAGAGGCAGATTCACGCTGATTCTGTCCTCGACGACCGCTTGGAATCTATTTGGTTTGACCTGTGTTTGACGCGTGAACCCGCTAAAGCTTGGTATCTGCTCTTCTTTTCGATCTCGAATCTCCATGGGAGTTGCACAGGAAGACATCCCTAGTTCACGATGGTTTCTATTCCAGGTTGGACTATTCTACAGCGAGCCCCTCTACAAGACGCTACCTGAAGACTACCATCTTGATCCCTGCGTCAACGACTATTTCGCCCACACTTCGAATACCGAAATGAGCCGCATTTGGTTCTTCCCCTTCGTCCACTTCAACGGTCATACCATCTTCGCCGATTAAGCTTCGGAATTCTAAATTCTCGGGCTGTCTGCGTGTTGTCAATATGGGGGTTAGAGAATAAATTGTAATTATACAAAAGTTTCGGATTCATGCAGAGCTGTGCAGTTCGATTTTCCAAACCTCCGAAATTCTCCGGGTGAGGTATAAGGTTCACCTTTTGATGGAATATTTAGCTCGCAGAGGGGGATGCGTGGATTGCTGGAACGATTCGAAATCTTAGAGCAGGGTTCCTCAGTTTACTTCTCCTGCCAAGATATTCCCGTGCCCCATTAAATTTGAGAAACCTCCATAGTCACCACTGGGAAAACCAAAACTTGATCGACAAAAGAGTGTAGAATAAACACATTGATATAACAGATCGAACCAGTTTAGATCATCCATCCGAGAAACTGGCAGCGAGGTACATACTTCATGAGTAGAACCTGGAAGTTCAGACATCATTCATCAATCACTCTCCATCAATTCATGGAATAGTTGATCGGAAGTCTACCATATCGATGATGTTTGCCCAATCACGACTTGGGTTGGAATAATCAAGCATAAATTATTCATGGATCCATCAATTCATATAGATAGATGGAGGGCAAAAATGATAAATGTCCAAACTTCCAGGCTGTATTCATGAGAGTTGTGAGCTTTGTCAGCCCTGTGACCCTTGATCGTTGTGTTTCAAAACTCGATTTTCAACCCTGGATGTTCTACAGCTACCTGGAGAGCGACCTGAATCCCCGAATAAACACTTCCCAGATGTGGAAGGAGTACATGATGCACCAAGATCCGGTTTGTTCCATCATGCGTTTTCCCTTCATAATACGTCTTTCACCCTTCGTAAAAGTTTCTCTTCCCACGAAATTTCTGTACGATGCATAAAGGGATCATATGCAACGAGCTATGATGGAGTACTGCAGGCTTCGATCACGTCTTTCGACTTCCTGAATCATTTCCGTATTGCTCTTCTTCGCTGTTGAATTAGAAGCCGGCCCGCGGCTGACCAGGTTTATCTGGTTGCGTTGTTGAGTTTCCCGGCAGGTTTCTGCCTGCGGAATATCCCAAGGAAGTCGCTCATTTCGAATCAAACAGAGAATGACTTGGCGATAATGAAGAAGCGAGATATCCGTGGTTGGGATGTCGTCCGGCTCAAATAACTCCTGGTCGTCCGCTCGGAATGAGCGCTCCAGGGACACTCACTCTCGAGGTAGTGTTCAAACATTGAGATGATCGATGGTCGACGACTCGCGAAGAATTTTCAAAACGCCGGAAATCCGCGTGGCCGCTCATTCCAATGGCGAGTGGAGCAGCCGAAAGCTTCACTCTGTCTGAAAAGCCGTCAGATCAAGATTAATTCAGGTGTAGAAAAAATTCTATGATTTTTTATAATGACATCCCAGCGCTTTAATTGTGTTGTGAGCTCGTAGCGACTTGCCGACAACGTTGGCCTCAAAACGTCGAAATGATGACCTAATCTAAGCCTCATTTTAGGTTGTGAGCGTAAACCGACGGATTCGGGGATGAGATCCCAGGATCGCTTGCTGAGGCTTCTTGTGTAAGTCTTTCCACCGATTCCGCTTCGTCGATTCATAACATCGTACTAATTTTCATTCATCCGTCAAGCATTCCACTATGCACGTCGGCACTCGTGACAAGCACCCGGATTCGACGGCAGACGTCCCTCCTGTGCTTGGGGGATAATTTCATCACAACGCTCGTCAATGGAGTTTTGGACGCGAACCGGGACACTTTACGGAGGAACGAGCCTAATCCACTGGGAACTTGTCAGGAGTATGGAATATTCAAGGTGTGGAAACCTTTGAATCCTATTCACATACCTCTAGGAAGTTTATATCCTCCCCCTGATGACAAAACTCTCATTTCATGTACCCATCCTCAGATCTGCAATGGACGAGCAAGAGGATTGTATGGCTTGCGATTCCCCAGCGGTATATCGGCAGTTTGTGACGATACGGGAGATTACGTTCGCTTCAAAACAACGGTTCGTGGGGGATCTTATGGCTCCCACAGAGATCTGTCGGTGATATGGTCGATTGTAAGTTTTACGGCGAGTTTTCTTCGTCAGATGACTGTGCAGGATTTCTTCTTCGATTTCGACATCAACTATCCTCTGAGTTACGGGGGAGGAACACTCACGGCGGCCTGGCAGTTTTTCGCCGCTGATATCACCGCATATTGGCCTCTAAGGAAGGCCGAGACCGGCGAAGCTCCAAAGGTGCGTGGAAAAGCCCTTATCGAACTTTTTTCACCGCGCACTTACTGCCGATGATCTGGAAAATATATCTAAACGTGAACCATCCGATTCCTACAGATTACGGAGATGTCTATCACTGTTCAGAGACAACCGTACGTGAAGATCACGGGTTTCTATCCGGTGTCGATCGCATTCCGAATATTCTTCGAAGGATCCGTGAGAATTTTCCCTCAATTCAGCCACTCGTTCCTATCCTATCTACTGAAACAAGTGCTTCAGCAGTGGATCGACGGTTACCACACCCAGCTGCCCTTCTGAGTTTCACGTTCGTTCTATGAAAATCGACCCTATCTCGATAAGAAGCTGATGCGGTCACGGGATGTGAATTTTATCGAGACTAAAAAGTTGGAAGGATTTGAACATATCATGGCAGTCTGTTTGCTTCCAATCTTCTTGAGTTTGGCCGCATAACGTTAACTTCCTGAGAAACTTCCGACACGAGAAGAGCCGCACCGAGTTTTCCAAAGAATGCCTCGCGCCGAAATTTCGATTGAACTCCATGAATTGAAATTGTACAGTGCTACCTCGATTATATCAACCCCCGTGTATTTCGCCCCGGATTATGTTAACTCTTGTGATCCAATATGAAGCCCACCTAACCCACTGTGTTTCCTCTGAGTAGCCCACTCTTCGGCCCAGAGCGATCCCACATGACCCACTTCGTGACTCTCTGTGATGCTCTCTCGATTATATCAACCTCGACATCAATTGGTTGATACAATAATCGAGGTAGCACTGTAATGGGAACTCGAGACCCAAGAGAGCTACATCGACGGACGACATTCTTTTAAGAAGCTTCAGTCCTGGCCTAACGTTTACCTGTGCCGGCGGACGCATCGATTGATTCCAGGAAGTGGCCAAATCGAATTTTCTCCTCTTTCCGTGATCCTCACAGTCGACCGGGGTATGATAGGTAGGCTGCAAAATACACTCTCATCGTATCAATACCCAGCGTTCGAGAAGACGAGACCTAGCGTTGTTAATCGAATAGACTTTGAGTTGACACTTGAGAATGCACCACTGCAGAGGAGATCAGGCAGCCAACACCTGGTGGACTTCACGAAACATGGTTTTGAATGTCCTAGTAAACGTTAGTCCAGGATGAGCGTTTCCTGAAAACATGTCGTTCATCGTTTGAGCGCTCTTGGTTCTCTAGTTTCAGCCGTTTCCAGTAGAAATCTCCCTATGTAAAACCGGAGCTGGTTCAGATCAGAAGAGGAAATAGGTGGTCTACGACCCTTCTCAGACCATCCGATCATGAAACTTCGCTAGCGTGAAGTTTAGGATTGGTAGAGCAAGACCATATCAGGATATGTTACGCAAATACGCGAATCAGGGTTTATGAACATTTGAAAATCGGCTTTTCAGCATACAGCGGAGCGGATTGCAGGCACTGAGATCACGAGTTCCGCGATTTTAAACGGCCATATCTTCTGATGCGAACATTTCCGTGAAAAAATCCGATAGGGGCGCTCTACTTCAATCATGGACATCAAGTCGGCGAAGTTGCGGCAAAATCCGAGGGTTCGAAGGTTTTCTTAAAACGACGCCAGAACGGCCTCATGGTCTACTTCGACATAAGACACGACTATTTGAAAAGGCACACGAACGTTGACATTATCTTGTTTGAAGCAATTTATTGCGGATCAAAACACCGTGGAGAAATGTTGTCAAATAGTAAGTGATAAGTATTCCTGAAGCCTGATGATTCAACAACAGCCCATATCAGATCTCCGAGACATGAACGCCGAGGAATAGGGCGACGATTTGAAAGTTCAGCACCTTATTCTTGGTACGGACAATGCCACGATACAATCTCAAGGATGTACATAACCGCGAACTCGATCTGACCAACTTGTCTGGAGATTCACCTGCGAACTGGAGAAAAGAAACAATTTAGACTCACGAGGAGCTTGAGAACGACTCGCTTCGTTCGGTGTGGTTTCAAGAGAGCTGTGCACTCCCTGAGCACGACGAAATATATTGCGATAATTTCCGGCAACACGTCAGAGAGTGTTCGTTGTAGCATCAAAATAGTTTCCAGGAGAAGGGTGGGGCCTTGTCCTGGGGTAAGCACGATGCATCAAAATCTCAAGCGCTAGTTTAAAGAGCAAACGTTTTCGCCGTCTACGGAGTCAAATCTGCCTGAAGATGTTCTCGCCCGTTTGTACAACTATCTCTACGTGAACGCAAAGTCGTTGGGTTTTCCAGGCGTGCTCGGTCTTGCACCCCTTTGACACAGAGTGCCCATGAAATGTCGGCAGCCCTGCAACACTTGGCAGTGCTTGCGGAACCTTTCCAGGGTTTTTCCAAGTGAAATCATAGAATCGGCGTTCATCGATACCTACAGCTTGAGGAACATATCCGTGAACACTTACCGACTCACGAGCGTTGGATTTGTGCGATAGTGTCGGTTCCCAGAGACTGCGGAGAGGAAAACAAGATTTTCAGAGGTGATCCGGAATCAGTCACGGCGTAGGAGCGTCGAATCGTATCAGATAATGTAGGTATTGAAAATCTTCACCTCAGTTTCAGAGTGAGCTAGGTATATTCATCATGATCTAGGATTTCGAGTTGAATATATAGATATCCGTGCATACCTGATCGGACCAATCGATCCCGGCTGTCTGTGACAATAGCTCGACACGACCTGTAAATAACGGAATTCATTGTTAGAGAAATATCTTTGAATCCTCGTTTCCTTAGTGGTGAAGCCGATGCATCAGATAATGTAGGTATAAGGGTCCACACTTCACATTCAGAGTGAGCTAGGTAGTCATCACTGCGAGAGTTTCGAAAGCTTCTCTGGAGTTGAATTTCAAGAGAACGAACCTTTTGATCTGATCGAGAGAACAACTCTCATTGAAGTTTTTTCATTCCTCGCACCTAAAACCAAAGTCTCGGTGAGAATCTGCCGGCCGTTCCGAAGAAGACAGTGTTTCATGTCTTTTCAGTCCGGTGATTCGTCTTCATGAGATCGGTCCCGTCTTGAGTCATCATTGGCTGATTATGAAACGCATGGAGGTATGCAGCCTGAGTTGCCGTACCTTTCGGCGCTCGCAGTCGATACCCCTGAGTTGCGTTTCTTTTCCTACACCTTATAATAGACTTCAACGCCGCGGACTGGGGGTGAAAACCTGAAAGGCGGTCCTGCTTTATGATCCTTTCCGTGGGCAGTATGCTGGCGTTCATGTTTTTGTTATCAGCAAATGGGTATGTTGTCCGCAAGGCAATTAGGACCCGAAAGATGTAAAACCATCATGATAGTTCCGGACGTTCGTCAACGTCTCAAATGAATGAAACTCTTCGAAGGGACTCACCTCCTCAAGGTTCGACTAGCTCGGAATGGCCATGAGATGCGATCCGCTATTCTCAGAGCACGGCTCCTCATTCCGGACCTGGGAATCGAATGAAACTGTCAGAATCGCACAAACATCTCGAACAGTCGGTGTCATGTTACGCGTTACATTCAGTTAATCTGTTTCACCACTGATCAGTCTGCCGGGAAAAGAAGACCAGAAAATGATTTGAATTTCATCACACAGTTAATTCTTTACTCGATGGAGTCGAGAGACGACTGCAGTGGCATCTTACCTCGTGGCATGGAGAGCGGCCAATCACACACTCTCAAGGGTCACGGTCCCAAGCTCCCAGGGTAGAAAGCCGGAACGCCGATTTGGTTGAGGAAACTCCTCACGGAAAGCGGACCAAGATCTATCCTCGAATCTTTCCATTACCTGTAAGGAAGGGAGTTTTGAGATATCTGAGATTTTGATTACGAAGGGCAGTCGCCGCCAGTGCCATAACTCCGAGGAGAAGATGTTCATCGTCAGAAAGCCGTTTAGCATCACAGAATTCAGCGACTCTAGTCTGAATGAAGGTTCTTTTCATCATGATGAACATCTAGGATTTTGATTCATTTCTGAAGATATTCAAGCTGAGAGATCAGCGGTCAGATTGTTTCGAAGATCACCTAGTCCCAAAAGAACGACAACCGATCTTTCGAGTAACCATGGACCGACTTAGTGTCACCTCGTGAGACTGATTCCCAAACCTGTCATCATAAGGCTGGAGATTTTGTCCGCGGGTTTGTCAGAGAAGAAGTGGATAAACTCACCTCCAAGCGGTTTCACCGAACTCCTGGTGCGATGCACTGAATAGAACTGAGAGCGCTCGGGAGATCAAGAGTCTGCGAATCAAGAGTGAAACTTTTCAGTCGGGAAGCTCAATGTTTCGTAACATTCATTGCTTTCGGCCTGGAGAATCAGAAAATCCAATCATTCATGGGGGACTCAGCCTGGGGCGGTTATAGATATCATCACTACTCGAAACCAGAATAAGAATGTCGAAATTACTAATTAACACGGAAAGCACCGATTTCTCACCAAATTGTGATACGAGACAGGGAGCAACGGCCAAGATCGGTATGGGGGTTGGTCGATAGCCTGTGAAGGGAGATTTCATGTAAGAACTGATATCGCCACGCTTCGGGACTTCATGTGCCAGCGAGATGAGAGAGATTCAGACATGGAGGATTATCTGTCTTTGTCGAATCCCTCGCCGATGGGTTCTGCCTTTTCAGGCACGACGATTCTGGATTCGACCGCAGACGCGTTAAATTTCATCATTTTTACTTCTACCGGTTTGTTTTCTTCACACTACACGATGTGATTTCGAAAAAGACTACTAACCTCAACAACTTCCTCAGCATCCGACATCCCGAAGAAGGGCTTCCATCAGAATCTGCAGCGGAGGAAACTCGGAATCAATACCATTAAATCAACCTCGAGATCATCTTATAGTGTGAAGTGCGTCAGTCCAAGTGGTAAATTTTTATCAATCATGATTCTCAGCGTGGTGCATGAAGTTGTCATCATTGTTGCGGCGCTATCTCTCCTCAAAAACGACAATGGATTATGGTACTCACATGATAACGAAAGCTTTCATAGACTTTTCCTGCCAGAGACTCAGTTGTGGAGGACTGGAATTCGTCAAACTCTCCCGGATCACTAAGGGGCAGACTCTCGCTCTGAACGGAGCTGCCTGATCAATATCAAATACACAATATTTGAAACCGGAGTTCTGGCTGGGTCTAAGATCTGTCCGTTGAGGAGAGTAGCTCCGTTTCGAGTGGTTGGTAAGCCTGGAGAGGAAGGAATCATTGAAAACATCGAAATTCGAGAGACTGCAGACACTGAGACTCGAGGATCACGAACGTGATTTTCAGCTGAGTTTTAAAAGAATCTTCAGAGAAGTCTGAATTACGTCCCTTGATTTATCATCATAGGTTCGCTAGCAATAGACTTTTGAAACGCGAAGCTGTAGTTACCTTTTGCGGCGATTTATTCGAAATAATTCCTGAGAGCTCGAGGTATTTCGCAGAAGCCGTATGCGATCTGCAATGATCAAGGTTCAGTCACGCGTTCCACACTTATGCTCACAACAGCTATCGCTCGAGCGAGTACCAATGTTCTGAAGTCGCGTTCGAAACCAGGATACTTGAACAAGTTTCGCGGTCCGAATCACGACGAAGAACATTAGTTATATCGAGCAGATCAGAGTTGGTAGAGTTAGGATTAATCACAGTCATTCATTGGATTGACAGATTATGGGTTGACATCATTTCTGCTCTTTAGCCGCTCACTCGAGAATCTGGGCGATCCCGAGACTTTCCTTACCGAGTATGCACCAGAGTCTCGAACATTCGAGTTCTCCGTTGACCACCGGGCACCCATGTCTGATCTCGACGGAGATCCTTCTGGAATAAAGGAAAACGGTTAAGAGTTGGCATCAGTGCATTAGTCGTGAAATTTAGATTGTAGTTTCGTCATCAGAAATGGTTTAGTGTCTAATCACTGCCAGTCATAAACACGGACCAGTTATCATCAGAAGCGTATTCGTAACAGAAGAAGGGAAAACCAAGTCTGTGTCAGCTTCAAGTCATAATTTGAACTCACCACGGAATTTCGCTCGCAATATAAAGGTTGAGAACCACTGGTTTAGGTGATTCCAACTGCCACAGCTGCACCTACCGCGAACCAATGAATTAGGCCGGCATTATTTGCAGTGCAGTCGCCATCCGTGTGTTCACGCTCAGAGATAGGTCGTCGGACTCCTAACAGAAAAGAACCGAATTTCTCCGCATTATTCCTTGATCTTATGATTAACACTCGGATTGAGTTTTGATGGTGCCCTCAGATCTCATAATCTTGCTAACTCATTACGATCGTCCTTCTCGAAATGCGTTCTGAGCTCCTCCTCAAAACTTTTGGAACCGCGAAGAGGAAGCCGAAGCGTCCCCTTGCAAACCGAAAAGCAAGATTCGGAGATCATACTAGCAAGTCTTACGAACTCTCGCTCACGGTAATTTTCTGCATCATTGGGCCGACGCGCTGTTTCTTTTGATGCCAGCTACCCGCTAGTAACACGTGGTCCACTTACCGCGTTCATCTTCGAGTCGCACGAGATTCTTAATTTCATCCAGGCTCGAACTGTACGTATGGAACACTCACTCCCTGAGTATAGCACCCAGTTGGGATAACTGAAATTCTCACTCCTGAAAGAGGTGAAAACCGTCGTCGTGAGTTTGGGGAAACGCCAACCGCCGTCGCGCGGTGCACGTGGTAGCATCAGAAAGACTAATCCAACGCACACGGTGATTCGCCATAATGAGCAATTTGTCCTCATGTTGAAAGGAAGCAAATGTTCATCCTACATGTGACCCAACTCACCTTTGTCTTCATTGTTTTCGTGTACCATCGTCGAGCAGCGCGGTAACGCAATTCGGCAACGCGGGCGTCCTCGACGACTAACACAATAAAAAGACTCGTGATCGGCTGCTCCCTCCATTTATACTGTCGGCCATAGCAGTAGCTTTCTGAGTGTGGCGCGCAAGTTTTTTCAAACAACGCGCGTCGCCTCCGCCGTGGGTTTGCATCTTGAATGAGCAGAAGAACGGGTATACGGCTATTTTTGTTCATCGAAGCTCTGCTCCTCTAAAGCGGCGTAGAAGGAATGTACGCTGAAAAGTAGGAGGAAAAAATTACTTGGAACTCGCGACCTGGAGTTGAGAATATTGCTGATGATGATCACTGCTGATACGAGACGAAACCTCAGGCAGGACCATGATCGTTGCTGTTCCCGTCATGCCTAATTCGGTACATCTTCGCTAGTGCGAAATTTCGCAGGTGAAGCAACGAGTACCTAGATGTCGGATGAAATGAATGGCGGCAGGTTATTCGCAAGAGCGAAAGGATCTTATGCCGATTCTACATCTTGCACGGACACAAAGTTCAATATTATGATCACAGAGGGACAGTTTTCTGGATCACGATGTGAAGCTTTGTGTTGTTTCGGTGTGGAGAGTTGTGCATTAGAAGATTGCGGGGGAGGGGGGGGGAAAGGGGGGCTAAGCTCCGCAGACTTCTCGAGACACGAATTTGGTCGTTTACCTGGATTTCTCTCTGAAATTGAAGCCTCAGAGAGTTTTATTGAAGCCTCAGAGAAGTCAGTTGAAATCTCGTCGCCTCATGATGAGAGAGGAGTATGGAGAACGATTCCAAAAATCAACTTGGATGGTATGAGTGTTGAGGGTTTTGGGGGAACTAAAACTAAAGTGCCGCCAGCCCCGTGTTGCGTCATCGCAATGAGCCCCAGAGTGATCACTGGAAGACTTTTCGGCTGCGACACTGTAGACAGGAGTCCTTAAACAAATCAGAGATATTTCAACGAGCTCCTCGAATCAAGTTATCCTTGTCTCCCGAAAGATGACTCAACTAGCGGTTCGAACGTGTCGGCTCTCAGGTCGGTTGTCATCCCGAAAGGGCTGGAAGTTTGGCGCGGTCCTCGAATTTCCGCGCCTATTCACAGGAATTGCTGTGTCATTCTCTATTTCCGACTGGAATAATCGAAAATTCGCGGCATCCCGAGAATATGGCTGAAAATCGCTGATTCCGTCGCGGCCACGTCGAGCTTCAGCCTAAATTATTGCTCTCGAAAAAACAACAACTTCGACCACCGGCACCGGGTCCATCAGCTCAGGCTGCATAAGTGTACATATAAGACCTCCTAAGCGCTTCCTTGGAGAAGATCGTTGCTAAGGTCTTCTGTTTTTTTTGTGACCTTCAAGTTGGATACGGAGCATTGAAAAGGTCGGAGTATTGTCGGAAGACCAAACAGCTGCCATCGCTCGACTCATACTTCCCGGCAGTGAAGTGAGCGTTCTCAAATGGCAGCTCCATTCGATCGGATCTACGCCATACTTTAGGGTTATCCCCGGGAATTCCCTGGCCCTTACTGAAGACAGCAGGATATATTCTCCAAGGGGAAAAAACCGTCGGTTTATCCTGATACGAACTCTTTTATCCTTATGGTGACTGCAAACCAGTTATTCCCAGTTATGGAGATGTGAGGTTTCCGATTCCATGAGTGAATGAATTTTGGATTGTAGAACTAGCACGCTTCACAACTATCCCGAAATTTTCCATGAAGCGTGGAACGGCCTGTCGTTTGATCGAATCACTATTTTCCCGAGAGTCCCTAGCTCGAGTTGCGCAGAACTCTTCTGCAGCTTTGAGGAATAGTTGCAACGGCTGACTCCAGGATAAATTGAAGACCCAAGATGTTGAAATCCTCCGGCGACGGTGGCCTCCAAAACCATGTTAACTCATGCGCGAGGAAAGAAAGTGTATCGCTTCCGAAGAAGCTCGTCTTTCAGCATACTCTCGTAGTTTTATTACATGAAGGAACGATTGGTTGACATTTCGGTTTCAGAAACTGGCCTTGCAATTCTTGAGCATCCTCGGGTGGCCACAGTGTGCTATTCGAACAATCTTGCTCACAGAGCCCTGGCAGGTAATCTTGGCGATCGCAGTCAATGACGTAAACTCCTACAAAGTCTGTGCGCTTGATGTCCCAATCCGAGTTGCAGAACCAAGTCACGTTGAAATGATTTATCCATCGATCCTCCCTGCGCTCGTAAGCAGCCCAGTCCCGGCAGGCGCACCTAATCGTAGTCCGTGATGGGTCAGTCAAACTCGGGAAGACATCGAAGTCGGAACTCTATGTGAACCTGTTACTCTGCGTTTTTCGAACTCACCGATCTCTGTCCGCCACGTCGTGATAAAACATTTTTTTCTCGGAGTCGTAACGACAAACCTCATAGATTCGTCTCGCAGAAATATACTTCTCGTTGGTAAAACGGTACTTGAGCTGGCAAACGGGTGAGCACGGGATCAGTCCCCCCTTAGGCACCCAAACATATGCATCGTCCGCATCACAACTCGCTGAAGAGAGTGACAATTATTGTCATTAATGAGGTCGAAGAAAATATCGCCTTCCCAGACTCAGAGAGAAGACTCACCTCTGTGCATGTTCGTGGGGAAGCAGAACTTGTCTGGGTCAGCATTGACTTTGACAATCAGTGTCAACGAAAGAGGCACCAGAGCTCGGAATGCTGACCCCATGATCACTGAATCCCTTCCAGATAGCTCTTCCAAGAAACTTATACTCTTGAGTTAGTGACGGAAGAGTCTCCGAGCACATGCTCCAGCCTGCGGAGCGTCGTGCTACCGAATAATCTCGACCGAATCCAGCCCAGGAGATCGGGAAGGGGCATGTTCTCACACAGTCGCCGTTGTCACTTGATTATGATGAAGTGGCTGACATGACTAACGGGAGTGTATCATTTGTTCTTATGAAACCATTCGTTCTCAACCATCCAGGACGGATGTTGTTTTTCCGACCAATTACGGTAAAAGCGCTCCCTGAAGGTGTTGAGCGCTCGAGAATGTGAGGAATAATCAGTGAGATCCAATTCTTGGAGTGTTGCAGGATGAAGTTCCCGGGATGGATATAAAGTGGTTTGTATCTACGGTATCCCGCGAATCTTCTCGAGAAGAGGGCAACGCCAAACTTGTCAAGTATTTTGTAATCTAAGAAACAGGCTGCCTCTTCCGAAACCTCCCACATCGGGAGATGACAAGGTATTCTAAGAAAGCAGGGAAGGTCCATGAGTCCATGTTCGGCACCACATTTGTTCAGTTCTAATAGAATTTGGTTATGACGAGCTCCTTTGTGAAGATGTTTTACTGTAAGTCATCAGTCACCAACCTTTCGGTCAAAATTCACGGAGATAGCAATTTGGAGAAATATACTGGACTACGTGAGGAATCGAAAACGTGAATAATCGAGCCGGCGAAATCGATGAATTTCTCGGGGAACCGAAATAGATTGAGGGGAGGGGGGTAAGCCTAGAGCTTCTTCACTGTAGCTCCTTGAATGTTTCTCCCCGTGGAAGCCGAACGCTCCGTTGAGGGATACTCGAGCTCGCCACTCGCAACGAAGGGGAATACTGTATCTCCGACCACCCTCTTTCATTGTTAAATAAAAACGCTTTTGAATTGAATTGAATACAATCTAGAGCGGTTGCAGTGGTCTGAGGACAATATTTTGCCTCTTGCGTGTGCTCCAACCCTGGTCTAGGTGTTCCCTGAAATGATGGTGCGATCGAGCCATCGATCCTTCCAGAAACACGCATTGATCCAAAGATTCAAAGGGAATTCGGGGGGATCTCAAACTCCGGAACGTTGAGACGTGATCGGGCAGAACTTCTTCTTAATCTAGTCGTGCAATGCTCGAGCCATGACGAACATAGAATCAGTTTCGCGGATCCCTCGTGGCTGCTCACATGCTGCATTAGGCTTGTAAGCATGCCTCGTTTCGACGAGTATGAATACACATATATATCCAACTCCACGTGCCCTAAAGTCCAGCTCATAGAGGACCTTTCGTCGCATCAAAATGTCCCGCGTCCCGCCCATATGTGCGCGAGGTTCCTTCTACGGAATGTTCCTTGAAGTAGAATTTCCTTGTACGCGGCTTTTTCTCTATCCGGGACTTTAGGGTGCTATCATTGGCCCTGACATTTTTTCAATAGGCATTTTGAGGTCAACTGACGCTGTTGACCGCCGCAAGCTTCTCATTCATGAAACAGATCGTTCGAAAATTCTGAATGTAACTTTGCTCCCGTACACACTAAAACTTCTTGAGCTAGCTTTTACTTGTGAAGTAGACGAATTCAGTATGCGGAATTCCTCCCCTATGATGGAGAATGTAAGCTTTATTCACGTGTACAGGATGAACTTTTTTGTGAGGACTAGATCACAGAAGCAGTATACAGATATTACAGAATTATACTTTGGAATAGAAACATCTCGTGGCTTATATGCTACTAGTAACGAGCATACGCGTACGGTACATAAACTGGCGAGGCGTAGGAAGCGCTCCCCGTCGGAGCCTGTAGGGCAGCTTCCGCTCCTGTGGGCGCTGAGGATTGAATCGTCACATCGGCGGGGTTCTTCGATTCGGTTCCAAGCTCGTTCGTGATGATTTCAGCGCGGTATCCGTTCTCGTCAGCAGTGTATTTAACAGTCCTGGAGCGACCGTCGGCCAAAGTGATCGTGTATTCTCCAGTAACTTTTCCTGTACCGTCGCCCTGTTGGGAGTGCGAGTGCGATCCTTCGGGATCTTCGGCAGAGTACGAAAACTCAAAAGGTTGGGGAGGGTAGTTCTCTTCCTGTGCGGCGGTGACTGCAACGAGGGCAGCAAGCGCCACGGCCGGCAATAAGAAACGCTGAAATCGAATCGGAGAACTGTTGAATTTCAAGTTTTTCACGACCCTCCATTTCCACAGATTATCATGACCGAGGGTTGTGGTTCCAGATCGAGTCCAGCCAAAATCATGCTCTCGAGCCTCTGCAGTTTCTCGAACGGGAAAACACTACCAGCCACTCGGTTCATGACCGCAACCACCGAATCGTGGGAAAAGACCGCTTCGGAGCACATTGATATTTCGTAGAAGAGTCGATGATCTCGGAATCTCAGAAGCGATCTATCTACGTACAATCCATACCATTTTTGCCGATGGAAGAAAAGGTCCGTATTGCTGATACGCTTGAATGGTTAGCGGTTTTATAGCAGTGCTTCCCCTGCTTGATAGCGTCTCTCCCCTGACCAAGCGTCAGCCAAGGTCGTAGATGGTCGAAGATGCCACATTTCGTGCAAACTTGCGATATTGTGGTTCATCGGTATCCATACGTCGCTGGCTGGCCGAAATCATGCTATTTTCTGATCGAATTCGGATGTTTCGTCTAATGACTTGAATCAATGATTCGTCAACTCATACTCTTTGAAGCTGAGTCCTCAACGCGAAAGCTGATCCCTCGCTGCGCGGAATCCAGCCAAAACGCTCAAAGATTCCAGATTCGAGTATTGTTCTTCGATGGGCCCAGCTATGATTATTCGGACTTTCTCGGTTCGACAATGAGCGTGAATTCGAGGGTATAACATCGTCGAGAATAGCAAGGATTGTTCTATCGATCGTTTAATCATTTCGGAATTATTGTCACTCGGCTCACCATCGATTTGGACTTCGGACATTGCGATTATCCGAATTTGAGAAAAAATGAAGAGAAATAGTACGGGGTTCGTTTAGTTTCGAACATTAAATCCTTCATCGTAAGTTGTGTGTCTGCAATAAAGCAGGATTTATATTCCTCATCATATACATACATATGTATGAAGTGATGAGGAATTTTCGAGCTAATCATCTAAAGTCCCGTTGCCGGCTGCGCGTGATCTTTTCGTTGGTTTTCTGGAAGTTGCCAAACCGATGCTCGTGTCACAAAACCGTTTTGACCCGAGCCGACCCCCGCGCGCTTGCCCACCGCCAACACAAAACTTTTCCGTCAAAGCAAACGATGACGTAACGTGTGACACTGTCTGGGGTGGAGTAGAGAAATACGACAGCGGTTGACGCTGAGTGGAAGCATACGATCAGCTTCTGCATCCAACGGTCGAAGTCCACTGAAAGAGCCTTGGTGTTCTTCAATCAAAATCAGACGACTTCGTGCTGCCTCCTGCCGTCGCGTCTCCGTTTCGATCGCGCGCATCGAGAATCCGATACACTTCTCGGGGAATTCCTTGTAAGAGGGACGAAATGAAATAGTGAATCAACAAAAGACACGAGGAAAACGGTCACGAAGGACTAAAAGTATCGGAGCTTTTGCCGCGTCAATTTTGAATGAGGTTTACATACTTCAGGTGCTTTGAGCAGCGATGACACTCGTGTTAGCACATGCTATCACGATGCTGCCTGTCAATGGCTGTACAAGCTCGTTGGTGACATTGAAACGCGTGAAGACGAATCAATCAATGGGAAAATTTTCGTTTTCTCCTCGCTTCCATGTGATGGCTCGTCGCCCGCTGCGAAATATCTTCCGCTGAGAGAATCCCAATCATGAGGAGGAATTGAAACAGCTTAGTCGTCAGAAGAGGCTCCAAAAAGGAGGGCATGAAGGGCATGATATCATGGAATCATAGTCCGACCGGACGGTCTCGTGATAAGCGTGGTCTGCAACAATTGGTATCTTTCAGCACAAACTTTATATTTCTCATATTGTGAATATCATTATTCTGCTTCTTTGGCACAGCATTGATATTCCTTTCGTCGAGATTTCAGAGCTTGATCGCGAGGTTCCGACTATCGTGAAGATGATACCGAAATTGTTATCTCAGGTTGTTCCGTACCAGAGGCCGCCCAAGTGTAGGTAGCAGACCACTGCGATACCGGTTGGGAAAACGGGTAGAAGGATCAATGCTCAGTTCCACGAGTCTTGACATCAAAATAAGGGTATTTGGCACAAAAAAGAATCGCCTCCGAGAATTTTCATATCTCTCGCAGCTAAGGATTTCGATATTTATTCGCTTTGTTCAAAGGCTTGCTTTACGCTTTCGTTCAGATTCTCATGGTTGATGGAATGACGGAGGAAATTTTCGTCCCTCAAACGGTCTGGAGATCAATCTGGAGCCATTTTCTTTCCGCTTCGAAGCTCAAATGTTTCGGAGAATCAGCCAAGACGACCCTAACAATCTACCAGCTCGGTTCCTAGCTTTTTTCCGCCGTGTGAATCCCAGGTTTCTGAAACTCCGTGGAAGCGAACCTTGCCTTTTACGAACATGGTTTGCCACCTTGTGATCCAAGGCAAGGCAAGTGTCTTGGACGGAAAGCATTTGACAGTCAGATCCATCGAGTCGTGACCCGAATGACCCGTGCTTGGACTTTGCATCGCTCTGGATAGACAGTTAGCGAGGAGTAGTCGTGTGAAAATATTTCTTTATTATTCTTAACTACATTTTTACATCTAGTACGGACTTCTCCGGTCAACAATTTCTCAACTTTCCTCCGAGTTTCTCGATTCTCGTTGCACTCCCCCCTATTTCTGGGGGTTCCCGTGCGGAGCCCCCATCCAGACTAATTCCCCCGATTCGAAAGTTTCGTGGGTCGGTATGACCGTTCCTAGATGATTTCTCGACCGAGAAGCGGCGGCGGCCGTTGATCATCTTCACTCCTGATTTAGGGGTTGGTGTCTCGATCGAGTTACAGATATGATAATTATGTAGAAAGAGATGAACTACAACATAAATACGAAAGGCGAGATGAGCAGCTGAGGACTAGCGTAAGGGTAGGACCGCAGAAAGTTTGAGGAATTAGGAGTGAGAAGGCAGCGCAACAATGTTTGACAGACTAGAACTTCAATGAAGAAAACAACACTGGCGGTTGACAGAAGACGAACAAGAAGAGTGTAAATAAGATGTCAACTTGGGAAGGATGAGGAATTTGTCAAGAGTCGAGACGAGAAGAGTCAGGTGAAGATTGACAGAGCTATCAGTGACGCGCAGCACGGCAAGCCGTGACCTTGGGATCGAAAGATTTGAGACGCAGTTTTCAAACTTAGAAACGAGCTCCCCGCTGGGGTCGGTAGCTCGAGTATTTTGGCGGAGAGAATACATTGTTCAGATACGAAGCCTCGCCGGCTTGTTCCGTGGGTTTCGCGGTCTCTGCTGAAGGAGCGTCGGTGAGGGTCGAGGCTTCGAGGGCGGCTCCGGCTGGGGCGGCAGCAGGTGCTGAACCCTGAGAGGTCGGTCCTAAGAGCGCTGCCTCAGCACCAGTGGGAGCTGAAGATTGAATGGTGACGTCTGCGGGGTTCTTCGACTCCGTTCCGAGCTCGTTGGTGACTATTTCAGCGCGATATCCGTTTTCATCGGCGGTGTACTTCACGGTTCTCATACGTCCGTCGGCAAGCATGATGGAATACTGTCCCGTGACCGTTTTCCCGTCGGAGGACGAGGAGTGGGAGTGGGAGCCTTCAGCATCAGAAGCTGAGTACTCGAAGGCATACGGCATGGGAGGGGCAACTTCCTCAGCGGGCTGAGGCTCTTGAGCAGCTGTATCCAAGTCATAGAAAGGCTTGGCAGCGGCTGCAGCTACGAGCAGTCCGACAGCGAAGAGTACGCGCTGTAAAGGAAAGAAATATGGATTTATCGAAGCCAAATCCCATGGCAACTCGGATTCCACCAACAAAAGTCGCCGTCTGATCCCGGACACCCTCGACCAGAGTCAGCTAACATCCTTTGGAAGCCAACTTTGGAAGCTTAATCCAAATAGATCAGAATCCGTCACGGTGACGAAACGGGACACATCGATTCAGCACGTTAATCACTGTCACTGGCGATGAACTTCGGAACCGATCTCGAGAAACTCGCGGCACTCGGTCTCAACGTAAACTTCAAACTCGGCATGGTGCTCACTAAGAAAGATGTTCCTACCATGGTGTGCGATGGTTGTTCAGCGAAAGTTCGTCTCCTAAGTGAGCTGTAGGTCTTCCGTCGGTTGGGTCTTTATATAGAAGAAGCTGTGTCTCCGTCTTCCCCCTTGACGTCTGCGCGTCGACATTCTCTGGTTCCTTCGGCGGGCCATCGGCGGCAACAACCACGACAACAACGACAGCTACACCGCTCAGCTGAAGTGGCCGCTGTTTGCCTCGCGGTGGCGGCTGGGCGAAGCTCGCTAGGCCGACAAATTGAGGGTACAAAGGTAAACAATTATTCGTCGCCGTCATGGTCCGTAATGATATTAGAGGGAGAATTTTGCAGATGAGGTGTGTTTTCGAGGCCTATTTCAGTCTATTTCTGGTGAGGTGTCTGCGGATAGTGTTCCGCCGAGACAATCAATCATAATTTCTAACGAACGAGTCAGCGAATCAATTATAATAAATTAAGTATCTGATGGACTAACGGGCGGTTGCTCGCGCGGACGGCCGAATGGAAACGAAAAGGTTGACCAGGAGAAGGAATGATGCGTGGGCAGGTGGATGAAGGGCTCGTCATTGGACACCGCGTGAACTGTTCCTTTGGTAGTCAGTGTTCTGTCTGACGAGAGGTGAAGATCGCACACCCAAACGATTCGCAAAACGACCCATCAGCGGTTATTTTGATTTGACGTTTGATGTCCGATTGAATCGAAGGCATGGGAGCTCTTTTCTTTCAACCCGCGCTGTTTGATCTTCAGATGCCGGCGTAAGGGAAGGGAGATTCTCGTTCATCGCTGAAGAATTAACCTTTCTATTAATCAAAATGAAAAACTTCGATCAAGAATTGAAGCCGAGGTCTTCTGGGACAGAAAAGCTCCTACTTCGTTCACCGAAGTCTTCAACTCCCATTCTGCACGTCGTCCGAGGCCGTGTTCAGATTCCTTTCGCTGCAACTTCTGCTACCTACGCTCGTACCTCGGAAATGGTTGCAGTGATTCATATTTTCATAGAGCGGATTAACACTGAAGCACTGCATCGTGTTGTGTCCGGCAACCTCAGAGTACGCGGCTTCCGCAAAACGGAGCGGAATCAACGGGGGCGGCGGAGCGATAAGAGAAATCCGAGACGACAAACACCAAGGGATTATTCCTTGGGCAAACAGCCTTCGCGATACTCAAAAATATCCACCGCAGGAGCAATTGTAAAATCGTTCTGTTGGCATCCCACACATGTCGACCCATAGTGAACATTGCATGTGCCATAAAACAAGAAAAAATCACAAAAACAAGAATTCACGGCTTTTCCATGAAAGCGCGGTCATAAACTGCACAGAATTCATTCTCAGATTCTGATGATGCCACCGAAACGGTTTCCATAAGGCTATGCAGGCTCTTTTGCCGTCTTATGAGTTTGACCCATTCATCTAAAAGGAAGAGCTGATCATCAGGAAACTGTCTCTCGGTAAAACATCGTCGAAGCCGTTTCAGACAATCCTCGGAATGAATAGCGACTCCGGGCCGGAACCTCCATGCTTACCGGCCATCATTTCGCGAAGTTATCTTTTAGGACGATATTCGGAACCGATGCTCTTCGGATCAAACATGAAGTGACAAGGCTTGTACGCCCCAATTCAGATGTTACAAGTTTTTTGATACAACAACTATCATTCGGTTCTGTGGATGAGTATAGGCGCTCGGTATCGACCTTTCATATCGTACCTGCGAACCCAATACAAAAAGAGAAACCACCCCATCGATCTTAGAAACCAAACTTCGCAACCGATGCTCATCAACTCATGCAGGTCTTCAAAAACAAATAGCTTTGGATTTTCTCGTTCATCAAAGCGTCGATCTATCAGTTCTCGCTCGCTCGCTCGCTCGCTCGCCCGCCCGCTCATTCACCTCGCCAATCCGTTCGGCGTTATCTGTGAAGCTTCGTGTTTGTGAAAATTGCACAGAAGCGATCGCGAGCCGATACCCGGTGTGCAGGTCAATGATTCAACTCCTCAGCCCCTTGTCCGCTCCCCCATACTGACTCACAGTTTCACTGACTTACTGACTGACTGACCGACCGACTGACGTGCTGCCTGACACTGACCGTGATCAAGAAGCGATGACGTCGACTTCAGCGGTTTCGAAAGCGTTGTCCGTTGAACAACAGGCTCAATTCATTTGTTATCTGGTCATAATAACTCGACGGTTGAAGTGTCGACGGTGGTCAATCGGACAGGAGTTTTGCTGTATGCAGGTCGACTAAGTGCGGCCGCTTCACGCATGGCTCGCAGTCACACGAAGTCACAAAAATCATAGACGACGCCACTGTTCGGTCCGTCTTGTGCTTTGACCCCAAAGGTCGGTATCGACGACACCTCCGCAGGTTCACATAATCGAACGTTTTACGCAACTTACTCGGTTGTCTGTGCGTGCGTGCGTGCGTGCGTGCGTGCGTCTGTCCGTCTCGTGAGCTGTCTTGCTCGAACGGGACCACGCCAACACACCGCCACTAGTCACCGCTGATTCATTCACCCTTTGAACAAAATGTCTGATTCTTTGGATTTTTTTTTCGGGTTTCGGGTGATCTATCTTCAACGACCAAACGAGCGGCCTTTGTGAACTAAGAGCATCTGACCAGGCAGAGTTCTAACGCCCTTCTCGTGACGTAACCACGAGACGTTTCGCGACCGAGTGAGACTGAAATAAGGACCGACTTGGACAGGCCACCCAGCTGTCTTCGATCGGACCGTCAGCAACACGTGTACCTTGTTAGACTTCCTCTATTCTCGAGGCTTTCGTTAACGATTCCGTGTTTGTTTGAACTGTATGCAAGCGTGATTAACATTTATTGGTCGTCCCTAGTTTTTACGACAGCTAATGTGGAGTTTCTCACGTTACGCTGCACGGCGGCTCGAGGTATCATCATCATCATCATCATCATCATCATAACGATATTGAGTGAGAACAGCTGAACTTTCACTTCTATTTTCTCTCAATCGTTTTCTAGACGTGACCTTGACTTTGGGTCACGGAGTGGCAGAAATTTGTTTCATACGGCCTAATCCAAACGCTGCGGCGGACGCTAAACGTTCGCTTGATCGTCTACTGGCTTTTCAATCACAACATCAAGCAATCAAGAAATGGAAATTGATTCTTCTGCCTGAACGTGATCAATCGAGCACTGCTAACAGAAACTTGTGTGGGAAACAGATTTTCCGCTTCCTCCTGGCGCTTCGCAGACTGTGAAATATCAGTGAGCACTGTTGACCCTTTCAGAAATGTAGAAGGAGCTGGGAGTCGTCTGGATCAGTGAGATTTTGTCGGTTAGTGGTGTTTTTGGAGAAAATCGAGCCAAAGGATATCATTCTTTCACTGACTTCTGCGGGGGAACTGGCAAGCCATTGTCCCGAGCACATCACTCGAATAAATAGTCCATGTCTATTTCACCGATTTCGCAGCACAATAAATCTCGTGTGAATTTCCGTCGCTCCAGATCGCTGAGCAGAGAGAAATCCACGTACATCGGAACTATGTCCAGATGGCCATGCTGAAATCGGGGGCGGTTCTCGCGCACTGAAATCACTTGTATTTCGGTGCAATATATTTCCAGCTCGATCCAGCTGCCGTACATACGCGGGATGAGCTGATTGGCTAGTTCGACTAGGAGCTCCACAGGTTTGCAAGAGCTCTCGCACAAGTTTGGAAAGCTCAGGAAATCCGGAAACTATTTGCACCATGTTTTCAGGGTCTCCTTGGGAAGCAGTACTCAAACTCGTTACTTGATTCGAAGTTCCAAGTTTTCAATGTTTGAATCATAGAACGAATCGATTCTCCACGACGTCCGCGAAAACGAAAGCTGTGCAACCCAATCATGACTGTACCGAATGATGTTCACAAGACAAGCGCAGTCGCCCGCGGTGATCTTCCTTGATACCCAATCCAAGTAAGACTCGGGATTGTGAATTTATTCTCATCGGGAGCGATCTGTTGTCTCGAGAATGCCTGTCAAGATTGAGGGGAAGAAATGCCGCGCGCTGTCATCGCGTCGTTACCGCTCGAGCGACATTGAAACGGTGCTCAGCAATCCCACGAGTCAGAGGACGGATGTCGGCAGAAGTTGTTGACTATGCATGCATCCATTCCATTAAGATCCAACTCCATCATCATTTTTTTCTCTAGTCAGCTCATTGTTCTCAAAACAATTTCTCTTCACTAGCTTCTCAGCTTCTGTAGTCATTGACAACAGAAAGAACCAGAAAACCAACCGATTCGCTATCGGGATTCTAGTTTTCTATGTCTCAGGGAAAAATCCGTTCTACCTCGCTTCTGCTTTCCTTGACTTCTACAGCCACGGCTCGCACGGTCGCTTTTCTTGCCACCGGGTTAGAGGCCTGGCCAGCCGAACCGACCGAGCACTTACCACCCCGTTAGCTCGGTGAACTTTACATAGTAAAGCTTACGTAGCCGTCACCGCGCTGGTGGCCGCGATTCAAGTCGCTGCCATGCGCTGCTGTAACAGTCGTGGCTGTTCCGTATTTTCTGTCGATCCCTTCTTCCGAATCTCATCACCATCTAACATTCTTATGAGAAAAGTTGACTTCAACTTATGATGGTGATGCACCTTTACAGAATTTGGCGACGAAAGGAGCGGGACCGAGCTCTGGAATCCGATTGGAATCTTGACGGGACAGAACTAATCGTGATCTCGTTCTTGAATCCGTGACGTCACAATTCCGATGTCCCATTGAGAACTGTCAGCATCCTCCGGTTTTTCTGATATTCGTTGCACTTGCTCGCATTGTGCTTCCCAAATCTCGAAGGAATCAACACAGGCCAAGTAAATGTCATAAGGTGTCCCCATGTATCATACACCCCCGAGGCCGCAGCAGTGCCAGATCAGCAAACGATGCAGACGGGCACGGCCGGACCGCGAAGGTTTTCAGGTGTTGAAGTGTTCGATACTCGACTAGGATTCACGTCCAAAGCTTCAAATTTCGACTCATATCGTTGTGGTTGTCACTGTAGTTTGATTTTTTTTCCTAAGGAGAAACCACGGCATTGACAGGTGACGAAAAAAATGAAAAGACTCTGTATAGTTTTCTAGCACTTCGTGGATGATTTTTTCTTTGCTGACAGAGCAAAAAGTTGCGCAATAACTACTCGCGCTGACCATCTTCTGTTCCATGGTCATCAACTATTATACTTTCGTTATGACCGCGGTTTTCGCTGCTCATCGACTGGCTCAGCATTCGATCGAATCCATCGTACCATTTCAACAACCTGAGGCGTGAAGATGGGGGTCTTGACGCCTAAATCGTCCGTGTGCAACTTCGGCGAAATCGAGGCTCATGAAAGAAAAAGTTTTGTCCGGTTGGGAATGGAACTGTGGGGAACGAGAACGAGGTAAATCATTGCCCTGAATTCCCGTGAGGTGAAAGGTTTTTCTTTCGATTTGAGCCCAACGTCGGTCCTCCAATAAGTCCTCGATGAAATTTCCTCGTCGGCTGAAATCAATGCCATGGGCTCGCGGTACAGTATATCTAATATTCGCAACGGGAAACAAACTTCACTTCAGTCACCTGCATTGCCGTCTCATAGTCAGTTAGTCAACAGTGTCAGGGATCTAGTAGTCTTGTCATACGACTGTTGTCCCGCTGACAAGCAAGCAAGCAAGCAAGCAAGCCTTTCAGTATCTTTGTCGTCAAGAATCCTTAATATAACAGGACTCGAGTCAGCATTCAGCTTTCGCCGCTGGAGCATCACTACTGTAGAGTTGTTTGCCTCAGGTTCGCGTACCCCGTTGCGTTCAGCCTCTTCTGACGTTGCGACAACTTCGTCAGAATCACTAATCGAGAAATTGTTTGCCGTGCCATTCAATCGATCTGAGCCCGCGTTTGGTTCAACCCGAAGGGTTTGCGAATCCCTACAGATAAATTACACCTAGAATGCTTGAGTAACTATCGGAACTGGGCACTGGACCTCCTTCATGCATTCAGACATGACCGTTTGAAAATCGCGCTTTTCGTAGAGTCGCAAATCACTCGATCTTCAAACGACCACGACCTGTTCCTCGCCTTTTCGTATAAAAACCCGAAACGATACTTCGATTCTCTTCCGATAGTGGACTTTGCGTCGAGGTTCAGCAGAATCGGAACCTTTCTTTTAAGGATATCTCCTTATCAATCAAACAAGGATGACGATTTCTTCCTTCCGGATCAGAATTCAACAACGAATTGGGTTATTTGGAGAGGAAATGCATCGCTGAGAGCTATCGAAAAAACTTCCACTCCGAATACTCCCTCCACCGATTTGCGTATCGATGCTCGTCGCATATACAAAGAAAGATGTCCACGGCGGACGAGCGGACGCGTTCACCCCTGTCAACAAAGTGGGCTATTTTGCTCTCAACTTGACCAGAACACTCGAATTGTGGCGAGGATCGACCTAACTGGAAAACTGCTCTGATAAATACTCGACGGATCCCTCTGCTAATTGTCTCGTGTGAGACACATGTATGCCACGGCTCGGTTTCATCCGTAGTATGACGAGCGCGTCGGCGCATTGTGGTCCCACGGACTTACTCGGAGATCCCTAGGATTCGACCGATAGCAGAAAACGTAGAAAGAAAACAAAGAATAAGAAAACGAGGTCAACGGTTCCGCCGATAAACTCGAAAAGGCTGTGTGGTACAGCTAGGGTCCTCTATGAGAGGACCCAATTTTTAATTCTTTCCTCGAGAGAGGAGTCCGCGTCAGAAAACATAGAAGATTGCATTTCACACACGCGACCACTCGGATCCTCGAAGACTTTTGCTAGAATACGTTTTGTCAAAACTTCCGGGACATCCCGAGTGAATCGCAAGGATTCCCCTGGATTAGAGTTTCGCATCGCTACTCCACCAGCAGTAGCAGCAGCAATGACTCGTAGAAATGACCGGGCAGATGGGGAATGTGCGCTACGCAAAATAATCAGCATGTTATGAGTTCCATCTGAGAGCTGGAGGAAAATTTTGTCAAAGCCTAGCGTTTTGTCCGAGTATGCTAAAATAGTAAATGGTCTTCGTAATCCTCGTGGAGAACTCGCATTTCTCCACTACCACTCTCAGCGGTGAGTCATTCCAAGCAGATTCCGGTCACAGTTTTGGAGGACTGGTCTTAGGAAGGACACCACCCTCGACCGACACTCGTCGCGTGTCAATTCGAGCGATGTTCGCGTCAAAGTTTCTCTGGTTGGTACAAACTACAAGAATACAAACAACGAACCTAGTCTGGAGAGAGGGAAATAAGAAATTAAAATTTTGAGCGGACAGCAAACCGGAGTTCCGCCATTTTTTGTGTTCCTCCTTCTTGTAAATATTTCTGTCTGGTCGAGCTGCCGGCAATCTCCTCAGATCGGGGCCCGGGGCCTGAATCCCCTGACCCCGATGTCCACTCCGCCCTGGGCTCGTGTTTACTCGGGGCCCCAGCGTGTACAGGGTGCACTCATTTTTAGTGTTGGGTGTATTCAAACACTTGGCCGTATTCTTGGAGGACCTGATTCTAATGACTTGATGCTGGTCTTTGAGCAATCTGATGATGCCCGGACCGCATGGGGGGATTTCAAGTCATTTCATTCCATTTCAAAACTCCTCATTATTTATTCAAGTATAGAAGAACTGTAAAATCAGAACACATTGAACATGGGCTACCTCAATGACGTAGTTTTCAGGCAGCGAGCAACTCGGTATGTGAAGAAGTTGTTCATCGAATCGGTTCGATCAGAAGACCTTGTGCGATATAGAGTGCTGCGAGTTCGACCTGATGAAACCCTTCGGAGTGCATGGAGGGGATTTCGGGGGGGCCGCGGTTCTTCGATGACCTGATGACACTCTTACCAAAGCCCGACCATGCCATGGTGAGGGAGCTGACAGAGCTTAAACGTCACACTGGAAGGAGTCAGAGAAGGAAACAGAGAAACCGCACTCAAGATTTGAGATGCTCCACGTTGGCGATTCGAAATATTGCCGTAGCATCGAGGGTCGAGTCGTATTCACTCGAAAATGACCGCAAATCGTGCCGTCCACGTGTTTGTAACGAGAGCTCGAGAACAAGCTCTTGACCGAGCCTTTGAGTATCCCGTTAAAGACTATCTAGCGAAAATCTGCCTCAGCGGTGTTGAGAAGGCTTATAATAAGGTGCGTCGAAAGTTCCCGTTGCATACATAGCAAGTGTAGGGCTTTCAGTCGTTGCGGACATCATCCCACCCTCTCGACGGATGATAGACAGTCAGAACTCGCGAACAATCGACTCCGAGAGGGGAATACAAGAGATTCACCAGGATATTCGACGAAGCACTCGAGTTTTGGAATGGAGAATTGAGCAAAATTCGATCTGTACAGGAGAGATGGTGCTGGACTCATCGTCTCCAATATACGCTAAATGCCGGTTGTCCTCGATCGATAAACGGAATGCACTTTCTCTAAAACAGTAGACCCTGATTGTGTCAAACAGTTTTTTGCGCAAATTGGTAGAAAAATGGTTTGTATAATCGAGGGTTGACATGACCGAGCGCTGTGATCTTCGAAAACAGCCCCGAATTGATTGATATCATCAAAAGTGAAATCGTCGAGGTTCAAGTAATTGAGGTCGTGTTGTACGTATTATGTCGACATCATTCGCAGGAGGGAGACAGAGAAGCTCCGTGTTGTCGATACTCCACTCACATATCCACAAGTTGTACTTCGGTGCTCCTCGCATAGTCATGCGTTTTTCTGCTTACTCGAGTGTAGCCCTAATATGCAGTTCCAGTAGTCAGTAGTCTCACCATCACAGCGAAGGGGACATTCTTTGTCAAGGCTGGTGAACGTGAGGCCAGAAGTGAGGATCGACTTCATTAGAAATCATCGACGATATCGATCCACGGCTGCCACCTCCTGACTTCCACCTGGATCTTCTCCGACTCCATTGGGAAAATCAACAGTGAGTGAGATTACGGTGCCGAATGTGACGTCAGAAATGTTTAGAAGCGGCTGAGAATTCCTTGAGGAGAGAACTTCATGACAAAGACAGAATCTCGATGCAACGGATGCCAAGGTCAGCTCATTGTCGCAACTCGAGCTTCTCTGTTGACTTGGACGGTCATAGAAAGGCAATTACTCACTGTCTTCCTTTTTTGTCTGTGTTGTGTCGGAGCCGAAATACTTGCACTGACGCTGGGCAGAAGTTGCTCTTGCGCTTCGGAGAGCTGAACATTTGTTTTCTGACGAAGCACCCAAACTGAATTGAAGCAAACTTAGCGCTTGACTGCGAGCTCATGTCTCACAAAAATGCCGCTAAAAACATAGAACAAACCAAACACAGGACTCTGTCTCCACTTCAAATGAAGCAACACGTGGCTCTATATGAAAGACTCGTGACTTTGTGTGCTTGGTCAGTTGGTCGGATCCAGTGTCGTGTACTGCTTTCGCGAGCCTCCCGTCGGGCTCATTCTATCGGACAGAGTGTGACATGAACTGTTCGAGATTGTTTCTCTTGCTGACAGTGTTTTTTCTTGCGGATCTCGAACTCGAACCGCTGCGCGCGGTCGAGGGGCTGCTTCTGAAGAAATTGTGGCAGAAGCTTCACTCACGAGGTCGCTCGCGTGGATACGGTGGTGGTGGAGGACACGGTCACGGACACGGAGGCTACGGGAACTACGGAGGGTACGGCGGCGGACACAAGCATCACGGTCACGGTGGATACGGAAGGGGCTACGGGAGGCGAGGTCACAAACACGGACACAGCCGCGGCTATGGTGGTTACGGGGGTTACAGGAGAGGCCATAGCCACAAGCACGGCCACAGACGAGGTTACGGAGGTTATGGTAGAGGACACAGGCACGGCCACGGAGGCTACGGAGGATATCGAGGCAAGCACGGGAAACACGGAGGCAGACGAGGGTATGGCGGCGGCTACGGTGGAGGACACGGTCACGGCCATAGCCACCGTGGATACAGAGGCTATCACGGTCATTCGTCTTGTCACTGTCGAGGGCATTACGGTCGGTGATTGAGGCTAGTCAAGTACTGAATGGGACTCGTTAATAATATAATTCCAGTCATGTAAGTACATAGGAGTCCTTGAGGAAGAGAAGCACCTGAAAACGTTCCATTTGTCCGCCTTCCCCCTTGTGCTCGAGTTGACTGTTCCTTGATCGAGCTTACTAACTGTCAGTGAAGCCCGTGATGTGTTGTGTCGTTCACCTTGCGTTTATGTATTTATGTGTATGTATATGTGATTTTACCCGATCTCAATCCCCCATTGAGCTTTCATGTTTGATTCCTGGTCCGTGTGCGGTATCGCAGTTCTCACTGTTTCCATTGCGGTTATTTTCATTCTATTTTGGGTTGTGAATATTCCTTAGAGAAGCGCTTTCTGGACGTTTTCCCTGCTGGGCCGCTTCCGATGCTATAGCCGTTTCTCAAGCCCCCTGAATATATTGAGAACACCCGAATAAAATGAGTGTAGTCGATGAATTATGAAAATCCTTATGATTCGTGGGTCCTTTGCTTTCCGATGCCGTAGAAGAATGGGCTGATATGTATACGATTGATCTGAGACCTCTAGGTCGCCGGGAGCAAAATCATTATGCAGCTTTTCGGGACACAATGTCCAATACCGCGGTTCTATCGGAAAGCTCTTGTGGGTGTCGGTAGAATTTCGCTCATTTAGATTTCGAGATTGTCCCAGGGTTCTGTAAACCACGATAACACGTTTCTCCGAGTGTGGACATCAACCGGGAGGATGATAGGAGAGGAAACAGCGGGAAAAGCTCCTGGATGAGTTCCTCAAAATCGAACTCCGACCCATCTAGGCGGCCCTGGCCCTAACTTCGGGAACCGCTGCTTTGAAAGAGTTTGGTGAACGTGGTCAGGAATGCGGTCAGCGTCTCACTCGTCGCTACTCATGCATTACTGAAGACTCATGATACGTGCCCGTGATAGATAATCTGAGTTGAATGAACAACGCAAGAGCTCAGTCATTGTCAGTCTGGATACCGAGTAAGGAGAGACTTCTGTGAAAAAAGTATTTTTTCCCCATGTTGAGCACATTTTGTAGAAGCCACCCGGATATGACATGGCAGTCGATGTCGGCTCCGAACCTCATCATTCGTTTCGTCGTTCCATTGCCCACCCATGTTGGTTATTTCTGGCATTGCTGTCTGCGTGACCGATGGCCGACCAGAATTCATTCGGTTCTCTTCCCTCAGAGTTCTGGCCCGGACTTTCGTGCTTTCTGCGAACTAGGGTTGTGCCTCCCCTCGCAGCGGCCGTCACCGTCACCAAAATCCACGAATCTCACGCGAATCATTCCGGCCTTGGTTTGCACTTTGATTCGAATCATTTTGTATTCATTCACTAATCGAAAAACCACAGATAGTCTCGGATGCTGGTTCAGAAGTTCCCGTCGCAAAGGTCGAACACGCTCGCGCTGCGGCCCGGAATTCTGACACGTGATTTACCCTCAGTATTCATTGGCGGAATGCAGATTTCCGAATGCAAGACTATGTTTCGAAAGACTCCGATGACAGAGTTACTGAACTGGATCATCAGCAAATGATCGAATAGGAGCATCACTTCCCTTGGTGCCGTCTCACTTTCACACACTCCCAACACCATCGGGAGGTGTTTCTCACCGGCAAAACTTCAAACTCTCCCCTAGACATCTGAAACGATTCCAAAATAGTGAAACCTTCACGATCTCCGTGAACCGTAACCTTCTGAACTTGTCTCGGAAACTTGTTATCTCCGTCTGACCGGACATAGAATCGGTATGGGAGTCATCGATTCGAAACGGTAGCAAGATCTTTAACAAGAATTTTAAGCTCCCACCGCGTGTTTCTATTGATAAAGACGAGAGGAATTCTTTTCTGTTGGCGCCGCCACCGCTGTTTCGACTCCGAACAAAGGTGGCCGTTTCTTAATCAGCATCTCGAGGTTCTCGTGATCGCTCACGGGGTGTTTGAATCGGTGCGGAAAACGGATTGCACAATCCGATAGATATCGTTTGGTCGGGGTGGCCGCGGCAGCAGCCCAGTCACGCTCACCGTCCTTTTCCTTTTTTCGATTGCTGTTCCATATAAAACGGCTTCTGGTCACAGAAACGGCACATTTTCGGCAACCACTCCATCAAACTCGATCGCAGCGAGATGAAGGTGAGCAGTGCGGCAGAGTTGTCAAATCAAACGAGACCTGGGAGAAGTTTGATCCAGGGCGCTGAGATTGTGCGAAACTAGGACGTTTGTGAAAAGTTGACGAATTGTGTTTTTTTTTTGTAGTTCTCATTCGGCGTGGTTGTGGTTGTATGCGCGCTTCTCGGTCTGACTGAGAGTGCTTTCGAGAAGAAATTGTTGAGGGGAGCCGCCTCCCTCGGTGTCGTAGGTCTCGGATATGGGTCGCAAATCGCTCCGTTGCTCGCGCTACAAGGTTTGTGGACAAGACCAAATTTTCGGCCAGCTCCACCTTTCTACATCCCTGCCAGGATTTAATCGCAGCGCTCTCACATCTTCTCGAGGTGTGTGTCAGCCTCACATTCATCAACATCAATTCTGGATCTCTACATAAGAGTACGTTGTGAACCCGAGGAAATAAACATTTTGGTGAAAACCTCAAATCTCCTTATCTCTTCCCAAACTGCGATCACGACTGGGAGAGCAATTTTTTGCCTAACAGACGCAAATGTCACCTCTTCCTTCTGATCGAAGACTTCTCTGAAGTAGATTCTCAACTTCGTTTCGTTCGCTTTTGGACAACTCTGAAATACGCTTGAACAGCGGCGCGTCTAGGGGGGGTGGGGGGCGAAGGGGACTCGGACTCGAGGGGCGCAAAGCCAAGAGCCGCGGCTTTGAGGGGGCAGGGAATGGAAGTTCTAATCTTTCTGATCTCCTCAATCGCGACAGAAATCAGAAGCGTTGCCGGAACCGCCATCCAGGAGCCAGTCAGAGTATTCTCCGGAACAGGGTTGGCGTATTCTAATTGTAAAATAGAAGGAGACGTTTGGCGTCGTCCACTACGCTGCGTGTTGTCATTCATGTCAGTCACTGTTCCTTTGCACGTTCACGCGCGACATTTTCGGAGCGTAGCCACTGCGGCGTCCGTGACGCGCTCATTCGATCGATCCCTCACTTCTTGGCCGTGACTCTTGTACATCAAATATGATAATGTCCCATGTGGAGGCCTCAATGGATCGCGAAAGACTGATTGTGAGCGTCTTGACGATTTGAGGCATTGAAAAGAGTGAGACGATGTGTACAGAATGTGAGGCCGTGATTCGAGTTTTCGCCCATGGGAGAGTCCGGGAAGCAAATTTTTCCGGACTCTGGTTTCAATCGTGTTTCCAGGATATGTTTATCCTGGAAAATTCTATTTGATTCCTTAAAAAAAATTCTGAAGCGGGGCAGGGGTGGGGCGCTATTTTGCCGATTCGCCCCGGGCGCCGAAAGGGTCAGAAACGCCACTGCGCTTGAAAGAATGGTGAACATTCTTCACGGATTTTATTGGACTAAAAGTTTATTCGAACTTGATGCCTTGAGCGAGAGGAAGCTCTTTCGTGTAATTGATCGTGCAAGTTGAGCGCCTCATGTACTGCTTCCATGAATCGCTGCCAGACTCGCGACCCCAGCCGGTGTGCTGTGGAAAAAAAAACAACAACTCGATATTGCAGATGAAAACGAGATTTCCTTAATGTTTCCGCAACAATTGATAGAGCACCCCATCCAAGTAACTGAGCCGTGTTCTCCCACCTTGTTTCCACCGAACGCTCCTCCAATTTCTGCGCCGTTTGTTGGAATGTTGATATTGACGATTCCGCAGTCTGATCCTTTGGGCCCAATCCACTGCTCACCGAAAATAACAGCACTATTTCAGTATCCGATAGATCGCAGCAACAGAATTTTTGCGGTGGAAAACACGCAAGACAAACCTTGAAAACTTTTCCGAGATCTTGTGTAAACAGTGAACTGCTCAGGCCTTGTTTAACTTCATTGTTCCACGCAATGGCCTCGTCGATGGAAGAGCATTTGAGAATGTACAGAATAGGAGCAAAGGTTTCCTTGTGTACGATTGGGGAATCGTGTTTCAATCCGGTGACTATGGTAGGCTCCACGAAGTTCCCGGATCCCTCAATGCGTTTCCCGCCCCGAAGAATCTGGGAAGAATAAAATCAATCAACTTTGATCAAAGTCCTCACACGATTTCTGAGCTGCAGAGTATCTAGACGGCCTGGGTAGACGATTGAGGGAAAACCCCGTACCTTGCCACCTTGTTGTTGAGCTTCTTTGACAGATTGGAGGAACGATTCCACCGCTTGAGGATTGTGCAGCGGACCGCACAAGGTGGAGCCTTCAAGGGGATCCCCTATGCGAACGAGTCCATAAGCGGCACTGAGACGCTCCACGACCTGATCGTACACCTGAGAATCGAGACGACACGCACTCAAACGTCATGGCTGCATGGTGGTTTGGCAACGCTCGGTGATCACCGACCGGCGAGCGCGAAGTTCAAAACCAACCTTTTCGTGCACGATCAACCTCCTGGTCGTGGTGCAACGTTGTCCTGCAGTGCCAACACAAGCGAACAGTGTCGCTCTGACGACCATTTCCAAGTCGGCCGTTTCATCGACAATGATGGCGTTATTCCCTCCGAGCTCGAGTATGGTCTTCCCGAATCGCTCTTGAACAACGGTGCCCACCTGGAAATGACAGAATCGTCTCAGTGTGTCCAGTCAAGATCGACTATAGGCTGGATTAAGTTCCACGTTGACCGAGAAGTCAGTCATGAAGTTGAAACATGAGTTGGATCACCTTTTGTCCTGCTTGACAACTTCCCGTGAACGATATCAGTGGTAGTCTTTCGTCCTTAGCCATTGCTTCTCCGATATCGGCTCCTCCGGTGACCAAAGAACATACTGCTCCTGGGAGGTTATTAGCAGCGAGGACCTTCAATGAAGTTTCCATTTTAGCCTTAGTGGGGTAATTCGATGGAATTTGTTCCAGAAGTTCTGGCAGATCAGAATTCATTTGGTCTTGGCTTGGAACTCAGCTTACTTTTTCAACGATTTTCGTGACCGCCACTCCACACATCGGAGTCGTGGGAGCTCCCTTCCACAGCATAGTATTCCCGCAAACCATGGCGACGGCGTTGTTCCAGCCGTAAACAGCGACAGGGAAATTGAACGCCGAGATGACGCCGATCGCTCCTAGAGGATTCCATTGTTCCAGGAGAATATGACCCGGCCTCTCCGATGGGAATGACTTCCCCTCCAGCATCCGAGACAGACCGACGGCGTAGTCGCAGATATCGATGTACTCTTGGACTTCACCTGTAGGAATTCGAAACGAGCATCGGCAGTATATGCACCGCAATTGACAAGGATTCAGACAATCTACGCCTCTTTGAGTGTATACCTTCGCCTTCGGGGACGATCTTCCCCATTTCCAGGGAAATCAGTTTCCCAAGCTGAGTCTTCTTTTCGCGTAAAGCTTCTCCAATCTGTCGAACGATCTCTCCTCTTTGGGGCGCCGTGAGATCCGCGAATACGTTCCATGCCTCAACAGTAGCCTTTGCCGTGGAGTTGTACTCATCTAGGGTCACGCTGGTGACTTCAGCAATCGGTTTGTTGTTCGCCGGACAGATGGAGACCAAAGGCTGTGGGTATCCATCGACACATTAAATGGTGACTCCGTAAATCAATAATAATCCGGGGTTTTCAGTGAGCTATTTTTCTATGATTACCGCTCTAGCTAGTTATCGTTCAGGCGAGTCAAATGGCTGAATATCGGAACAAAACGGCGGAATATCTGTCGAGTTTCCAATCCATGCACAGAATGTATCAACAGCACTTCTGTCTTTAAGGACGAAACTTGTGCTGAGATAACAATCTATCCAACCAGGCGAGACTGAGATAGGAGATAAGGAACAAAGTTGATAGCACCGGAGATTCCGTGAAAGATTTATAAAGTAGTCACTGCTCTCCACTGAAGAGTCGTGTGGAAACTTGAGCCATGAGAAGGGAGAGGCGATTTTGAACAGCAGTTAGCACAGCTTTTCGATCAGTTGAACTCGTGCGGGTCAGTCCAGGGGTTGGAGGATCCCAGGTCTACTTTCTAATTCTCGTCTAGCGTTCAACATTCGCAATCAACTCCATGCTCTGGCATATATAGTTGCGAGATTCATTTTTTCCAGGGATCTTCACTCGCGGTCTCTGGAGCAAGATGAAAACGGAAGCTCTCTAAACTTGAAGCTCTTTCCATTGCTTGTCGAAGACTTCGAAGTTCGAGAACACTAAACCTCATTCTCTGTTCAACGGAAAACGGAAAATGGTTGAAAATTTCGTTTTCATCGGCAGTTGTGGTTGTTATGATTTCGGGATGTCTGCAAGAGTCAACAAAGTCTAACAACGACCAATTTCGATGTTAACGAAGTCTCCGATCATTTTCTCATTTCTTTAACGGAAAATGAGGTCTACGCAAGTTCCTCGGAAGGCAGGAGGCACTTGCCTCGCATCAGAACGTCACTAAGGATGCGAGGCACGGTTGGCTGGAAGCGATAGCTGGAAACCTACCTTGCCAGATCCGATCCATTTCCCGTTGAAGCCACCAAGGTTCGATTTCTGTAATCCTAGATCTTTGAGGAAAGCATACTTCGGATCTTCGATCAAGAACGACGACATGGCGCGTCTCAGAACGCTCCTGCTGATCAGCGTGAAACTGTTGTTTGATGGGATCACCGCGAGCATGCGCGAAGAGACCACAGCTCGTAGCATCTTGAATTGGCCGCGCCGTCAACACACCGCTCTATGCGACCAAGGAGGGAGATGACAACGAGAGGGACCGGTCTGGCAGCCTGGAGAGGGCGCAAGATCTCCATGATAAGATTCGGTTTCGGTATCAGCATTGAGCAAGTCGGCATCTCGGCCATCCGATCCGCATCTGCCGGAATTGATGGCATTTAGCTCCACGGACCATTCTCGTCACCGTAGGATATCCACTACATACTATGCGAATGGACTGATAATCAATATTCTTGGCAGTGGATTCTACCGGCAGCACCCAGGGAGCACCCGTGGGCAACTGAAGCTTATCGCATCCTCTTTCGTGTCGACTTTCTGAGTAACAGTTTTCACACATTACTCTTGTTCCTTGAAAGTTCCGAGAGAACGCGGCAATACTCCCTAAAATTCTATCTTCTCCCATTTGTTCCCTCTTGATCCTTCCTCAACCACACACCCGTTTTCATGCTACTCCTCGCGCAGGAGAAATATGTTCATTTTCCTGAGATAACCTGATATGTGGAGGAAGCACAACTAACAAGAAGCTCCGGTGATAACTGACATCATTCATTGCGTTCCGGCTGAAAAGGTTGCTCACCGTAGTCTGAGAAAATGACTTGAGCTCATAATCACGGTAATCCTTGATCGACTGCGTCAATTTATTATTATGGTCAAAGTAAAACTCATGTCTTATGGTCCTCGCCGTCACTTGAAAGTTTTCAAGTGCAGCCATTCCATCTCCTTGCGGTATGGATCGGTGGTTATAATCGGATTCTGTTCGGAAGCCCGTTTTGAAGACCCTACGGATCTTTAGCGAAGTGTCGAGTTATGATTCAGATAATTCTGATTTCTAACTCGACTCATGAGGTCGAGTCCTGAATCGAATATTTGGGCTTCGAAATGAAATCCCTTTGTTCGGTTTCGATCACTCTTTCGACTTATTCGCGAAATTTCACGAGTCCGATTGGGCATTACAGCTCGCATACCTCGCCGACATCTTCATTCAATTGAATGATCTGCATCTATCGATTCGGGGAAGGCGGGTAAATGTGTTCGTGACTACAGAGAGGATCAAAACGACGAAGGATGAACTGAAGCTGTGGGCCTAATTCATGCCCGAAAACAGAATTGATTTCTCCCCAACCTTGAAAGACTACCTCGACGTGAAGAGCTTCGAACTCAACTCGAACGGCAGGGAAAACAGAGATAGATAGCGCCCGCAGATGCCTGGAAGCCAGCGCATCGAAAGCCTGCTCGAGTCGCCGCCATGGCGTGTTGGTGCTTTTTCGTTCAAGTCGGCGGGTGTGTTCCGAATATTCATCAAAATAAGTATCTCGTACTTGCAGGAAAAATTCTATTTGATTCCTGGGCCACAGGCTTACACTCGTGCCATTCGCGGAGCACGTCAACTGGGCCCCGAAGCCACTATCTGGCCGAGTGTTAAAGAGATAAAAAGAGAGGTGAATTATGGCGTAATGGTTTGCACGCGAGCGGTCACGTGAAGCAGAGAACGCTGGTTGATTGAACCTGATGTCGGAATTTGGCAGTCTTACAATTTTTTTTGTGGTGTGAAGGTGTCGGTGGAAATTCGAACTTCACGGGTTCCTCGTACTGAAGGCGGACATCGAGGAAGTGCTCTCAGAAATAACCTCTGAATCAGTTTCCCTATTCAGGATTGGAATTAGTTCTTCTAGATCCGACAATGAAAAGCTCCCTTCCCTTCCGGTTTCGAGTCGACATGAGTCGCTTTCACTTCAAATTCACGACTGTGTCGGTGTCTTGAGCCCAGTCGACGTCGCGACTCCGACGCGTCGGAGCCCAGTTGACGCTGGGGCCGGGTTGACGCCGGAGCCCAATTGACACCGGGGTCCACTTGACGCCGGAGCTCAGTTGCCCTCGGGGCTCAGTTGACTTTTCCAAAGCGAGCAAAGAATGTAAGTAGAGCACTTTAGAGTGTTTTCAAGTTTGTATATGCATTATGAGAAGTCCGAAATGGTCTCTGCAGTCCTCTCTAGGCTGACAACCCTTGCAATGAGCACGAAGACGCTCAGTTCTCGCCCCGGTCTTCTGCTTGCCGTGGCATCGATTTTTCCAAAATCGCGTTGTCGTCATCAATCGCGGATTCTCTTGCCTAGAAGTGCTCCAAAGAAGCCGTCTGGTTTCTCTCAGTTGATCTCCAGCAAAATATTTATCGATGGGAAAGCACCCATGGAGCACTCAGTGACAGCCAAAGGCCGATCGCTTTGAAGTCTTCCGGGACGACGAAGCTTCTTCTCTTTAAGCGTAGACCGCGTGTTGGAAGTCGACTATCCATGCAGCCTGATGTGGAAGTTCTCACCTGATAAGCAATCGTCTGACGAGCTCATCCTCTTCTTGACGCCGTTCCGCTTCTCGCCCCTCCCATCCATGTTGGTGATGAGCCTTGATTCCGGGTTCATATGTGTTCTACAAAATCTCGTCCGGCTTTTCGTCGATGCGTTTCTTGACGCTTCGATTGAGAGGTCGTCCTCTGTTCCACGATTCCCTTGTGTTCGCGAGGAAAATCTCAAAACGAATACTTATCTCTTCAGAACCCGGATTCATGTCATGGTAGGTAGCTATCTCAGCAGCTTGGAAAGAGAGCATGCAGAATAGTTCCACAACATTTCAGTTCTTCTTTATTCTTTGCCCTTGATCGCTCTTTTTACAAAACCTGCGATGCCTTCCACAGAGAGACTCCAAATGTCTCATCGTCTCTAGGCTTATATAATTTATCGACCAACGATGATGTAATATGTACAGGGAGCACAGTCAACAAGGGATAGCTTTGTTTGTTTTTTTCTCTGAAAAATCCGTCTCCGGAGTTCAATAGCTCAACAACGTGTATAAATGACGCTCGCTAAACCAAAAAAGTACAGCATGGCACATGATGCACACGAATTCTCTTTCGCACATCCAGGAACTCTCAAACCGTAAAAGCGAACTTTGAGCTCAAACTCGCGTGACTTGGGTGAACTTTGATGCATCCAAAGTGTCTTTCCTCAATCTCCGAACAGCCATGTCGTCCTGGACTGGGTCTGCTGTAGAGGTTGGTCGGGTGTTGTATCTGCAAGGAAGAGCATGGTTGAGTGTGGGAGTAGCCTGTCGTTGTTTCGGGGAATTCTCGGACGTTCCTAACATTTCGGGAACGTCAATAGTTCTATGGGCTGTTTTACAACAAGTGGGTCGACGAAAAACGAACTTTGTCCTCATCTCGCGTTTGCTGGCGGTCAAATAATGGCTTCTGGTAAGTTGTGACATCGGGCTTTGGAGTGGAATTCCCATGGGAGGCTGCTCTTCCTGAGTTTTCCACTGCTGTTGTTTGATGTGCCTGTAGAGAACGTCATCCTTCTCGATGTCGGGCTCGTTGAAAATGTTCATGAGCTCGACGCATGGTCACACCATCGGTGGGGTGTACAGCGGGTTTAGCTGAAGATAGCTTTGCTGTGGTAGATTATGACCTTTGGGCAGAGGTATGGAATCCGGCGCGCGCGGCTCGTAATCGGTCGGAACAAGACGCTCCTGAGCTGAGAACCGTCGCGCCGCCAAGTCGTCGAGGATTCGGTCTGGGACAGCTGAACGTCTCGTGGGCGGTGCCCTCGTCCGTCGTCCAATTGGAGAAACACAGGGCAAGTTTTCATGCTCGCTGGACCTGCCGAAATCGAAAGATCGGTTATATCGGCCGAGTTGAAGTGAAGAGGCGGAAAAGGGAAGATTCCCGAGTCTCGAACTGAACGAGCCGCGAGACTAGACGGTGACAAGGTACATTACAAAATGTGACCCACATTTCCCCGAACGGTTGAAAATCCGTAGGCAATCGTGCGTTTTCCGCAAACTCGCTTTGTCAGAAATGGGCTAGTCTGTCGTCACAACCCAAGAAACAAGCCGCTGTCGGATTTTTCCGTCAAGAATTAATGATACTGGCGTCGCAGGGCGTTTCGGCGAACGACAATAGAAGCAGAGACAGCAGCAGTATTGATTTGTGGAATCGTTGAACCGAATTTTCCGCTTCCCAACGACTACATACCCCAAGAAACAAATTTCTCGATCAGTTATCTTGTGAGTTTACCTGGAGCTCCAACTCTTTTGGAACCTTTCCGGGAGATCTCTTCGTTCAGCTCGAACCAAGAGATCTTCATCGTCCTCCAGACCGAGGCTTGCGTAGAGATCAAGAAGTTCGCTGAGGGCGTCACGGTGCCGACTGCTTTTTGACTTTGTGAGAGCGTCCATCGATGGAGATCTCTGCAACTACATTGAGCAAAATACGATCAAACCCTGTTCTCATTCAATATGAAGGATCAGGAAGGATGCGATTCCTCGATTGGCTTCTTACCTTTCGTTGCTGGTATACCATCGAGGGGCCCAAACTGGCCGGAGTACTGCTCCGTACATTCCTCTCATCTTTGACTATCGGTAAATCTCTATAGGGAACAGTGCTCGGAACCCTCTGAGCACCTAACGGTATTTTCTGTGGTAGAGTTTCGAAATCGAAAGGAAGCAGCCAGCCATTATTCAGCCGTGAAGCCCAATCGATTTCAGCGGAATCGCTTTGATCCGAGGAGTTCGTCAACGAAAGCAACGAACCGCTCAACGGTCTCCTTTTGGCGATGGAACTCGGAGCGAAGAAGCTTTTGGCCTCGACATAATCAACCGAATCGCCTTCTTGAAATCCTGTTTCCGATCGATTGAGCGTCGTTTCCGGCGAATAGTAACCGGCATCAGGACTGAGAGTTAATCTGGGTGGCAGTGGAGATGAAGCGGCTGACGAAGAATAGCAAGAGTCGCCGCCTTGCAGTACCGGATGAGATGCCGCCGCAGGACTGTACGAACAGGACGAGTGGCTGCTGTCGCCCTCGGCTTCATCACCTCCGCTGCCTGGAAACGGAAAAATAGTTTTTAGTCTCAATGGCTGGTGTTTGAGAAGCGAACTTTGGAACTCCGACACTCTTCCATGAAGAGCTAGCGCCGAGCAGAGAAGGGCGCGTATTTCTCCACGCGTTGGACAACTCATGAGTGTACATGCAGCTGATAATGATCGAGGACTGAATTATAATATATTCATATCATATCATATACTCAAGATTGATATGAACGAGTTTTTCCGTGAAAACATATTCATATGCAATTCCCAGATGTCATGAACATGAAGATATTCAATCTCGAACATTTAAATGATGAATTCTCTCTGTTGTATGAGCACATTCACGGATATGCCTTCTTCCTGACGACCGACGGCTGTCAGGTTTCAGCTATGGAAAAATCAGGAAGCATCGAAACGAATGTCTTACTGAGGCACTCGAAACACAGGCGTCGTTTGTTGCCGGGCTTGATCAGGAAAACTTCTTCACAATTCCGACAGATTCGTTTTCTCATTCCACATCTATCAACACTATCTCCGCACTGAGCCGTCAAACTTCGAATGAGTTTCACAATCTATCGAGCACTCGGCCATCTCTGAACATTCAACCGTTCTGGTTGGCGTCCCCGTGGCACCTGGAGAATCCGCTCGTCTCCATAGATGCACAGAGTCTTTCGTCGGCGGTCGACTCGTCAGACGCTGCCTGTTTCTCTGGAAGAGACTTCTACCCTGCAACACTCTGACGTTCTCTTGTTCCGACCACCGTTTAGAGAACGAGAGGCATAGGATGGTTGCACTAGCACACTAGGTGGAATGTAGGTCGTTGAGAGCTATGCGGTACCACGCTCCACATAGTTTTTCTCTATCAGTTCGCTTCAAGCATCAAGGCCACTTCCAAATCATTTCCATACGGACGTGATTCCGCGCTGTTCCGCGCTTTGGAATCTTCCTTTCTCACCGTGACATTCTCGGTTGAATTCACGCACGGTTCAAGATAATGTCGGAAGTATCTGTTTGACTATACCATGAGCTTCGTGTTGTTTGACTTTCGAGAGAGTTTCAAATTGAATGTAGATTCAGCATCTGATGGGCGTCCCGATACATGGATTCTGTTTCCTAGCAGAGATATTTTGTGGAGCAGTTCGACGACAACAACGGCGTCTGTCGTTAGAATTTGAAAAGTTTTCCGGCCGGACCACACCTCGTAAAAAGAACGCGAACCATTGATTCTGACGGGAGGAGCTGATTTGCTAACATTTCCTCGGTTTTCTCGTTTTGTGAATTCGATCCCGAACGAGGACAGATTTTCAGCGAGAACTTCGCTCGGTGGTTCAGTTCTTCCGGCCGCCGACACAGCCTGCGAACCGCTATCATTCCCTCTTGAGGAAGATTTTTGCAACCGTTAATAACGTGATCGTTTTGGCGCTTGCCCCACCACAGAAATTTGATGGGTAGATCGGTGCCAGCTCGGATTGCGTTTGAGGATCGAGACCTTGCCTTCAGTCTGCCCTGGACCGACACATCGACCGTTCCACATCCGTTACAGAGGTTTTTCGAAGGTGTTACCACAAACAATGCATCGTAAATTCTTGAATTTACACCGGCGTCAGACCACAATGTTTTGATAGCACCACAGATCTGGGGTTTTAACGAACTTCTCACTTGGTTCGTCGCCGACAAAGCTATCAGGCCATCGAAAAGTGGTTCACAACCCCATGCTGGATGTTCCACTGCGAGAATTTCAAGGCACTCAACAAGCTGTGCTGCATGAACGACTCCGGAGAATGTCAGCGAGCTCTACCTCGAAACCAGATCTGAACTTCTCAATCCCGAAACCCGATAAGGGAATCGAATTCGTTCCACCTGATGTTCGTGAGATCTCATTCAATGTTTCCTGTGTCACCTATTAGGCCACCGGACCAGGATATTGAGTAATCGGTCGGGCTTGCGATGAATTGCGTGCTCCCATCATTGCCCCGATGAGTGCTCAGAGTGGCTTCAGTTTATTGTTACGCATAACTAGATGCAGCCAAATGACGACACGGATGCCGTCTGCAAAGCCACGCGGAACATGACCATGTTGAGATTTCATGTAAATCTACACAATGCATCCTGAGCTAGAAGGTTTCACGAGTCGCATGGCTGCTTCCAACCTTCACAGGTTGTGCGCCCACTAGCGGTTTCGATTCGATTCGAGCCGATAGACTCAGTTAGTGAAGTGATTTAGTCTAAAATATCGAAAAAGACGCGGTTTGAAGATCTTAATCGAAACAAGGGGATGATACGGCAGCCTGGCTGAAAGGAACCCGCCGCATGAGATTGATGCGCTCAAGTGATGGATGCGGTGGGAAGTGTGCATAAGTTGTACCTCGCTTTGCCGTGTCGCGAAGGGAGTTCGATTGACGTCAGACATCGCGATACGTGGCATGCCATAAAACATCGCGACCATGTCAACGGAGGAGGAAGAAAAGAGCGAATGACTGACAAGCCAAAAACAATGGGCCTTCAGGACTGCTCAGGCGTGGAATCTCGGTTCGAAACCGTCGATCGAATCACTTTTACTCGAACCCAATTCACTGCAGAAATCGGTCCTTCTTCGACGTGGTCTTTCCAGCATTGAGTTTCGAGCTCTTTCCCAAACGTAGGTAGAAAGCGCGACTTTGAGTGAACCGTCATTCTGACGGTCGTTTGATCGTAGTGCCCTGATGATGTGACACAAACGAAAGTGGGACGTGAGAAGGCCGATTAGAAAAACTGTGGTCGAGATGAACACATCTACAAAATTAGTGGAGTCTGACTGTCTGCTCGTCTCGGTAGAGATGCTCGATTGTTTACTTATTTTGTTCAGATCACGGGAATGAATGGATAAGACGCGAATCAATGTGAAATAAGAAGATCTTCCTCTGAAGCGATCGGTCGGATGTAATTAACGGCGTAATCTGATTCCATCTGCGCGGTTGACTGTTAGTTTCAACTGAACGGAACGTTTGACTGGATCATCGCCATTATCAAAGAGTTCCGGTGTTCGCTGACTTCTTCTAGATTTCTCGATTCTCTTTTTTTTCACTTTGAAAGCGATTAGTTTCTATGAGTGAGCATCTCGTTGAACCGTTTTGTGAAATGAACATTTTTTGTGAGAAGTTCCCTTTCGTCCGTGAAGGATTCCTTCCCTTTTCCTGTTCCGTTCATCCTGAGAGTCGTTCCGAGTCAGTTTTCACAAAAAAAAAATACTGAACCATCCGCAGGCGGCGCGCTTCAACTCTGAACTTGAGGTCAAGGGATTCCACTTCGCAACCCGATTCGTAAGCTTTCCCGTGAATAGAATATCCTCACCGTTCGATCTGTCACAACTCACAGCTTCGTGAAATTCGATCGATTCGATTCCTAATGGATTTTCGAAGTTCAAATGTAGAAATGTGGATCGAATAAAGTAACTTGGCTCACCTTTGGCAGCGATTATCAGTGGCTTTTTATGATCGGAGGCATAGTCTTTCACATGGCTACTTTTGTCTGATGATTTGGATTTCTTTTTTGCGCGCTTCCTAAACATACAGCAAGAGGTGAGCCGCATCGTCCGTCTCCTCGGAGCCGGGTGGCTCTGTTAACATAACCGTCTACGATGGCCGTTGAAGTCCAAATGACTTCAAAGCCCACAAGCACTCAGAAGACGTTGACGAAGTAAATGTATGGCATCCATTTCTAGTGGAATCGCGTGTGAGACGGAGGCGCCGACTGCATGATGTGTGTGTGTCTAGGCGCCTGTTAGGTTCCGGAGAGAAAGAAGGTTTTCTCTCAGGCCGCCAGAGGGCGCTTTGTTTAGCTAACTTGCCAATCTTGACAAACTCCACACAGACCAAGTTTCACTGATGTGCAGACCATCGTTGCTTCCACAAGCCGCTTCCGTATGAGTCCGATTCTGTTCCGTTCGAATTCTGAATGAGCCGTTCGGGCAAACCAAGAGAAAACGAAGCGGCCTTTTGTCTACGAAATCCACCGAGACATTTCTTACCTTCCTTCTCTAACTTTTTTCGGACGGAGTTCAAGAATCCACTTCAATAGGATTCCAACTCTTGGAAGAATGAGATGAGCGCATCTCCACAATGTGCTTCTGATAACTAAATGAGGACTCTGCCGGGAGAGGAGAAAAACAGCGAGCTTTGTCTCGGGCAGTAAGTAATGAAGAATTCCCTTAATCCGAAATCGTCGGGGACGACTATAAAACGTAGTATTGAATACGTTCTCTTCATTTCCCTCTCCGTTCCCAGCAGACGACGAAAAGCCGATTCTCACGGTTCTGAGTTTCGGTTTGTTACCAATAATTCCTGCCCTCGACGATGGCGATCCGCGTGAAGAGCTCAAGCTGTCAACGTTTGCGCTTCAGTATCGCAATTAAATACTAAGTTTGGATCTCGGACGGCCTTCGGATCGATGACTGTTGAGATGTTGATTGAAGCGGCTACAAACCCTCCCCGGCCTTGACGCCAACGTTTGTTTGTGGAAATTGTTCTTGACAGCAGAAATTTTTCATGCTTTACGCCGGATTAAAGCTCCCTTGATTGGAATATTGATAGGTCATCGATGGAACGTAACCGACAACTGACGAACGTTTCACATGAGAAACGAGAGAACGATTGAACATGACAACAATTTTGTGCGGTCCTCCGATCGAGTTATCAAAAATTCACGGAAATTCAGGCGGGGAATCGTTTCGCGAAAGTTGTTTGGACGTCGTAGTTTCTTGAGCGAGCTTTTCAGTTGTGGTAATTGGTCAATCTTATCATCGTTGACAGCCACAAAAGATCTCTGAGTAAGTTCGAAGCTATTCGCGCAATCTTACATTGATCTCGTACTGAACTCGAGGAAATTTCGAAAAACTCAAATAGCCACAAGATATTCCGAAACATTCGATATCGCGACAAATCGATGTTGCTCAAACAGGCGTAATTAAACGCAACAGTAACGGGCGCAGCGCTTGAAGAGGAAATTCTTCGCGGCTGACGCCCGCATGAGTCATCGAGGCAGAAAATTGTGAAGATGCTTTCAATGACGACGTGAAACAACTTTCCTCGCGGTTGACGACACTTGGAAGCTCATTGGCAGTGAGTCGGATTTGCTCATCGGTGAAATAATTTCCCCGAAGTCACCTTCCGATCGAATTTTCCGAATATTTTTTGACTTGGAAATTCACGCGCGATGTCGAGTTTCTCTTCCGATACGTGAGAAGTTTTCGCAACAGCTCAACATTTTTCCTAGTTGAAACCATTCGCTGGAATATTTCGCCGATATGCGGGCTGGATGTAGATGGCCGTACACGAACGCAAAACTAGAGTTCTCGAGTGGCCGCAGCGAAATATCATCAAAACTCTGAACTAAACTTACAGCTGGACATCGCGTGAAAATGTCGGCAAAGTTCCTATCTGAAAACAGAGAAAAAATGCAGTTAATATGTGAAGATATTTTCATTACGCGGTTCCGGTGGGTTCTTTGCCGACGAGATTGTCGTAACGACATGCTATCTTCGAGCGTTTAACGTATCGACGTCGTAATCTTTGATCGTAAGGGGTGTAATCGGTGATGCCCATTTGGAGGAATGCTACTGTAGGCGAACCTCCGTGGTTTCAGTTTTTCGTTCGCTTGCTCGTTCAGTCAGTCGACTGGAACGAAGCCAGTCTTCACCACAGTGATGGTTTCAAGGTCACTTTTATAGCCGGAAAAAAATCTCTGTCCAAATCAAAAACCCGCTTGGTCGGCCGGAGAATCTAATCACCAGTTGAGCACGTGGGCAACGCTTCCATTGTGGCGACGTTGTTATTATTTTTGCTGCTTCGTATTTTTCCGATTGCGCCTTCATTCGATTTCTGAGTTGCATTTTGAAAAAAAAAAAAATCTACTCAAGATAGTTCTTGCCTTCGGGCTTCTCCGGACACGGAGGGCAATGTTCGCATGTTTGTCAGACACCAAGATGCGTTTTCGATGGATTCGAATGAACATTTCACGCACAAAAGAATCGAGAAAAATGACAGCTTGTCGGTGGAAATATCGGGGTCTTCAAAACAGGACCCCGATGATTCCCAGGGATGGAAGACTGGACTGTTAGGGTGATCGATCCAAACATGACCAAATGATGTTGGAAAAATGTCTTGGTGACCCAAGAATGAGCCTCGCGGAACTTTTGCACTCGGATCCGTCGATTGTACAGTGAACGCTCGTTACAACGAATCTCTCGATACACCGAACAGGATTTGCTCATCCGTTCGATCAGCCCGGAAACTTTCTTCATAGCGAATCTCCCACAGGTTCCTTCAGTGTCTCTCACAACCTTCATGTATGTACCTGCACCGCACTCGAAAAGCCCATGAAGTTTTCCATCCACCTCACTTCGTGCAGACAATGTGACTATTCCACACCTGAGAACTTAATTCTGTAGAAACGAAATCAATCTTCGGTGGAAAAATCACTCGTTCAAATCAAATAAACACGGTTTGTTCGAAGGGAAAGATAAAATTCATCGAGGCGGTAAATTCCGCGTGTCGCGAAGGTGTCGTAACATTTCAGAATGCACTGCTGTGAAGACGGACCCATGGATTCCAGAAAATTCTCCTGGAACGCTTAGAAGAACACTGCTGTTGCTCCTCGTGTCTTATCTGATTTCGAAGAAGCCCACGAGAGAGAAAATGAAGCAATTGAACAAAAACACATGTTTCACTCGAACTGATATGCGGACTCGCGAAGAAATGTTGGCTTTTCAGCGGACGACTGCTGTGATCGCAGAATTTCTCGATTTCGTCTCAATCCAAACAGCTCATCATCAAGATCGCTTCGATGGGAGTGGTCGAACACCCCACGCGTCGATTGCAAAATATTTTTCAAACAAACAGATGAAATGTTTGTTTGGAACCTCTTCACGGTGACCTCCGCCCGCAAACTGGTGAATCACGAGGATCCGACGAAGCCGTTCAGCATCGAGATCTAGGAATCGGCCGTCGGTGCATGGATTTCGAATGAGAAGAAAGAATCAAAATGAAATGAAATCATATACAGAATGGAATAATCCTCGAGTAAGCTGCAAATCGATTCATCGTGGAGGGCATCGTGAACTGTTGCGTGAATCCGTGCCGCGCCACTGACCACGATGCGTGCTTGGAAAAGTAATGAACGATTCGTGAAAAATAGATTCCATTTAACGAGAGTCGACAGAGCCTTCCATGACGGCTGGTCAAGCACGTTCCAGACTATCTAAATGTTTTGGTCGGTCCTTTACCGTTCCAAAGAATGCGTTGAACCGAAAGAAAGCCTTGACGATATCCGATTTCTCAAGATTTCCTCCAATCCGAGTCCAAGAAACGATCACAAAATACTCAGATCTAAGGGCAAATGAGCGCATCATCAGAGCAGGGTTGCTACGGAGTCAGGCGAGTTTCGTAAGCGCGCATATTTTCCCGTGGCAAACCGGCTCGCCGCTTTGTCTCGATGCATTTTCTGACTGGTGGCAACAAAACGTTAGCTGGCTGGAATTCCCAGCGAGTTGAATAGTTTTCGGATGTCATCGAAACACGGCAGTCTCGAGCCTGCTCCCTGACCTGACATCATGAACTGTGGGATACTTTGGCCGGTTCGATTCAAACAATTAAGAATGAGGCAATCGTCTGAAACGCACGTTATCTGCACGCCAACAGAAACGAGAACTCGGTGACAATGATGTCAATAACAAACTTTTAGTCACCGGCGCACCGGGGAGAACATTTCGAGGTCGACTCATTCACAACGCTGGACTTCCGCGTCCCGGTCCTTCCTTCGGTTGACAACTGTTATCTCTGCGAATGCTTCCGAACTTGATCCGACTGCATGCACAACTGCTCCAACGAGCTGAAGCACAGATCATTAGCGTATCGGACCGATAATGCGCGGCGACCGTTTCCGTTCGAATGCGTCGCCGATAAATACAGCCACCCCAGAGCCGCGCGATGTCCTCAAAGTTCAAACATCGAAATGGGACTACAGGACTTCTAGATGCTCAATCTTGAATCAAAAAGCAGATGGACATATGTAGTCTGTTGTGAAGTTTTCTCCTCCTCAGAGTTGGTCCGCATCGTACCACAACCATCTGAATGCTAACAAGTTCGATATGCAAATGCGCTCTAGTCGTTGATAAGGGTCAACAGCATTCAAAGCGAACCGTGACAGCGAACGAAAGAAGTTTTCGTCTGTTTCTCACTCAGACTCGGTCTTTCGGTCGTTTTCCTTGAGTGGAACGACGAGAGCTGAGCGAGACCCAAGAATATCACTCGTAACAGCTGCTATACTGCCCGAATGAAACAGTTCGAGCACGGTCGCTGGAACGGTGATAGAGGTATGTAGAGGATGAGTCCCACGGGTGGCGCCTCTCGACATGTTTATTCACGAGACAACAAAACTACTGACATGTGATTCATCCTCGAGTCCGCCGCCGAGATTGCACGTTTCCACTTCCAGACTGATATTCTCGATACTTTTCCCACATGACTCCAATCGACGCGAGTCCTCTTATTTCTCACAAATGACTAGAACGGCATAGGTGTGACCTCTTTCGAACTCGAAATCGGTAGAAGGAAAAGTTTTCCAAAACACAAGGGCCTGATTCTCGGTCGGGCTTCAAGGTAAGCCCTTCAGAACTCTGGCGCGGGTTCAAATCAGGCCAAATCGAATGAGATTTACGATCACCGAGATTTCCGGTGAACCATCAACCCAAACAAATCTGTTCACGAATCTCTTTTGACAGATCTACTCTTATCCGAGCGAATGAACACGGGAGGTGAGCGCAAAACACTCAACACTCAAGAACAAGGCTTGCAACGAGCGCAGTCTGAGTGGGATTCGATGGTTTTTATCAACTTCTGGTCCACGGGTCTTTAGAGACAATATGTTCGGGTTTTTGTTGGTTCGCGGAGGTTTCTGTACCACCCATGGAGAAAACTATGCCCAAGACATTCTGGAGTCGACCGACCACAAAGTATCGTAAACTTGTTTCGACCTTCGATTTTTCTCCGTCGTTCATATTCGAACCTTTGTCAACAAATTGTTGCTTTTAGCTAATCACACTGATTCCGAACGTTTTTCAGCTGGCCGAACGCTGCTCGAAGAGCTATTCGCGTTTCTAGATCCGTCGCCACGTAACCGAACCTTCAACCCTTCGGAAATGATTCGCAAGAAGATTGCTTCCCTAAGCCCGAAACAAAACCTCCTATTTAGTGTCCTTCACGTTGAAATAATCACGCGAGACATCCCTCTTCTTCTCCGGCAGAAATATCGCGTAATTATTTCTAAGGCTTCCAGTAGTAGATCGGACGCCGCATCCTTCAGAAACGAAAGAAGGCCATCGTCGTTGAGATGTTTAACGCCGTGATCGCTGGGACGAAGATCGTCAAGTGAAGTGCGACGTCGTATTTTGTTTAGAAGCTTTTCCCATGCGGCTCCGATTCCGCGACAGAGTGTTTCACCAAACACACAAAAGCTGCGTGGTGTTCCTTGAAAGGATTTGTCAAGATGGCTTTCTGCAGATGATGAATTCGGATTGGTTAAGTCTGAAGCGTTCTGACAGCAATCATCCGCAGTTCTCAAATACTGAGTGAGTGTTCCGCGAAGTTTGGCTTCAGCTCAAGAATCGATGCCGTCGTTTCATTTCAATCCATCTCTGGGATGGTACCGATCAACACACCGGAGGGATCTCGAAAAACTACGACGACTGCTCCGTACAGTTTGAGAATCGAACGTTTGCCGAGTGCGGACGAGGTGAAGCTAGTTCAGAGTTCGATGCCGGATCTCGTTAAAGTTTCGCATCGTCGTGTTGTTTTTCTGGGGCTCGTTGGCAGTATCGCTTGTTGACAAGTGCTCCCTGAACGATCGTGTCGGGGTGTGACTGAGACAATTTCAAGTGGACGATTTTCGCCCATCGCAGTCACAGAGAACAAGGCCGAATCAAATGGCGTCGTTTGACCGTCGGACGTCCGTCCGAGTTGGTTGCGAAAGATGTCGTTCTTGAGACGACGAATGAAAAATGGAATTTCTGAATCGACTCGCAAACATCGTTTGTTCGTAACTTTCTGTGACTGCTAATTTTATGGAGATGTATGTATTTATTGCACAAGACGAATCGCCGCAGAGCGAGTAGCGTGAATTTGTCTCGAGCAGAGTGGAGCGTTTGCGGATCCTCCTGAGTTCGGAGAGGAACATCGCGAACCTGAAGATTGATGTGAACAAGCAACGGGCGAAAAAAAAACCTGAATTTGTTCAGATGAAATCCTTCCGTCTCTTTACCTGCGGCACAACTTATACCCCTCAATGCGCACGGGTGGTCCGACTGAAGAAGGCCCGACAATGTTCGGCAATAGAAACGTGACAGCGAAATTTCTCGTGAGCCTCTGGTGGAGCGCCTACGCACCCCTGAAGTTTTCTGTTCGAGCGATTGCTTTCATACGATGACGTTTCGAGGCTCAGAATAACGTTCTTTTGATCCGATTCCCTCGTTTCAACGGCCAATTCCACGTTCAGTAACCGGATGCTTGTGTTTTGTAGTGAAATATTTCAACTTCGAGTAAACTCAATTCCATCGCTAATGTCGGCGCCACCGGAGATCCTGATTAACCTGATTCGTTGCCGATGTTTGCTCGGTGATCAAAGCTTCCACTGCGGAGGATCGTCGGATTCCGATGATATTTTGTTCGAAGATTCCCGTGCCGACAGGGAAAATCACTTCGAACAAAAAGAAAGCATCGAATTGTCGATCTGCGTCACCCGGCTCCGTCCCGTTTCTGACCGCGCGGCTCTTTATTTTTGCCGAAAAGCCACGTTGTGGAAACGGCGAAAAAGCCGCGGACACAGATTGGAAATTTCAGGCATTCGGAACCGATGTGCTAACTATGATCATAATGTCCGATCCGCACGTGGTACTTCGAGGATTTACACAAAACGGAACAGTCTTCCCCCCGCGCGCGTCTTAACAAAAACAAGCGTATGGTTTTCTAACAGCAGTCGTTGAATAATGAACGGATAACTGCGGCTCATTCTTGATTTTGATGAGCGTGAAGAAGCCAACTAAAAAAGACACGAAGCTTGGAAATCTGCACGCTTGAGCAGCTATCAACTTGCGTCCAGCAATGTTCCTTGTAGTTTGATAGTGCGATACAGGCGTTCTTCGTAAGTGGCATCGAACAAGTTTGCAACTTGAATGTCATGAAAAAGAGTCCAGTGGAAAATTAATGGTGGAAAGTTGATATTCTCGACTTTCCGAGTTGAGAAAATTTCGGATTAAGTTGGATGTCGGAATGAAATCCTCAAAAACGAGTGTACGGGAAGAGTAGAGCACTCCGCCGGAAATATCAAGTGACGAGCCTCGGGAAAGTCCTAACGGCAAGGCCTCTGAGTCTTTCCAATGGGCTACAGATATGAGAGAAGAGTCGAACGAATCGACGATATGAAGCATGGAAGACTGGAGCCATAATGAGCAAACGATAACGGTTGAAAGGATCAGTTGAGTTCTTTTTGCGTGATCCGAGCGCGGCCTACCTGTTTTCTTGTCGGGGCCGAACTTGACGTAACTTCGCGCAGATTGTCGTTTCAATCAAGCCGTTTCCAATTCCCCTGCGATTTAACTACGACCAGCCCTGACCAAGATCACAAAGTTTTTCACTTAAAAACACGCTTCGGAAAACAAGGCTCTTTTCATATCTCGTCAAAGCGGATCTCGCGGCTGCGTTGTCGACGACGAGAACACATTGCGCTAACGCCACCAAGAAACGACACGTCGAGGAAACTTCGTTTCCCATTCGTTTCATGTTCCCGTTCTCTTTTTTCTTCGTTGACATCCCGCGGCAGCAGCAGCAAAAATTGAATCAAATTCAAAATAGGTAGCCAAGTAACAGTTTTTCGCTCCGGTCACGAATGATTGACAAGACATTGTTATTTCCATAGATAACGCCTGATTGAAGACAGCTCAGCTCCCGGTTTCGGCTTGTTGTTGCAGACCGAAAGAAGCGGCATGATTCATTCATTTCACCCTGGTACAAGACGAGCCCCGTCCCGTGCTTTATGAATTGCGTATCAAGTTTTGACTAAGCGTTTTTTGTGATTGTGATTTCACGCAAGATCACAAAAAAAGAAACAATTTCGAGACTAAAAACGTCGATCAGGTCTTGAACGCCGATTGCAGGCAAAATGTCCAAACACCGATCACGGGAAAAGGGATCGCAGTGTCCGTCCCAACTTGTTCGCAAAGAAGTTCCATTCCGTGCCGACGATTTCACCTCGCTCGCTCGCTGGCGGTCAATGCGCGGTCTCCCGTCCGTCTGGATCGTGTGCTTCCCCTGGAAGAGCTCCGGATTCGGTTTTTCAACGACGGGCTCGCATGTCGTGCGTTGTCATCGGACAGGGACTGTCTGACGACGGCGAAGATGATGTTGTGACGACTGCCGTAATCGGGCTTGTTCGATGCCCTTGTAAAATTCGTTCGACGGCGGGCTCCTAAGTCTGAAGTCTCAGCCGGGTTCGTCGTGGCGGTGGATTCTTGTTTCTTTGGATCGCCATTCTCAATAACTAGGCACCGACCGATTGACACATCGCATCATCTCGTCACGCTGTCAGCGGCCTTCCTCCTTTCCATGGGCAGCTGTGAATCGTGTCCTGCCCACGCATCGGCCTGTATTAAATTACGGTCTACGACCAGCTCCACCTGCTGTTATTGTTGCTACTATTAGCTTTCTATTGTTTTCTCATCGCCAGGCCCGGTGAGGTTCACCGCGTGGCGTACTGAAAAGCCCAGGAAAACATATCCTCCTGAAATAGCAGTGCCCGGCGGCGCCAATCGCTGATCCGCGAGCCCTGCGATCATTAAGCTTTCGAAAGTCTGGTGACCGGACACTTAATCGATGACAAGCTGTAAGTTGTCGACTTTGTTGATAAGCTACCGTCGGGAACGCGAGAATTCTCAACAAAAAGGAGGAATCACTCGTGGGAAAGAAAGATTTCGTTCCTGGTCGTAAGTTGAGCCGCACTCGAAACTTTTCCAATTGTTTGGAATCCCAAACAGCATGGATGAAAGTTCTGGAACGTTTGTTTTTTGATTATCGGATTACACTTGGCTGCCTGTTCCACTCAAGTTGGCGGTCTTCGGCGAAAGACCTTCGTCGCAGTCTATTGTGATGATGATGTCGTGCAAACAACGAGAAACCACAAGCAGAAGATGCCTGGACGTTGGATTTGTGGATTGTGTGTTTATTCTTATATATTTAGCCCTAAACACATGGATACGAGGAAAAGAGACGTTGGGACCGTCTTCAGTCGGGCTTTCACGACCATCCCGGTGTGTCAACGATGCTCAGACGTTGAAAGTGCAACCGTCCGTCCAACCGTTACTAACGAACGTAGAAAGTAAGGTGTTATGTCGATTGGGCGTCGTTCTTTTGAGACATACGAACGTAATGAATGGAAGGAGTCTTTGTTGGAAGGCCGCGGCGCTTAAGCCTCGGCACGGAAATACGCACAATCTTTGGAAGATGATCCGGGGAAAATGTTGTTGACTTGTTTTTCACTGAGTGAATGCTTTTCCAGTCATGCCGACTCGGATCTTCGCGGAAAAGGAAAACTTCAACGACCGCAGTGGCTATCGACGAACGTTGAGTCGTTTCATCATTATGAGCAGCTCTCGCGCATGGTTTGTCCGACCCACCGACCATGTATCGGAAACGGATGACACAAACTCCGTTAGACCTCGTGGATAAACTAACAGTCGATCGGCGGCACGTGACGTTTAGCGTGGGTGTCTCAGCAACGTCCGTAAACATTAACTCTAATTGAAAGCATCGACCCGCGGAAAACGAACAAATGACGAATACTGAGTGCCATTCAGGAACCGAGGAGAGAATGCGGCAAAGCTCACGATCAACAAAGTGATCAAACACTCGTTTTTAGCTAAAAAGCCAAAAATGGACTTGGCAAACTCTTCCGACGACCAATGCGAAACCGCTCATACAACAGACACACAATTCTAGCGGATTTGACCGCTAACTTTTTTCGCCAGTCATCGAATCCCTAAGTGTGACCGATTCCGGATACGACGCGACGCGACGCGATCGGTGATCGGCTGTCTACGAACGAATATGTTCAGACGTCAATGGCGCCGAGGGGCAGAACGTTTGTTCGTTCGTTCGTTCGTTCGTTCGTTCGGTTGTTCGATGAGTGACCTTGGAACGCGGCCCGGGGCGCTGAGTTTCTTCACGCTGTATTCGGAACAGGCGATTCCACGTAATCTATTTCATAAACAAACGATCAATAGCACCCGTTTAGGAAAGTAATGATTTGCGGCTACTTTTCGTCGGAAGCTCTTCTTTGCTCGTGCCTCGTATGTATCGGATGCGATGTTCACCTACGCACTAACATTCCGGAGAAACACGGGGAGCCAGCATGAATGAATTCCCATCCTTTCGTTTAGTCCGAGCGCAAGAGGCCCCGGAACTGCACAAAATGTGAAGCAGATCTCGAGGGGATCCGTTTGCTGATGGTTCGCCTGGAACGCATAGAGTTGGACGCGAGTAAGGAGTTTCCATAGATTACGGTAACTAACACCGCAGCCGCGGCTACGTGTTATATTTTTAGCTGACCGCGGAGTAGTCGTCTCTACAACTTCGCGCGCACCAGACTCGACGAGTTTCTTTGCTATTCGGAGCGTGCGGTGGTGTCACATGGAGAAACATCTCCAAAGAGGTGAGTGCGCTCAAAGAACGTGACTCTGTCGCTGGCGACATCGTCACAATGATTGATGGGTTCTCCGCGAGTCCTCTTTTCTTCTCCTCCTCCTCCGGTTGGTTTCTCGTCGAAATCACGCCGGCCAACCAACCGGTTTCAGCCAAATAATTGTTCGCGAGCAATTTCCGTCTGGCGTGAACGAGCGACGGGAAAATACTTCTGAGATTCGAAACAAAGAAACAACGACCACAAATCTGAAAAACAACATCCTAGATACTTTCTCCTACAAGTCGCCTATGAAACCAATAGGTTCCGTCATGATGAATACCTCGGGGATCAGCGCAGAGGTCCTGGTTTAGCGGTGTGCGTCAGGTATCCAATGAGTGGCACATAACATAACATGAAACCGAACTTTTCAAGGGGAACACACTTCCTTACTGGAATTGCACGAATCACTGTTAGCACTCAGTGAACTCCGAAAGTTACATGATGTTTTGGACACTCGGCAATCGCGTACCGCCGCTTGTTCCGGATAGGGCTGTTTGGCTCTGTCTTCTTCTCTGGGGTGGATAGACGGTTACCACTCGCGCGGAGAAGTTGGGAAAGGAGCCACTGGAAAGGAGAATAGAAGCCGCCATGATGTTCACTGCGCGTGAAAACGGAGAGGAATCAGAAGAAAAGCAGCTCAATTGAATTTGCGACTTGATTCCTGCGCCGATCTGACACTTTCTTTGCGGATCTGATTCGAATCCATCACCGGCAGCGAGGATGGAGCTCGCAGCTCTCGAAAGGTCAACTCGAGTTCAGACTTCGACCGAAATATAATAGAGTATTCTCTGCACGAATAGTTGATTGATCTCACCAGCCACGAAACATTTGTCGAGACGTTAGGATTGGAATCGCTCTTAAGTGACCTAAAACAGGTAAACGGAATCGTTGAGACGTACGTTAGTTCATCGTGGACAGAATCCAATGGGCTCGACGATTGCGCGAAGCTTCGGGACGAAATCGCAGAATCCTCACCCGAGATGAGAAATGTCTTCGTGAATGTGTTATGTGGAAAACCTTGAACATCGAAGAAATTACTCTCGCGGGCACTCGGTACTCTAGGACTGCTCCCGCGTCAGCTTCTACCCTCTCTCCCTCTCGTGTTCAACGTTCGAATGGTGCTGCGGTGGCGCCTTTTTTGAATGATGTTGTTTACAAATACGGTACGAGGGAACGGGGGTTCGCCTTCAGCGGCCTCACTGATTCCACCTGAGAAATGATGTTTTGATCACCGATTTGCCGATGACGGAACACGCACCCTCTATCGTAGCGTCGAAGGACCCAAAGGTGAGATCTAGTGACGAAGTTGTCGCAACCACCACTTGATCGGCGGGCTTCCAGAAAGGGGGAATGCCGACTCTGAGCTTATCTCCAAGGTCCGTCAGAGCGGTTTCATGCTCAAGGGGGGGGGGCTTAGAAGAGGCTGCACTTGATCAACCAACGAAATTTTCTCCTAGATCCCAACATTCCACTGGGGGGTTCCGTCGCAGGATGACAGCATCGGAAATCTACTCCGCGACGAGGTTCGTCAGAGCGCTTCCCTCCGTATAATATTCGATTCTTGACAGAAACTGTGTTCCGAATTGATTGCGAGCTTAGATCAGGCACTGAATGATATTCTCACGATTTAAAGGCGAGGACATTGTTGCTTGAGCGCAAGAATGATGAAATACCCGATGCCGAGGCCGTTGAACAAATGTGGCGGCTTCTGGAGGAGCATGCCGTCGACGAGAACCTCATGATCGACTATCGCAGCTTCAAAAAGGTAAACGAGGCGAAACTCATGCTCATCAGGGATTTCCCCCCATTTGCATAGTTCAACACACGGAGCATTTCACTCCTTTCCAGGTGCGACAACTGCTTGGACCCAAATACAAAGAGTTTTTTAATGGAACCGTGTTCTTCAAACTGCTCCAAGATCATCCTCTAGGCTACATGTCCATCAGGAATTTCTACAATTACGTCAATCGACGCCGATGGCTTCTGCAAACGAGAGTTGGCCTGGCCCTCTACGATGCCAACGGCCAGGGCTATCTGAAAGAAACTGACTTGGAAAACTACATCAGCGGCCTGATTCCGACATTGAATCAACTCAAAGGACTCGAGCCTGCATTTCATTCTTTCTACTGCTGCACTGCGGTGCGGAAGTTCATCTTCTTCCTTGACCCTTACCGCACGGACAAAGTCAGAATTGACGAGATTATTCTGTCATCGTTCCTCGATGACCTTCTAGAACTCCGCGAGGACATGCCGAGAGCTGCTCTGGAAGCAAACTGGTTCAGTGCCATCTCTGCAAGAAAGGTCAGTCCGGGTCCGAGTCTTATTCATTTGGGAAGACTGTTTCCTCAGATTTCCACTTACCTATATCGTTTTGTTTGGGATATTGAAGGTTTACAGCAGATTTCTGGACCTCGACACCGACAAGAATGGAATGTTGTCCCGTCAGGAAATGTATTGCTACGCAGAGGGGACCTTCACGAAGGTGTTCATCGACCGCATTTTCCAAGAATGCATAACGTATCAGGTAATGTCAAAGTCGGTCTCTTCCTCAGCGAATTCACATTCTTCTTTAGCGCGCGATCTGAATAGAAAACTCTTGATAGACTCGCCGACTTTGTAACTGAAAACGTTTGACGTTCTCATTCAAAAACTAGGGAGAAATGGATTATAAAACCTATTTGGACCTGGTCCTTGCGTTGGAGAACCGCAGTCAGCCGGCATCAATCCATTTTTTCTTCAAAATATTCGACCTTGATCATCAAAGTTATCTGGACAACGCCTCAATGAGGTTCTTCCTCAAGGCTATACTCGAGATTGTGAATGACCCTGCTTTGAAGGTGAGTTCATCCGCTGGGTAGGATGTTTTTCAACGGGAAGAATCCTTCACTTTTTTGATGAAGCAAACGAGGTCGTTGAGGATGACTCGCAGTTCCGCTTTCCAGGTGGAAGACATACTGGATGAAATCCACGATATCGTGAAACCGGCAAACCCTGGTCGGATCACTTTGAAGGACCTCCTACGATGTGGTCAAGGCGGTCTCGTGGTTTCGATGATGGCTGACGTCAATGGTTTCATGAAATATGACGACCGGCAATTCGAACAAGAGGAAGAGCGTCAAGAAGCCGACGCGCTCACGGACCAGCCGAACAGTATTTGATTGTTTAAGTGTACTCGTCTTGAATGTGGACGAGCAGTTGTTCTGTGTTAATTTGTCCGATGTAAGTGGACAAACCAATTTCGCAACGACGATCGTGGTGGTGAAGAACTTGACAAAATACTGTAGTCGATAAAGATATCAAGAATTCATGACTAAGCTGTCTGAGTGCTTCGTCAAACCGAGGTGGGCGAGCGTTTCTCCCTACAGCTAGATTGTAGAATCTCGTTTCGCTCGTGCCTAGACCAACTAAACCCCATTCGGTTCATACCGCTTCCGAATTCCCTAGAGTGAATTCAACACAGATGGAATCAATAATTTATACAAATTTATTCTTATACCATTTTCTACACTCACGAGAGACCCACCGAGAGTGCTCGTTCGTCTACTACAATATTGGCAAAAGTTATCTGGTTCCGCTGAGGCAAACGGAATCTGTTTCTATGGACTCATCGACCAGTCCTTTTATACATTATTTACCGCTTATGCTGACGAGACGCAAGAAAATTCCACCGAGCGAAGATACTATCGAAACACTTCAGCATCAACCCGTCAATAACTGTGCTCGCTGTGGAACAGCCACAATATGGCTCACATGTGTAGGCACGCACGCACGCACGCACGCACCGAGTCGGCCAAGAGCGCGGTGATCTTGATCATATATATGTACACAATATACTTTCATATATATATATAATATATATTTATATTTCCACGAGCAATCCAGAACGGATTGATTCAAATTCGAGTTTTTGGCCGGCAGTCTCGCCGCTCGGTGGTCCAAGCGGTGCACTGTTGAGCGTCCGCACGATCTATTCCGCGAGGTTTCGCATCTCCAACAATTGTTCACATGCTATATGAGAACCCTACATCTTCAGAATCCAACGAGCATCTTCCATAGCGTCATCGGCTACATTCGTTGTGCCAAGTTCAGTCTGAGACTTCATCTGGTGTCGTTCCGGAATGAAGTTGAGCCAACAGCTCTTGCCGTCGGTCCTCCAACTCTCTCTCTGACAGCGCTTCGCTCGTTTCTCTGCAGAAGGAAAATGAACGTTCAGTCAAGAAACATGGACTTCAAATCGAGGTTGTCATTTCATCGAAGCCTTTCTCCTTAGAATTCGTCCCAGGAGAGGATTCTGACTTTGACCGAAACCGAGACATGGGAAGATGGCCAAATGTACCTGTGTGTCACTTCCCCTTCTTCGGGAGTTGCTTCTCGGTAGTGACGGTATTTCTCGGATGCTTTCTGACTTTCTTCTTCGACGGGCGAGAAACGTTTCGATGGCGAAGGGCTTGCTTCCAGATACCGGCTGAAAGTGAAAGTTCGAAGATCCAAAACGTGAATTTCAATCATTCTTCTCATGGACGGCTGGTTCCTGAGCTCGCAGACTATCCAAAACATGAACTAGTCCTCCGAAGGATTTAGTTCGCAAACGAAAGAACAAAGCACGATGTATTTTGAGAATAATGCGGATTTACTAATGAGGTTTTCAAAATTGCTAAAGCTTTGGTCTTGGCTTGGTCATCCTGGGTGAAAACATTGAAACAAATCAAGTCAAGCTGCGTCGTAAAGTCGTTCCGAGCTTCGATAGTACAGGGATCGGCTCGCCGTATCGTAAAGAAGGTTCCGTTTCGTGGGCACCGTGCAACAATCAGCCAAAACGAATTAGGGTACATATCAACCGCTTGACGGGGCCTCGGGTAAATTCATTCAATTCACAGTGGCGAGGCTAGTCTTTGTAATGGTAGTAGTCTTTAGTGTCACACCTTTTCTTGGGCGAAGGACTCCTCGAGGGGAACTTCTTCTTTTTCTTTCTCCTTCGACGCTGTGATGACTCTGAACTGCCCACTGACGACACACTTGTCCGAGATGAGGATCGACTGCTGCAAAGGAGAGCTGAACTGTGAGAAAACCGACTTGAGGCGGACTCCTTTCCACGTTTTTCTTCACCCGGACAGCTTAGGTACATACCTGCGTTTGTGTTTGGCTTTCTTGCTCTTCTTCCGACCATGGTGATGACTGCAAGCCTCTAATAGCGCGGTCGTGTACTCGTTGAAAACTCGGATACGATCCGCTTCGACGGTGAGTGCGTGGAAATCGGGATGATCTTCGATAAGAGGCCGGATATCTTTGAAGAGTGTGTTGTATTCAACGGGAGGATTGAGGTTACGAATGATCGAGCGGAAGGCAGCCTCCGCTCGCTTGATCTTCCGTTGTTCTTCTTTGACCCGCTCCTTTTCCCGAGCGATCGCCTTGTCCTTGAGCGCAGCGTAGGTCAACTTCACGTTTCCGGCGTCCAGCGTCGCACTTTGCTTGTCCTCAGAGATGACAGTGACAAACTGCTCGAACACGGTGTCGATCTCAACCGTGAAGTTCTTTTCCCGCATGATCGCCTATGGAGCAAATGGAAAACAGGTCATCCAGGGGAAAACTGACCGGGATCGAGGACGTTCGAGGTCAACGCTCTTGTAAAGCTCACAATTTGAGGATATATTGCGCGGTGGAACTCACCTTGATGATCTTCTTCTCATCCGCGAGTCGTGTTTTCAATTCGAGGACAAAGTATTTGAAGAGATCTAATGGCGTCGACCCAGGCTGACCCAACAGATTGTCGAATCGGGGATCGCTGCGGATGGTGGGGTAGAGCTCACTCCAGAGTGACATCGAAGTCAACTTGCCCTTCTCATGAAGATCCACGAGGAACGCCTGGAATGCTTCGCGATTCTTCCGTTGTGAGCGCTTGATGATCCGCTTTTCCCGCTCTTTCTCCTGCTCGTGCTCCTTTTCGAGCTGTCGTATGTGAGCCTCGAAAATACTCAGCGCGTCTTCTTTGTCCATGCCTAAAAGCTCGGCGTCTTCTGAGAACGTAGGGTTGTCAAGAAGCAGTTGTTGGGTTTCCTGCCATGTAGTTTTGTATGAAACCTCGGTCATTGAGTCGAGGATATCGCCTAGTGTCTGCATATTCTTCTTGCGAAGTAAACGATGCTGTGCTTTATCACGTTTCGTGACGATGTTCATGATGTCGTCGTAAATCTCCTTGCGCTCGCGCTCCGAAACTGCTACCCATGTGGGGTGCGTACTAAATAGTTCGCAAGCTTTTTTGTAGCGTAGATTCATGTTGACCTGACTCGAGCTCAGAAGGAACTGCTCGAGATCCTCTTTAGCTTTCCGGATCTTCATCCGTTGCTCCTCCTTCTCCTCCTTTGCTCGCTGGGTTTTGTACGAATTGAAAATCTGCTTCCGCTCTGGAAGTCGCTTCAGCTGCATGTATCGAGCGTCAACGGATATCAACTTGACGGCGGTCTCCCAAGACGCGTTGCTGGGAACGTTTCGTTCTTTCAACAGATTCCGAAAGGCCTCCGTCATCTCCTTTTTGTCTTTGTACTCGATCTGTGAACGAGATATCTAGAATGAGGGTTGTTCATCGACCACAGGATGCATGGCTATCGATCTCGAATCGGAATAGAACGAGAGAGACTCCTACCTGCGGCGCTTCCAAGTTCGACTGAGAATCTTCGTCGTGAGCGAACGAATTCCTACTCGCTTCGTCTGCCTGATCCCCGGCGGAAACGACGGGAGAGTTGTTGGTCGGCGTTCCCGAAGCGGAGTTGGGCTGCGCGAAACGAAGTAAAACCTTCCCTTTATCAAGGATATCGAATCAATTTTCTGCGTCAACAGAAGGATTTGTTTCTGATGCTCAGGAAGATCAGATCTTTGTCTTTTGCGGAACTCCTCCGACGTACCAGATCGAGCCGAGCTCCCAGTTTTGTTTTCTCTTTTTCCTCGATGAGAGCTCTGATGTCTCTCAACTCATCAGGAATGGTCCACTTGCTTTCTTTCGTCGTCAAGTTGTAGTAATAGAGACGTCCCGATTCGGACTTATACTCTCGCCAAGGACATTTCGACAGAAGCAACTCTTCGGAGCTCTTCATCTCGTCGGGTTTCTCCCAAGACGATTCCAGGGTAACTGGAATTCAAGGAAACTTCAATGTCGTTATTATAGAATATGATGATGATGATATTCGATATCCATCTAATAGACGACGATAATCCTGAACGCGGACTCGAAAGAACACATCGACGGCTCATGGAGTTGGCTCCGGGAGCAACTTCTGCATTACCGGTATTGTGGTAGTAGATGCGCCCTTCAGGCGACTTATGTTTTGTCCATTCACTCTGTACATTGTTTTGATCAGATTTCGAGGACGATTGGGTTCCGTCAACAGAATTGGACGATGGTGAAAATGTTGAAGCTTCCGGTAGAGGTATTTGCACTGGAGGTGGCTGCAATTACATTTTCAGTTATTCTGTTGCACTTTCGGAAAATTCGAAAACGTCGGAAGACATCCGATCTCATGGGGAATGTATTCATTCAATTGAAACTACTTTTCTCAGAGAACTGAGAGGAAAGCAGCGCTTGGATCGGTTTAAAGGCTAATACGCACCATGAGCTGCAACAATTAAAACGGAAAGTTCAAGTTCAATCGATCAGATGCTTAGCGTCGAAATAGACGAGATAAAAACAACATTTTTCTCGATGTCGTGCCTGACATTGAAAAAGCCAACTCTTTCTAATGCTCTATCGTGTCAGAAAGTTGTCGAGAAACTCGTTGGTCGAGAAAACAGTCTTTTCGATAAGGATTCAACAGATCTGAGATTTCTTGGAATCGCGTTCGCTGCGACGCGGAGTGTGTAGATACTCTTCGCAGTCTGTCGAGCCTCGGCTTGTTGAAGTGAAGGAGAATTCGTCAAAAATGATGGCGATCATCTTCTCCAGAACAAATATCGAACAATCTTTCGAGCTAATCTCGGCCGGAAGTAGCAATTTAAGAGAAAACATCAAACTAAAACAGGAGAACGCGGGGAGTTTGATCGGAATTCACAAGATTGCGCGCGATTCCCACGTCGAATAAATCATCGTTTCATCCGTTTGATTCGGTTCGAATGAAGCTTTGACGTAACAACCAACGACTAGTAGGACACTCTCGTCGACATTTTCTCCCTGTTTCCGTGAGAGTTTCGAAGTCATCAAGCTTTCAGACCTCGTTCAATCAGCATGTGTTCTTACTGAGAACCGAGTAGTCTGTGGTATTTTGACACATATGGCTGTGAGCCGAGAACTGCCCAAAAGGAGTTAACAACATCTCAATTCCGAAGTTCACGTCTAAAGATATCGAAGGAAGACAAAATGAGGCGGTTTCACCGACTCCATGATCCAAAGTTAGATGACCGGTTCGGCCGGCAGTTTAGCTGTATTACAGCATAGGTAATGTGTTCCCAACGGTGTCCCCCGAATCGGCTCCAGCGAAAACTTCTGCCCACAATGAGCAATTTTTCCAAGAAAACTTATCGATATGCGGCTTCATCAGGTAGCGAAGCTCACCAACGGAGGGTTGTAACGAGTAAATTAGAAAGCGGCCAGGCTGGCAGCCAGAAAGGTACTCACGGGAACTTGAGAGAACGTCTGATTGAAGGCCACGAAGGGTGGAACTCCAGCTGAGAAGCTTGGCATCATATTGGCTATTAGGTTGGGATCCATCAGTTGTTCTCAGGAAGCAAAAGATACATTTCGAACCCACGCCGGAGATGCACAAAGCTCCGCACACACCGATTTCGAAAAATCTTTGTGTCCAAGAAGCCGACGACGACGCCCCGAAACCGAAACCTCTGGAGGCGGATGAACGCATTGTTATATACGGTGTCGAGTGCGAGGCGGCGGTTGCAGGAATCATAAACAACACGAGAGTGACTCTTGCGGAAAGTAAGTGTTTAAGGTGGGCTGGAACGAAGTCAGTGCGTGAAATTCGCCGATCTAGACTACGTGCGGGATTGGATGCTTCATCGTGAGCGAATGGTACAAGAGCCCGACTTTGGGGAAATATCTACCTGTATCTCCATGTCCTTTCCTCGTCCTACTGTATAGCCGTTCATTCCACAGAGATTGATTCAAATCTATTCGGAGAATAATATCTCCCTTAGCTGGCATTATGTGACGAGCTTGACAACTGTGGGAATCGGTGATGAGACCGCCGCACACATACGATACGATGCACCGGAGTTTAAAGTAGCGAAATACTCATGTTCTCGAAGGAGTTCGGCTTATCGCCACGACTTTCGTGCCGAGAGTAATAGGCAGAAAAATGAATTCTATAATATGAACATCCAATTACCATTACCATCCCACCGCTCCCCGAAAAATTACTCAGGTCCAGTGATGTATGAACTTTGATGAAGACAGGGGTATTTATTGAATCGCGCTCGGGGATCGAGGCTTAAACAAAAATATGTTCACCCAGAACTCCGAACCTCGAAAACGTTTTCGATTCTCATGGCGACTCTTGGAAATTTCCACGATAAATTACTTACTCTTATGGTTCCATGAGAGTTCCGACGAACGTCTCGAACACTATTGTACACGAATCAAGCTGATAGTTTTCTGATTTCTCATGGAGTCGTAGACGATGTTGCTGTCGTCTTGCGTTCGGTTGCGAAAATGTATCAACAACGAGGCCGGTTGTACGTCATTTGCAATGTACGGAATGCTTGGCTTTACAATTATACTCTCGTTTGGTGATCTGTAGAAGTTTCAACAACGATAACAATGTTTGGAACCTAGAAGTGACTTCGCGACTACCCGCTCAGGTCAAGTACCACATCAACAAACATTCACCAACCGGACGTTCTCAAAGTTCAGGCTGGTCGTCATTTTCCGCTCGATCAACGTTTCCCAATTGTTGCATGAAATGTGTAAGCGCCAGGTGAAGAGATTCAGCGAGTAGACGAGACAATCGTTCCGTTTCTCTTTGCTGTCTTTGTAGTTCACGAGCTCTGCAAGGGCGAAACGCCATTGAATCAATCAGATCTAGAGATGAGAATCGGGATATGTCACCCAACGAGGTCTCTGAATGCACTCACCTGTACGCCCGATTTGCTTCTTCGGAGGCCTCGGCTCTAGGCGCGACCATTCTTTGTATGAGAGATTCGATATTGATTAGTCGGTTCTCCAAGGCAGGATTTTCTCGTGGGGTCACGTCTATTGATCTTCGAAGCGATGCTAGCTCGTCCAAAATCCGCGAAGCTTCCTCAGAACGCATGCGATCCGTTTCGTACACGTGCATTCTTAGAGCTTGCACCTGCTCCTCCAGTTCGTGGAAACGCGCATTGATCGGATCTGAACAGATAGTAGGGAAAACATAATCATCGATATTTTGTTTCGACGATTCTCCGCGAAACGTCTTCGAGGAAGCCCTCGGTTCCGTACCTTGATGGCTCTGTGGATCGATTCCGTTGTCTGCCCCACCGCCGGCCGCGGCCTGCGCCATTTGCGCCAGTGATCCTGGCGATCCGCCTCCATTCGGAGCTCGACGCGGCCGGAACCGTGCGCCACCGCAGCCCGAGGCAGCCGCGGGTCGCTCCCGTGGAAGACCCGACGCGTCCAGCGCCATATCCGGTAAACTCCGATGCTGTCCGAAAGAAGTTGTGAGTGAATCACGGCGTTCCAGATGAACTCACAATCAATGTTTCAGAACTCAGTGACTCGACTCACCTGTTGTGCTTGATTTGCATCCAGAGCCATGTCTGGAAGTCTCTGATTCTGATTCCCACTCTGAATGACGAGGTCGAAATCTGGAGGGGGAGGATCCCGACCGGCCGCTCCCGGTAGGCTCACGTCGGGTGGATTAGACGTTCCAGCCCTTTGCATGACACCTGCGGCTTCCGGCCCTCCTCCATTTTGTTGTGGTTCCTGAACCCGGAGAAGATCAGGGAAAGCACCCCACTCCGGGGGATTGTTCTGATTTTGGTTGTTTTCTCGATGTTCCCGCTCGTTGTTGTTATCGGCTTCGTCCGCCGCCTCATTGTTGTTGCTCATTTTCGGTTCTGATTTTCGATTCGAGCCGAGCACGGGCTCCCGACCCGCGATTCGAGAATGTGACGTTCGTCGCCACTGCCCTCACCTGAAAACACAACAAATCTGTCAGAACTCCTTTCAGATGCGTATATGATGTACTCAAGGATCTCTTCGTACGATACCACGACTAGAAATTCGGCTGAACATTCGTACGAGTGTACACAAGAGAATATCCTTTGCGTCAAGTACTGGGACGTTCAGAGCCAACCAGAGCGGAGGGGAATTTATCTGCCGCCAGCGCGCATCCGAACGTTGAGCTCCTCGGGAACGCTTACAAGTACACAAGGCGTCGTTCAACCACTACCTCACGCCTTCCGAAGCGCGCACGGCGACCAAGTAGTCTAGTCGGTTTCGATGCTTCACCGCCATTATTCTGGATTTTTCGGAACAATCTGTGCGAGAGCCACGATCGCGACCAGTACAGGTTTCATTTCTTTTCTTGGAAGTGAGGTTCTAATCGCTCTTCTTCGACCTATCGGAACATCGGCGTCTACTCCTCGTTGCTTTCAAACCCTTTGCGCACCACGCACGCCCCGTGTCCCGCAGAAATCCTGACAGTCTCTTTCGTACTTTCGGAGTCGGCTGTCATTTTGCATCGGACGGGCCTCGGAAACCTTCGAGGATAGTTTTTATTGAGTTCATAGAGGAAGATATCGCGATGTTTGGTTTCAGAAACTTCCACATTTCAGCCGCAAGGGGAAGCCCGACTGGAGTAAGTTACTTGCGGAATTCGCAGGTGTCAAAGCATTAACGCAGAGCTTTTCAGAAACTTGACATGCGAGGAAAACCTTACCAAACAACAATTATCATTTTGACAATCACCGAGGCCTGTTTCACGACACGACTGTTTACTTTCTCGCGATGATGATCGTGATCTTTGCTCGGTAGCGGCACAACGCGCGGATCGTGAGAGGCTGGCAAGACGTCTCCTTACCGGCGAGAACGTTCGGTTATTCTGAGGATCTAAAGATTGGTTGGTAGGCTTTCCTCTTTCTTTACCTCTCATCATCGTAAACCGATGCTCGTTGCTGGAGCGCTTCACTTTCACATCTGAGTTGAGAAATCGATGTTTCATACCTCGCTGACTCGCTCGGAACTAAAACCTCGCGAACTCACAAGTCATGGGAAAATTCCAAAACTAGGCTACCGAAAATTATGAGTTAGCGAGACTTGGATACATTTTGGAATACTCTTCGAAATGAGAGTCGTTCTCACCTCACAAGTAGAGGCAATTCCTTCGAAACAGGAATCCTTCTCTTCGAAATCGTGTTGATTCTTGCGTACTGACGCTTAGGGGAATGCTTGATCAAACGAATCGATTGGGAACTGTCGCCGAGGAGGTTTAATCGGGGCTACTTTCCCTCGTTCGACAAATTCCATTGTCAAGCACTGTCATGGATCGGAGCAAAGGAAAACTAGAAATTCAAGAACCCGAAGCCTCCAGACAGGCGCGCCGCTAGGATCTCATCTTTGGGGGGAGGAGCTCTTCAGGTCGGACAAAAATCTTGAGGGGGCCTTGCAAGGTCATTCTGACCCTGCTGCTTCACGCATTCGACTCGAGATCACCGCACCGCCAAGTTGAGGGCTTCCTCCGAGCTATTGCTCCTGAATGATAATGATCGCTCAATTTTCAAAGGACTTTCTACGAGAATTGCAATCTTTTCGACCCTCAGCTGCTCTTGAAACGGAACAACAAACAGCACCCACGACACACTTTTTGGTTCGAAAACCCCGCTTTTTCTATTGACAGGCGGACATCGGTAAAAAGAAGCGCCAAAGGTTGGAAGTCGAGATGTCTCATCGACGAGTCTTCTTCCGGTCGATCATCGGTCAAATCTCGATCACCAAAAGGGGATTTCCCCTAATCATCTCACTGAAATCGCTCGTCGCTGTCGGATCTAGACCTCATTTTGCGTTAAACGGAAAACGGAAATTCCATGTTAGTCCCCTATTATTTCCCCAATTCTCTATATACTATGGTTTTTCCGTTTTCCGTTTAACGGAAAATGAGGTCCAGTCGTGTTAATAAGTAAGCGGCTGCGCAAGGAGCACACGACTGGTCAGCTCTCGAGCCAAACACTGACTGCAGTGTTAGCGTTTATTATTGTCTGTCTGCAATAGCTCTCGCCACCCACAACAAGTCGGGTCCCTGTTCTCTCGAATAAAATGTCGGACTTGAGTCTAAATCAACGGAACGACGACTTTGCCAACTGCAGAGCTCGAGTCCCGACGGGGCCGCCGAGAGTGGGGGCTCTAGGGCCTTGTGATGATGGATCGTCAGCTCTCATCGATGATCCGTCGAAGAAGAGCCTGAAAAGCTCGTTCCCTCAGTTTAAATGAAGACAGCAGGTGGCTGCGGAATTCCATCGCGCACTTAGCGGTCTCGATGAGAATTTCTTCCCTTCCACCGCGCTCTGCAGTTCCCTTTCGACACGGTCCCCACAAAGTTCACTCCCTCCGCATCCGCAGCAGCCATTATTCCCATGAGCACTGTAAATGCTCAGGAAATGAATCTGATCACCGACAGAAAACATTTGAAAGTTGGCGGCAAAGGTCTCCCTCAGAGACCCTCACCGTGGGCCCTTTCCGGGCGTAGCGGTAGCGCCGTCTAGTGATGTCTCTGAGCAACCTGCTCTCCGTCTCTGCCGCAGCACTTCTCCTCCGAAGGGTCCCGCACAGTTGTCTAGATCTGCTTCAACACCTGCATCGTTCAATATCCGTCGGTCGATCTCTGTGAATTGGAGAGATCCTGAGAGTTTGTTGTTTGTTGCAATCAATTATATCAGACATTAGCCGAATCTGATCGAGTGAGAGTTCTCTGCGGAAACGGACACTGCGGGCAGGAGTCAGAGAAGACACCGGGAATAATCTGTTCCGAATGTGTCCGTGTGTTTAGTGCTCCGACGAAGATCTGCATTAGTTTATTGTGCGTGCAGCTGCAGCTTTGAGTTTTTGTGCTTGCTTCGATCATCAGGACAGACTCCGCTTTAAAACCGTACTCGATGGAATCCAACTGACCGATGTCTGCACCAGGTAAGTGGCAGAGCAGTGGTGAACAACCGCGCGCTCCTCCGAAACCTTTCCCTCTCCAGAAGCTGCGCGTGTTCATTCCGATCGCGGTGTTGACTTTTGCTGTTTCCATCGACAAACGTCAAACTAGCAATCTGTCAAAAACGTTCAGACAACCGCCGACCGGACGAGCATCGGATCGATGCCTGTTTGATGAAGAGCGATGGCCTTGAATACGATGAAAGATCTTGGCATCCGGTAAAGTGCTGCTACGAGACTCGCGATTTAGGTCGACCGAATCTGGCGGCAGCTTCTCTGCGTCGCATCGGTCCGAGAGAAACAGCGGGTTTGCACTCTCATTAGAGAAATCATCCAACGAACGTCTGTGAAATCAGAAAGAGGAGTGAGGAACGTCATAGTTCCACGGTATTCGCTCATTAGATCTGTGAGCATGGGCCCCGAAGGCGGGGTATTGAAAGCAGTGCGAGCAGTCGGCGATTCAATATGATGCTGTTTATCGTGATCGAGTCTGCGTCCGAGAACCGTCTCGTCAGCCACCTGATTGGCTGCCAATATAACATTGAGCGATGCGTAGATAGGGAAAACCCTAAGTGCTCCAAGCTTCAAAATACCGTTTAATAATACGCGGGCAGCGTGTCGAGTTACCTATGGCAGCCGTGCAATTTAGCTCAAAAGTTTCAGGCTAGAACTTTCGATAAAGCTTCCCGTCCGTCGCCCAGACACCAGCGGGAGGATCATTGAGCGAATTCCTGCTAATGTTCCAGACTTCAGACTTGCATCTGAGTTCGTCTCGCTTTCTTCTCTCCTTCGAAACTTCGACTTCTCCAGGTTTGGGATCGTCACATCGTTCGATGCGGCATCCACGGTTCCGGCAGTCGGTTGATCTTCTGTGAGCGAATCCCGAAGCAAGTCGATGGCTCCGCTGAATCTTGGTGGGGGAAAAAACGTTCCAGGACGACGTGATTTTGTTTTTCCCCCTCTTTGATCGGCCATTGTGATCAGCGAGCTCGTTACTTCGCTGCTCCGAATGGTCGTTTGAAGTTGTGGTTTGACAGTACCGGTACTTCTCGTCGAGACAAGTTGACGAAGCGATCATCGGCCGATCGATTCGGAGCGGATTGCAGGAACAGAAGCACGCACCGAATTTATCACGAGGACCCACCGTTCGCCAGCTCGAAGAATAAAACGATCCTGTTCCGATCGGGAGCAGCGAGCCGTATGTCGCGAATCACGCACGGTCTTCGACAATGACAGCAAACAAAAAACAACGACAACAACAACAAGAGCCACGACTGCACGAAGGCTGGAAAGTACGAGCGGGTGCGTGTTTTGCGCCTACACCGGAGACGGTATTTATGCCGGCTTCCCTGCCGGCACGGAGCCGTAGTTGGTCATGAATTAAACACAGAATGCACATTGCAGTTCAACGGCTAGTATTTCCAGCGAGTCGTTTCTTATTAACGTCAGAAGCAGAACAGCTCTGCCCCGGGTGGCTGACGAAGGAGATGTTGAGTCCCACAAGAGTCACGGCGGCTCAACACAGAAATGTTCTGCACTTTTGGAATGCATGAGGTAATTTCAACGAGTGGGCCGCAACTCGAGCGCAAAGCTCATTTTCCAGGCGACACGAAGCTCGTGGCCTGGCTCCGGGACTACCGACACCATCAGCACCGTGTAAGGCGCTACTTCAACATCACCATGAGCTCTAACATGAGGGTGTAACAACAACAGCAGCGGCGACTGAGGGCGAGCTCGATGAGGCATCCCAGTTGGGAAAAAAACCGTTGTAGTTCAAGTGTGACAGCGTCGCTTGCGGCGGCGATTACGGCGCGTTGCTGCTACGAGCCAGGACCTCTCTCATTTTCATCCTCCGGGCTTGGTAGCTTGACCCTGTCAAGGTCCCCATCAGGACCTTGATCGCCTCGAGCCGGAGGAGAATTTTCAATTAAACGCTCGCCGCAAGTATTGAACTCTCGGAACTAAATCGTTCGACTGTTCTGGTGATTGGATCAGCGGAAGCATGGTGGACTTTTGGTTCGATGTTTACACCGATTCGCCAAAGGCTGCCAACAAAACGCCCTTTGGTCACTGCCGAGCCCATTAAAACCACAATATGTCAGATACAATGAAATCAATGTGGAAACATTCCGTTCTGGTGAGGGTGCGGACAAACAGCAGCAACAGCGGTTAAAGCAAATCCAGATCCATGACCAACGGGAATGAGCGAAACCACAATTGGTTCACTGGTTGGTTGGTTCGTTGACGATATTTTTGCTATTCGGACATTAATCGCAATCATCGGTGACCAATTCCGGATCGGGTGTTCTGATGCCACTGGCTGAGCGAGCCAGAGATCTGCTCCATTGAGCACTACCTACCTCTGGCTGCGTGCTAAGCACTGGACAAGAGAACTCTCGGATGATTTGGGTACGGAGAAATTTCATCAATCAAATTCATGGCTGGATCGATGTTAACGACGATGAATTTGTCCGGTGTCTGGGACGAAAAAAGGATCGATTGAATTCAGTCAAGTGTTTTTTTCACGTTCCTCCTCCAAGAGCTTTTTCGCCGAGCGAGGTAAGAAGACGTTGCGACCGACCGCGATGCCGTCGATTCGCTTCGCTGACGGCCACTGAACTTGAACTCGACACAAGGGGAGGAAAAAAAACGAGAAAAAAAATGTATAACAACAACAACGAGCCGCTCCGACTGCCGAGCGACGCCTGGTGCGGGATTTTCTGAAAAGTTCTAAGCTACAACCCAGCGAACATTTCGACGCGATCGATCGCGCATCTTTGCATGGAGATCTTCATTGAAGTCTGAATTCGTTAGAGAACGCTCTTGTCACGCAAAAAGAGTTCAGCAGCTACGATTGCTCGACTCCTTTGTTGTCATTCAACGCTGTCTGGTGAGTTGGGGGACGAAGACCACCACCGCCACCACCCAAAAAGCTGACAATTAATGATCAAGCGCCGATTAGCTTTCTTATGTACCATTCAAGGTTGGCCGGCCTTGGATGCGCCCATTTCTTCGGATGCTCCTGACACAGTCACATGAAGTACCACTAAAGCTTTAGCTCTAACGACTTCAACGGAGTCTCGCGACACACAGGGAGCGCCTGAAGCAACAGAAGTCGTCTCTTGATAATGTGGGAGTTTCGGCGCGGTAGGCCTTTGGCTAATCATGGAGCTTGCCGCCTTTATATGTATGTCAGTGTACGAAGCTATAAAGACGTTTCGTCGATCGATTTTCTCATCTATCGAAGTGCCGAGCTCGTGTACGTACACCACGATTGCAGATTCGACAACGTTTCGAATCCTCGAGACATTCGTGATTCATTGAAGTGTTTTCTGTCAAACTATCTCATGATATGGAACGCCATTATCGATTGCATCCAGCGAGTGCTCAGTTTTTGGAAGTGCTCTTTTTCGATGTTTTTGAATCAGATCTGAACGGAGTTGTACCCGTCGTAATCCGGACTGTTGAACATCGATGTACGAAGGCTCCATGCTGGTGGGTCGCTGCCCATTGTTTGAAGAAAGTTCGCGTTTTGGAAAAGAAAAGAAGAACAGCGGAGGTTCATCAACGGGACGAGATGTGTCTTCACTTGACGTCGTCGTAGCTCTCTTCAACGCTCGCTCCTCTTTATTTTTCTCCCGCGATCTCCGTCCTCGCTTCTTCTCTGCTCTCCGGTCTGCGCGGTGGTTTCTCTCTTTGACGTTATCTCCTGTCTCGTAACGGTCCTCGTTGCCTCACCGATGCTCTCGCCGATGAATTCGCATACAAAGACTCCCGTTAAGAGAAAGAGAAACCCACTCGCTTGAACAAAGCAAAGGGAGAAACCCAGACAATTGCTGCTTTCGCTGTAGCGGCGGCGCCGACTACAAATGAAGTTGATGGTGAGGTTGGAGGTGAGGTCCAAGACCTACCGACCGACCAACCGACCAACCGGATCGAAACGAACAGATTCTCATCCTCTTTGTCTCTCTGTTCGTTAATGATGACGTAGTTGCTGTCCTCCTCCCGTGTTCGCGCAAGCTGTTCCGCGGTTGCGTCGATGATGTTGATAACGATGCCTTTGACGACTTGACAACCGTTGGAGCTCATACCTTTCTCGGATGAATCATCTGAAACGAAACAATGAAACCGCGGAGAGCATGCGGTTTCGTTCGAATGAAACAGATTCAAGTGTTCTGTTATTGCTGTCGATGGATTCGGTACTTGGTCTGTCAGAAAAGCCAACATCGGGAAGCGTCGAGGACGTGTTGTGACAACCGATGTCCACACTAATGACAACAGAGTCGTCTCGCGGTCAATCGACGACATTGAACAGTAACAGCCGTGGTAGCATGAGATGATGTAGGTCCAGTGCGATGCGGCCGACGAGCACCCCGTGGGAGCCGCGCGGACTTTGGTTCATCGTGGTCGGGGCGTCGCGTTTTCGCTGAAAACTCCATATTCATCCGATCCTCCTGACTTTTCCTTTTCATCGCCCCCCTGCTCTCCGATCGATAGTAGGTATTCGGATTTGCTGGCTTGGCCAGACGACTGATCGGCAACACATTCGCTTTCAGCGAGCAAACCTCGTTGACAAATGTCTCCCTGCTTGTCTCTTTGGTAACGATCTCTGACTGGCTTCTCTCATCGTGAGAACATATTCGGAGAAGGACAGCTCGCGGCACGCTTTCTGCTGCTCCGATGCAACGTGACAGCCGTGAGAAGTTCCGTCGCCGTTTAATTATTCACCTGTCTGTCTTTCTCTCCGATGCAAAACCTTCCGAGGATAAATTCTCGCTAACCGGAGTGCACACGAGATGTTATTGATAGTGGATAATTTATTCGGAGCCAGGTGCAATTTTTCATGATGACGGGACGTTGCAGAGAACCCCGGAGGAAACCCACCGATCCCGGGAACATATGCGACTCGGAGATCCGAATGACCTTCCGGATTGTTGCGACTCAGAAAAGAGAGCGAGGAAAAGATACTAATCATCGCTTCGCTGACACTTTATGTGTAATGAAGGCTCGCAACGTCACCGAAGAGGCTGGACATTGTTTCCACCTCGCTAGGGGAGTGTCCGCCGTCTTGTCGAGAGAGGAGATCGGGGAACTTGGACGGGAGGAAAGATCGACCGGGCGTTCCATCTGTCCGTCTGTCTGTCTGTCCCCAAAACGGACCAAAGACGAAAGAGGCAAGAAGAACTTTTTATGATGCAAATTGGTCATCAGTAGTTTCACCCTCGTAGACATCGCAGCGTCTATTTCCAGCTGAAAACCAAACTTAAAAAAAAGAGCACCATTACGGCAACGACTTTCAACGAGGAAACTCTTTTGAATGCTCCGCGGCTACGATTGGTCACCGTCTTTTTCCCGCTGGCCTATGGAGCAACTCGTTCTTTGTTTGCGGAATCCGAATCCCTCGAGTCTCTGTCCCCTGTAGTTGTGCTTTTTTTGGTTTCTCTTGATTCCCCTCCTGGAATGGGCTTATTGGTTTGGTCGATGAATTTAGTGAATTCCCTTTTATCGTCGATCCCTTCGGCTTCCGGGACACAAATCCTACGCTATTTCTGTACCATCTGATGCCACCAGGAGGAACCAGTGAGCCGGAGCAGAAGTCCCAAATGACCAACGAATTCCTGGGATTCAAAGCCAAAAGATTTGAGGTGAGATATCGAGTCTCGGCGAAGCGAATGAACGCATCAAGAAGGCGCTCCAAAATCCTTCTGATCGGTTTGCCCTCTCTCGCAGAGGATTCCGGCCCCGATTTGAATTTGAATGACGACAAAAATCGTTCCGTGGGAAATCACCTAGAAAGTTTCCCGTCGAATCCTTCTGTGCTCGGCACCGACCTGGAGGGCGCAACGCCCTGACGCAATCCGATAGATCCAAGGTATCTGCATCTATTGTCAACGACGACGCCGTCGCAGTTGACGCTTTTGAGGGTGGAGATTCGCATTCGTGGACAGAAACGTCAAGAACATTCGAGAAAATCCTTTGACTCTCCGTGAACGAGTTGTTTCCGTTCCGAACAAAGAAGGATTGCTTTGAGCGGAGCCTTGCTTGTCCATGCTTGTAGTTTTCTCAGCTTCGAAACTTCTAATTTTTCTTCGTTTTCGCCACTTCGTTTATTTGTCCCTCGTTCCGCCGCGCCGTCCCTTTGTGGGTGGATCAGTTTCCTCCTCCAAAGACGCTGACGACCTCTCGCTACGGGTTCGAGTCTGTTCCTTTGACAGCTTTGGATTGAATTACGACTTAGCGGGCCGTTATCACCGATTTACTCTGAAACAACTCCGCCTCCTTTTCCGTTTCTATCTCCTCTTTGCACCTTCTTCTCAAACACAGCTCGGAACGTTCAATCGGCGTTTCGTTCGCTTCGACACTTGTTTGAAGCAGTGAAACCCAATTGCACTTCATCGGTGCTCGCAGTGGAAATGAGGAAAAGTTTCGGTGGCATCAAAACTCGGGGAAAGTGTCTTTTTTTCTTTTTGAAAACCTCTGCCTCGCATTTCGAAGCGGAGTCGCTCGTTACGGTGTAGGAAGTTAACAGCTTTTCTTAAGTTTTTTTCTGCCTCTTTCAAAAGTGCTCGTCCAGTCCACCCCTAGGCTCGGTCGATTTACAAACCGAAGTTGTGGCGAACATTTGCGAAAGAATCCGCCAATATAAAATCGTAACCAGGACAGACACCAAAAAAAAGCACCATTGACGACGCGACCGACAGATGCAAAGCGATGAACCGAAGTGCTTCCAGCAAACACTCATTTAGAAGTCGATTGTGGCCTGGAAGCGACTACGAATTTAGTCGACGAACCAGAATTGATGAAAAAAAAAGGACTCATTGACGAAAAACGACCGAATCAAATGGTTTTGACTTCCTGCTCGGTTCTGGTATCGGACCACAACTTCCCCAGCCTCTTTTCCGGCTCCACGAAACGTTCCCCCAAGAATTCTCCATCTCCCATTCGACGTTTGTCGCTCGGACGAGACGGGACTTCAGAGTTTGTTCGAAATGGAATTCTTCGCGATCGAGGTTTCGAGGAATTATTTTCCGCCGGCGGTCATTCCAACTTTGTTCTTCCACCCCAGCCCGTTGGTTATTCTCCCGGACCTCGTTTGCATCGAGGATCGTGTGGAACCAGAAAGCCTTTCGGAATTTCCTTCGATGAGAAGCTTCATTGGATGCCTCTGAGCGTCTTGTTCTCTCGATTCCCTCTTTCCTCTCTGGAGAAGTTTCTCTCCAGGACGCCACTCTACAGCAGGAATAACGGGAGCGGCAGCAGTTCGACCCCGCGGTCTTAGATCCCGACAGCCGGCGGAAGCATCCGTTTGGAAAATTGACTTGGGCTCACTGCAAGGGCGCGAGTCCACATCGAAGATGAGTGCTTGAGCTTGGAACGAAGAGGCTCTATATTGATTAGGCGTAATGTGGGACGGAATCGACTGGAATTACGCGTCCACGTGCCTGATCGCTGCCGATCTAGTTCGAGCGTCAGTCAGTTAGTTAGTTATCTTGAAAATTGCCGAGCACGCGCCGGGAAAATACTCTGAACGAACGATCCAGCGGACGCTAACGAACGCGGGACTCGCGATTTTGGAATTCACTTCAAGGGAGACTGACGTGAAAATCGTTCCTCCCTCGTTCTTTGGTTTCCATTTCTCAAGAGGTACTACTCTGAGTAGAACCCTGCCTCTATAGTTTCTTCGCTCAAAACTCAGAGATCTCGCTGCACTCCCGCAATTCCTTGAACTCGTTCTAAACCATCAGAAAACTCCACATTCTCACTTTTATGAATTCGAGTTTCCCGCGCCTGATCGACGGTGGGATTGGGAATTTATCCCGCGGCGCCGTCGGTCGTCTCTTCGAGTGACCGATCGTCCGACCGTCCGGTGTCCGCCGCACCGAAAGCGATTGGATAACTTCCGCCGTCATTTGTAGAAACGCTTGAATAATTCATCTGCGCTCATTCGTCTGAGTAGATTTTAATCCAAATTTCATTTGTTACCCGTGGGAGAAAAATGTATTGCTCCACGAAGACCTCAACCGCGCGGCTATTGATTGTTTTACAACGGGATCGAATCCCATTACCTGAATGACTGAGAGGACGGTGGATAAATCTGTGAATCAATTTTGGATGAAGAGTCTCTCTTGAAACGAACGAAGCAACGACCAACCAGCTCGGCAGCTTGGCAACTTATAGAGGAGGAAAAATCCCTCTTTCATGTCTCGAGCTTCTCCCATGTCGCGAGCAGATCTTTCCAAAACGAATGTGAATTCCCCTCTGGCTGTCCCGGCGAAAATTCGTGCTCGAGAAACGGAAATTTAATGAGGAACAAGTTCTCGAGAGCCCTCATCTTTTTTTTTCGAGTTCTGCGACGCTTCCGTCAGTGATCTGGGATCAGGTGTACAACATTTCGTTCTTCCTAATCCATCACTCAGCCAGCCCGATGCTGAACCCCTCCCGATCGTTTCCTGGAGACGATATTTATGAAAGATCCGATAACGGCAACTCTGGAGTTCACATCGGAAAGCTCATCAAGATAAGAATCTGCTCGGATTGTATTCAAGGGGTTTTCGCAAGGTTTCGAAGCCGATTATAACGATATCGTTCCGAGCTGTTCCGCAGAGCTTGAGCTCAGCTTTCGCGTGACACTGCTGACACTGATTTTCGGTTATCGCCGGAAATAAGTTTGTTCGGCTTTTGACTCCGAGCCGAAACTTCTCTGCTTTGTTGACGTTGGAAGTACTCGACGCCTCTAATACTTCCGGAATGATCACGAGCCTCTTGGGATCGAAACTACGAATCTACTACGAGCCGGAAATCGTGTTTCTGCTTCTGATTGGAACAAGCAAGGATCACTTGTCTTGTTACTATGAGCGCCGAGAAGGGACTTGTTGTCGGCAGTATACATTATCGGTTTCAGATAATTGCAAAAAGCTGTTAATATCACAATTTTCTTCCCACCAGAAACAATCACGACGAGTATGACGTCGTGTGTGTGTGTGTGAACGCCATGATGCAAGCGAGACAAATACCCGGGTAACTAATGATTTCTTGAAAAGAGACAAATGTTCTTGTCCTCTTGTCGCGAGTGGCGAGAATTGAGTTTTGTTCATCAAGTTTGAGAGATATTCGTTGAAGCGACCTTCTCCGAGAGCTTTCAAAACTTTGTCAAACTTCACGAGTTGTCAAAACGTTTCTGAACTCGAAGCTGAAATGCAAAGCGAAATGATTCTAAACGATCTTTCGTCGAAATGAGAGATATTTCCTGACGCCGTTTCACCCACTGACCCTTGGAACTACCTGAAGAGTGTCGCTTGTGCCGACCGCTTACCCTACTACTGCGCCCGACTCGCTGCACAGTGACGGCCGAGCTTCTCTTGCCTCAAACCGAGTTCGCTGTTCTCGACTGACTTCTCGCGCTCGGTGATCTTCAATCTCACGCCTCGAGCTACGACAGTTTGAAAGCAGCCTCACCGGCTAGTCAGTCAGTTTACCATCGAGCGGCGAGACAGAGTCGAGGTATGGAACGGTGGCTCTAGAGCAGTCGCTGCGGAAGAAAAAAATCTTCATCCGAAGCCTGATGATGCGAACTCGCGATGATCGAACGAGATTCCGGCCTTGAGAACGAGATAGCGGTGGTTGCAGAGAGGAGAGGTCGAGGTTGAGTTTTATGAAGATTTCCTCGACGGTAGCCACAGAAGATCTTGAACTGATTGAGCTCGTTTAGGCCAAGTCATCGATTGCGTCCGCACGCATCATATGATGTAGACGCGAGATGATTTATGAAATTAGATAACGGGGCACACGATACTCGACCGGAGTCAGAACACTCGGCCGAAAGATAAAACAGGACAAGGAATTCTTTTGGTCGTAGAGGCTGCTGCACAAGGCATCTCTCTTGATGCCTCTCGTTAAGAGTGTCCTATTTGCGATAGTGAACGAGCTAGCGCTCTTCCTCAAGGTCTCCGGCCTTCTATCTGTTCGCTGTTACATTATTCAGTTCGACGCAAATAAAAGCCCTTCCAGTACATCTCCGAATGCGAATGACTTCAAATCTCCGACAGCTCACATCGGACCGTGTTGAAACTTGCACGCCTAGCTCGGAGACGTGAGACGACCTGTTAACACAGTGTCCTTCGAAAAACAACACTTTCAGGTGCACTCTTTCGGGAAGTCTCAGTCAGTCAGTTCATTGAAGGCTTTGACTTAGATCTCACACATCTCGTGTGAAACTAGCAGAATCATCGATAGCTTTCGCGTTTGTTTCTCCGGAGAAAGAAACATAACAAATTCCCTCGGTATCAGCCGCTTACCCGCTGCCTCGGTATGAAGACATTTGGCCGCCTTTCAAAATTTCCTCTTTTCTTGAACGCTGCCTGACTCGGCTGACTGACGTTTAGGTGGCAATGTTACTCATGGTTGTCGATGTGGTTTCACTCTCTCTCTCTAGTCCACTCGTGACTCATCCTCGAAGTGCGGCCAGTGAGGAAGGTCTGATCGTCGAGGTAAATCATGCAGAGGCGGAATCAGTGAAAAATGTTGGCATTTTCATTTCATTTCCGATTGCGTTGCGGGGAGCGCTTGGTCATCCGACCGACCGACCGCCCGAAATCCGTCCGATCCGAACAACTTTCGCTTTCTAGTTCAGTTTGCTCAGATGCCATCGTTGTCGCCGTTCTAACTGAGTTTGCGACGAAGGCGATGGAACGGAGTCTCGTAGCGGTCATTCGGTTGGAATCTTCGAAATACTTTCTGTGTGCGCGCACTGCGACCGTTGAACGTTGGAAGAGCGAGCGCCCTGACGGGTGCGAATGCATGCGAGCGTGGATGCATACAAACCCAATTCTAATCAGTTAGCCGGAGTAATTGGAAACATTATTTGATTAGTCGCACCCGAACCGATGTCCCTTGATGACCTTTTGGTCTGTTCCGTCGTTTGATGACGCTGTCTTGATGGCAAGCCGTCATCGCTATTCTCGAAAGTGCGTTTTCCGCGCAATCCGTAAACGATTGTGATTGTCTTGAGATTGAATCTCGAGAATTCAAGGAGAGATCGGATCGGTCTACAAGCAGGTTCCAGTTCGAGTTCGGGGATGGCGGTGATAATTTTGACGATCGGCTCCGGCAGGCAGGCAGGCAGGCAGGCAGGCAAGCTTAGTCGAGAGAAGGGAATATGGATCACGCGACGGATACTGACAGTGAGTCGAACTCAGACCAAAGTTGAGCGACCAGGGCAGCCCACGTTTTCCGTCAAGGACCATCGCAGTTCGTGATCGCAGCTGATTTGAAGCTGATCGAGATCGAAAAGTGAGAGAATAACGGGATAATAAGAGAAACAAGACGGAACGGGTTCGAAAAAGAAAGCTCCGATGGAAGCAGCTCGATCTTGTTTTTGATTCGTTTGCGACGAGGAGCAGAGTCGGGCGAAAGGACGGACTCTCTCGGCTCGCGACGAACCATTTGGCGTGGAGTAGTCTTTGCTTCGATATTTGCGCCAGCATTTGCGCCAGCGAGATTCAGGCAGGGTGGTCTACGGTTATAACATCGAATATTTATTGGGGACACGAAGGACGGCGGGGAATTATGAAACTTGGATTCATACGTGCCCCTTCAGAGCTCTAACTCTCGAAAGGCTGTTCTCGACGGGCGAGTGGAGATCAGCTGGAGCGTTCCTTGGAAAAACGGAGCTCTGTCCGAAGGGGCAGTGGGGACGATGACTAAAAAGGCAACTGAGGAGACAGCCACGACTACTTAGGATAATGCGACATATTTCGGTTTCCCGAGAGAGCTTCGGGGAGCGAAAATGGAGAATTATTGCGGTGGTGGCGGCTGCACATGCATGGGAGGAGGACAAGATGAAGAAGCACAGCGAAATCTACCGAAGCGGGGCCGTTTCTGTCTTGCATCACGATGCTTTTTGTTTCTTGACGTCCGCATCGTGGACCTACATATGTGTAGTACCAACGACAGCGCCGCTGATACGACCCGGCGAAACCTGCACGAGTCGCAATATGCCTTTTTCATTACGCTGTGCCCCCCCCCCCCCCCCCCCCCCGACAGTTCGAAGTGTACATAAGAATGGCGGTCACATTAGTGAGAATGTTAATTTGCTTTCTTCCGTACGCGGACTGTCCGTCCTCATCTTTCGGTCCGGGGGTGGCGGTTCATTTCAATTCCGCCGTCTGGCTGACTGCTCGTTCTCTCCTTGCCCTACGCAATTACTCGTGGCGTTCGTCCATTCGTACTTACATACATTCGCACATGCACGCGGACGAAGATGACGACTATCGAGCGAGCAGGCGGTGTGCTTCACTCGTCCCTCGAGTGTATGCCATCATATTTAGCGGAATTGTTTCAGCGCTGAGTACCGTTGGACCACGTCGTCGGGGAAACCGTAACGTGCGAACGAATGGAATCGTCGTCGCCGTGTTTCTGATGTCTTGCCATGGAAGAATGGCTCTTTGTCGTTCAGGTGCGGCCATCAATATTCCAATGACCGACTCTTCCAACGACAGCCGGAGATCTACGAACTAACCCAAAGATTCATATACTGCTGTATACGAGCATTCTTCCCTTTCACTCGGACAGAACCAAAGTCCCACAGGCTCGACAAAAGAACAGACGTTCCGCCCGAATCGAATGCCATGAACGACCGTCTTGTTGCGATTTTAGCTTCGTTTCGCAAGTTTTCGTGAATGCGGCGCGGCCGGAACACAGCGCTTCACGACCGAACAGTCGACGATTCCTCCGACCGTTCGGTTTCGAGGCAAAAGCTCGCTCTGAACAAACAACGACATTTGAGGTTTACGCGATCTGACTTCGACCGTAATCGACAGGCGCACAATAACAAATCTGTCGGTCGATTTTTTTTTTGTCGTGCTGTCGCGACGGTGAAGAGAACTTCATATGCGGTTTGTCGACGGTCTCACACCCGACAATCGACTCTCAAACAGCGGATCAAAATTTTGAATCGCGTGCGTCTCATTTTTTTTCTGTTAGCCTCCGCTAGATGTGCAATTACGACGGAAAATCACGGTCGTTGTTGCTGTTGTTGTTGTGGAACACATCCAGCCGCCAGGCAGGATGGATGGAACCCTGAGCGGACAGAATGGATCCGCGTTTCGGGTCAACGCTCTGTGCTTTCTTGTGTAGGACGCCCGCACGGGGGCGAACTTGAACTGGGTGATCGTTCTGCCGTTTGTACGACTGTTTCCAGGGATTTCACGAACTGTCGTCGCTTGCAACGAGACACGCGTGCATGCATGCGTGCACGCCGGACTTCTCTACAGCGAGAGTGGCTGTAATGACACGTTTCGCAAAGCTCTCATTCGGAGGCTGGAATGAGGCTGAAGATGATGAGCATGAACATAATCAAGGCTGGACTCGGTCATAAATTTTCGCAAAGGCCGTATCGTTCGCATGCACCGGCTTGAGGCTGCTATGTAGAGCGCGAGAATGCCAATTTCAGCCGAGTCGGAATCCACTTCTTGATCCTCATCGTTTTCAAACAATTCCGAGCGGCCGAGGGTAGCCGTTGAATCAAGTGCCAGGGGAGGGCGTGTTTGGATGCAGATGATTCACGAGCGGCAGCAAAATTCAAAAACAGATGAGCTCGTCGACAAACGAGATTAGCTTGCGATGGCTTTTTTTCGGGTCGACTTGAGCCGTTGCTTGCAGTCGACGAGTCGGTTGCCGCAGCCGCCGCCGCCGCCGCCGCCGCCTCGAAGTATGGAGACCGTTCAGTGAAGAGTTTTTGTTGTAGCGCTCTGTATATTTACTATGCGCGCGGCGTCCCGAGCCCGAAGTCGTCTGACATTGCCCCTATTATGAGTGCGGTGAGGTGAGGTTATTTATAGCGAATGTGGCAGCACACTGAGCACACAGCCGACTGGCCAGTCGGCTTCGTTGGTCACATGCGGCATTAATGGCCTATACAAATCTTCACTGGGATTTACTCATCGAACGCTCGTGCACCGTCACAGGGACCCTTTCAGCTCGCCTGATCCCTTCAGCTTTTCAGTTCCACCACAAGAGCGTCCCTTCCAAAGGTCTCCCCATCCCCCCTGAACCTCGCGGGCATTCGACCCAACAGGGCCGGCCTTGACTCCGGATCGGACCGAGTCGCGATGTATCCTCGCGATGCCGGTTGCTTTGAAAGCGTCAGCACATCGAGTTCATCGAGAATGGTTCCAGGGAGGGAAGTGAGTGCTACGAAGGATTCAATGAAGACTCCTCCGAGGACGGCAATGAAGTCGCTGATGGAGTCATTTAGGACGCTTCTGTTGCTCGTCGTAGCGAGTTGCGCGGAAGAACCTCCGACGATATTCATCTCGCGAATGACGAAATAAAAGCCAGCGAGTGCCATAAACGCCAGTCAGTCAGTCATTCATCCAGACAGACAGACAGACAGACAGATAGACACCCGATCGGTTGGAAGGAGAACAGAATTCGTGATAAGATCATATCGCGACAAATTAACCGTTCGAACACACAGTCGCACTCACAGGAGCTGCGTGAGATGCGCAGACCGTCTGGCAGGGTGATTAGCTAAATTGATATCAATCTGACACTGCCGCCGCCGCTGCCACGAGCCCGAGTGGTTTTCACTGAAGTCACTTTGAGCGGAGTTGTCGTCGTTGCTGCTGCTGCTGTTGTTGTCACCGCGACGACCGCCGTAATTTCCATCGGGCATCGCCGGATCGAGGCAGAAAGGAGAAGAGCACAGACACAAACAGATCGGACTCCGACAGCTAGAGAACGATGACCAGGATCGATGTGGTAATTAGTAATTATATTATGTTTCTGCGGGGCCAACATCACGATGAAACGACGTCTTGCTCAACGGGCAAGACAGGTGTGGGCACACTTTATCGAAAGCTGTTAGTTTAGTCCGAGGCTTCCACAGGTTTCTGGGCACTAAATCTGATCCTATCTCGATCGCCGCCGCCATTACTACAGCGCGGAAGACAAATGTCTGCTCGAAGAGGATACCGCAACTACTTTCAGACGGGTCGTGGAAGACCTCGTCGATTCCGAAGGAGACAAGTTGGGGCATCGTGTGATAAGATTTATTTGTGAACCAAAGATCGATCCAAGCTAGAGAGAGTTTAATCTGCGATAACATAAGAAAGCGGATCCGAAGAACTATCAAATCTCGGTGTTTGAGCCCGGTGCAGGGTGGAAATCCAGAGAAGAACAGCAATCCGGGATGGAAATTGAAGAAGAAAGTTTTAGATGTGTTATTCGAATCCGTCGAACCCCGTCCGGGTTGTTGTTGGTGCCGATGCTAAGCATTTCGCCGCCGCCGCCGCCGTTTCGAATGGCGACTGCGGCAGCCGCAATGGCCGTTTCTGATTCTCTCCGTGACGTAAGCGAACGATCATTGTGTTGGCGGTGAAGCGATTTTCAAAATTCTACTTACGGAACGCTGACTGACTGAATGGTTCGCTCGCTCGCTCGCTCCGTGTCTATCACCATCGGATGCCTGGCTCCACCGACGGGCTAGATGGCTTCGTCCGCAGCAGCGGTGTTAGCGATCTGAAGTTTTTCTGTAGTTGTTTTTTTCTGCTCCTCCTCCTCCCCCCAAGTTCTACGCGCCGGTGTCAAAAGACTACAGTGATTCGTTCACTACAGTTTTGAAGGAAGCCGAAGCGTTTTCAACAAACTCTCTAACTCTGAGCGACCGACCGATCGCCGGTCACGCAGACAAACACAGGCGCAGAAGATCGCGGGAAAAAAAATAACTCAACCGAAGAAGGAGAAAAGGATGCAGAACAGGCAAACAGAAACAAAGCTTCCAAAGTGGACTCGTAAGCGAATACCTTCAGGAAGAGGCGCCCGCGGTCGAATGACCGATTTCTTCCATTCTTCCCATTTTTTTTTGAGAATCACGGCTGGAATTCATGAAGGATCGTTTTCCGACGCAATTCTGCCGAGTCGACTTGTACCGCCAACAACAACAACGAGAGCAATACTTTTCCTTCCGCGTCTTATGTCCACGTGTCTTGTCGTTTTCTGCTTCTTGAGAATAAATGACCGAAGGAAAGGAATTCATTCCATCGATAACGGCCGAAGTCGAAAGCAGCGTGTACCACAACCAACTCCCCCGGAGGACTTTTGTCGTGGCCGATCCGTCGCTCGCTGGCGGGGTGGCTATATTTTAAATTGTCTTTTCCTGTTTCTGGGCGGTACTTTTCTTCGTTTCCATCTTCTTGCTTTCCCATTCTCTCTGTTTTGCTTTTTCTCAACATTGTCCATCGTCTCATTGTTCGCACGGTTTTCGCGCTCGTTCCTTCGCCCGCTGGCCAGGCAACATCCGCCGGTGAAGTCCAAATGATTTCTCTTCAGTCGTGCGAAGATACCACCGACAGCTCGGAGATAGCGAGACAGCATCACTTCAAGTTTCGCCATTTTTTTATCCTTTATCGTATCAACAACCAACCGCATCTTCTTCGACAACAACAACTGAAACAACGAAAAAAAAAACACTTTGAGGCTGAGATCCGAAAACCTGAGCAGAACAAGAGGTAGCTTTGGAACTCCGGAATCAATCGTTGACGTTTTCGTTTCGCCGATTGAGGCTGGAAAGATGCTCTTCCTCAACTCCACGGAGTCTCCCGACTGTTCGCGGTCTCTGATGGAATCGTCAATCAAACAATGTCAAAATCGATGAGAATACTGCGACGAGTCGACAGAGCGTGTATGAACTTCTCTGTCGGTAGTTCCCGAGTCGGTGCTCCATACATCATCGTCAGCGAGCAACTGTTTCCGAAATCCCGTGTCCGGAAACAGGGATTTGATTCACCTCCAGTCAAAACGTACACAGATCCCTCCGCCCGAGTTCGGAGCGAACTTTGTGGCCGCATGCAAAGCACACAGCATCAATTTTCATAAAAGTTGTCAGCTTGCTTGACTCCATATACTGTCGGGGCTAACCCTGTGCGCTAATGAACAATTTGAATGGATTGCGCGGGGAATTTAGGAAAATGGCATAATAAGCACGCTTCCGTTATCTTTCGCCGCACCACGGACTTTGGAAGAAACTGAATCAGTGGAGCCTAAATCAACGAAAATATTTCTCTTCCCAGAAAGCAAGCCAGTTAGCCGAGCCGTGGGCGTTAAAAGAACACAAGTGGCTCGAGACGATGCGAATTTGATCCGCTTTATTTCACTCGGTTCAGTTTCCTCGAATCAATGTTCTGTTGAAATTCACCCAGCCCCGTTACATCCAAAATCGGGTATTTGAGGAGCAGTCAATCGTCGTGTTACTGGAAACGACGCCTTCATAACGGTGGTACCCGTTGCCGAAGCTACTGTTATTTTTTTTTTTTTTCTGAAATCTCCGCTGTCGTTCCGTCGCTGTAACAGAACGGTTCGTTGTTCTTCAAGTGTTGCTGGGTGGACGGATTCTTCGTCTTCTGCTCTAGAAACACCCACCGAGAAATTGGGCGCTCGCTCCTACGCTTTGTAGTTGGTTGAACAAATTTTAGGGAATTTTTCCGTTCCGGCGCCCGCGCGTTGCGGCACTAATCTATTTTTTCATCGAGCTCCCCCCATATTGTTGAAAACTTGGAGCCGGGCCGTCGGTCGTTCGCTCACTCAGTCAGTCCGCTTGCCTGCTCGCCCGCTATCTATCCATTCGAAGAGCCAGCCATCAATTCATTCATCTACCCGTTCATTAATCCATCAATCCAATTAATAGGAAAAGTTTCCCATTCGAGGCTTGAGAGAACGAAGCCCTGGAAGGTTCCAACTCTGCGCTGATGATCCATGGAAGTTGGACGAGCTGAAGCTGCTGCGGGCGAGAAAGAAACAACTCAAGTCGAGAAGACAAGGGTCCACATTAATGCCGCACGAGGAGTCGCGTCTGTCCGCCGGAGCCAACCAAGCAGCCAGTCAGTCAGTCAGTCAGTCAGTCAGCCACTACATATGATTACGCTACAGTGAACGTCCGGGTCAAATGGGGCCGTCGAGAGAAGACAGCCACAACCGTTAGATTCTGAATCAACAAAAGAGACGAATTCCGAAACAAGGACAGTTGGCCGCTGCAGGCGGACATCTTCCCCTAAGCTTCAAAACGAAAGAAACGGCGAAGCCTCTCATCGCAAGAAGCAGCCTATTTCAGTGCGCGGATTCTATTTCGGTGACTTTGCGAAAAGACCGGGGAACGGACCGAGAGAGAGAGAGAGCTGTGTCGGAGGCGGCCACCGCGATTTGAATAGACAAGCGCCCGTCGTTCGACGACGCAAACGAAGAAGCAAACGCTAGAAAATAACAATGACCCGTGTTCTGTTTCGCCAGCGTCACCAGCTGCCTAATTAGACGCCCTCAATCCGATCCGCGCAGCTTTTGGTTGCTGCCAGTGTCAATGTCTTCTCCTGCGAGCAACAAGATTCAAATCCTCAGCCACGGACACCTCACTTCTCGATCGGTGATTTCGGCTCATCTTCGAATCGGCCAGCGTTCGTGACAGTTGTTGGGGATGTAGCCGTAAGAACGAGCGGCTTGTCACCGCACCGGAGCGTATTTGAATGTCGAAAACGAAATCGTGACCAACGAGAGTCGGAAGGATCCGATGCTTTCTGGCTTTAGCACAATGGGTTCTCGCGTTTTGTCACCGGAGCCTAGATGAAGATCCGCAGCAGAAACCACTCGGCCGAATGGAACAAAAAACAAGAGAAGGTGGAAGAAGAGACGCCAGAAGCTCCACCCGCGAAACAATGTCGGCCACCGAAGCCTACGTGCGAACCTGAGGTGCCTAATTCAAAGCAGAGGAAAACCCGTCGGAATCAGAATCTCGAGCCAGAGCTCAGATTTCGAAAACGAAGCCACATCCGCCACTGCGAAGGACTCTGAGATTCTCAAGCGGTTTGAACGACGCGACGTGGGAACGGTAAACACGGCCGGGGCTTCCGAGATAAAAGCTGCGTTTGGTAGGTTTCGGTAACGACGATGAATGAAAACTAAATGAACGAGCCGAGGACACGTGCGACACCCATAAGGATTTCTCAAAGACCGAGAATGTCCCGAGGGGATTTTCGTCAGGAGTTTGCGATTTTTACTGAAAGTTCTCGTTTCGATTCATCTTCATCGAAATTCCACGTCACACGAGTTTTGCTTCAGTAGATTCCTTCTCCCTCACAAATCTTTGAAGCTGCTCTCGAGAATCCGTTTTCTTTTCAAAAATTTCTGATTCACTGAGACTGATCCAGGATTGGATCGATTCTCCTGTTTCGCGCTGTCAGTGTTGCAACAGGTACAAGGCTTCGTCCGAGTAAACTTCTTGGGCTGTGCAAGCAGAGGCTTCCCTTCATCTAATGAGCGTCAAGCGGGCGAGCGAGAGACAAGGTGCCGCCAACGCAATAAACTGATAAGTTTGTCGCGGGAGAAGGAAAGAGGGCTGACAACGACGACCCATATAGACCAGGATTAGGCGTCGGCTCGGGAGAGCGTCCTGCAGTAGACCGAGGGACAGTCGTGGTCACACGGAGGGCGCGTAGCATGCCGCACCGTCAAAAAAGTGACGTCATTCAAAAATTCCTACCAACGAACGAAGCCTTCGCCTGTTTCCGAGAGGTCGATCGATCGTTGGATCGATCAGTGAGAGTCAACTCCTTGTTGCAAAAACCATCGAACAAGCTGCGCGTTGCCAGAACACACTCTCGGATGGTATGCGAGCTGTTTCTGTCTGCATCTGCGATCATGACTTCGGTTCTATCGAGTCTCACTGAGTTCTAGATCAAGTTCCACGGAAACGATTCTGCCCCGGGTGTTGACTCGGCGTTGGCGCCTTGCGTCAGGTCGTCGTTGTCGCTTCATTGTGCCTAAATCGCGGAAGGAGGATGCCGGGAAGGAGGGGGAGGCATGGAGCACATGCTACGAAGGTATCTCGTGGCCTGTGCTGTTGGACGAAACGTGTTGACGTTGTACAAAGGCTTTCTGTACACAGAAGAGCGCCAATCAGCCGGAGTTTGGCTAGCACTAAGACCGATGGAGCTCCATTGCCGGATAGCGTGCGAGCTATACGTACATATTAAAGCTCCGTGCTGCACGCACCCAAGTTGGCCGGCAGTTAGGAAGGAAGAGGAGGCGGCGGCGGCCGGCTCGCTTGTCGTCAAGCTTGCTTGTATTGGCGAAAAGTAGAGTTCATAGTCGGCCATAATCCCTCTCGTTTAGTGGCTGTTAGCTACTTAACGGCTCGCGTTAATTTTTTTTCTTTCTTCTGCTTCAGCTGCTGCCCGTTGGATCGTTTTTCAAGGACGGGCGGCGGGGCGATAATTTTTTTTGTCTTGAGCACGGCTGAACGGTTCTGCCATTCGATTTGAACAATGTGCGGCGTAATCGTTCAGAAAATGGCTCCAGATCGCGGAAGAAAGGCTGCTGCCGGAGGCTCTTGCATTCAGAAAATCGCAAATTATGAGGAACTATTAGCCGCCCACAGTGGGAGAAAGATCGCGACGAACGAAATGTCGTCGATAGGAGTGGCTTCGTTCGTCGAAATGAACGCAAAAGTCAAATTCGGTGGAAAAGGCTCAAAATCAAAAGCGGGGAGCCGACCTGCAGGTGGACGCGGCGAATGAACTCATCGCCAGTCGTCGCAGCTCGAGTTTCGAAGTGGACAGTTCATTGTGGAAACAATCACACGAAGACCACATATCAATTCAGCTGTCGCTTGAAGTGGTCTCAGCTTTGACGTTTGAACATTTTGAAAAAAAAAAAAACGTCAGTCGGTCCGGGACTCGTCTGAATGAATGAGGGGTTTCGCAAACGGCCGATGGCGGGAGGCGGGACAGCGGGAACGAGGGCGTCATGGCCGTTTTCGCCCTCGGACGCCGCCGCCGCCGCGAGCAACGAGACCTTTCCCACCACAAGGGCCTTCTTTGAAGTGAACCTCGCATCCGTTGTTCTCACAACGTGATTGCCTTTCCGCGCCCCTGACCGTGACTCCGTTGATTGCTTCTTGTGCGGATATGCTCGACATCAGTAGTATATGAAGATTTCCACCGTTTAGATGCTCGTTTTCCACAGTTCCAACGAGCTCTCGGGGGGAAAAGGAGAAATAATCACACAGTAACCTTTGTGACAACAACACGAACTCCCATGGGAAAACTTTCACCGAACCGAGATAAACGATTCTCAAAAAGTTTGGATTTGGAAGTGAGGTTTTCCTCTTTCCTTTTCTGTCGAAGTTTTCATCGAGTCTCTTCGAGCTCTGGAGGAGGAGGAGGAGGAGTCGTCGAATGAATAAGTAGTCCTCTCGAGACGGTTCCTTTTCATGAACTCCTCGTGCTCCTTTGTCCTCGCGATTCTCAAAATTCTCCGCGCCGTCGACAAGAGCCTCATAACCTCAGCGAGAAGAGTGTCTGCACGACAAGTCAGTGGTCTGTTGGCTGGCTCGAGTTCGTCGATGTTTACAACGTGAGCTCCATACAGAGCTCAGGCGGTTTACGGTGGATGGAAATCGAGCTGAAATTACTTAGATCCGAGGAACGGAGCAGTCGTTCCAGCCGCTCGGAAAGTGAACGAAACTTTCTTCCACGCGACATTGAGTAGCAATACAGCTGCGCGAAGCTCATTAACAGGTCTTACGGAGCTCCAAGAAAATACTTTGGTCCCGGTTCCCAACGAGTTGCCGAACTTTGTTGGGAGAGCTGCCCGGTGGCTTCTTGTGTGTGCTCAAAACGTAATCCGGGAAAACGTGTCTCGGATACGGGGATGCAGTGGGAAAAAATTCCTGGAGGAAACGAGTTCGTGGCGGAGAACCTGACGAGGACGCAGCAGTTGCTTTCGAAAGCTCGTTCGTCCGGCGGTCGTGCGACACGTGACCGCGCGCGCTGGCTGGAAATAGAGGTGAAAACGATGTTGGAGAATACCCTCTTTGTGCGACGAATCGGAATCCGAACTCGAGGAAAGCGGCAGGCCGAGTTTTCTCAGAATTTCATTAAAAGTCAGCTTTCGTCCTTTGTTTTGGTTTCTTTTCGAGACGAGCAAGTGGAACGGAATCAGCCAAATGGGGTCCCGCATTGCGGTCCTTGATCCCATTCGAAGCCGACTCTGGAAAGAGTTGAGAATCAACGACTTTCCCCCACTCGTCCTCTTCTGAATGGTTCGTCGGCATCCCCCAAAGATCCTAAACATTGAATCACGAATTCTCAAACAATCCGGAGAACGGACGCAGTCTCCTCACGTTCACCGCTTGTGACAACAACACATTTGGTTGCATCATCCAGCTTTCCGAGCTCGCTGGCGAAGAGAGAAATATCATGAATCCTTGATTTTCACCCAGTTTGGAATACAAAATTTAGAGGTGATCCAGCGACTTGGAGAACCTCGTGAAATTGAAATACGAGTGAATAACCGAACTGAATTCTCCTTCCAGGTAAGACCCAGTCTCCACACACCGGTTTCCTGGTCAACGCAAAGTTTGCAATCGTCTGCGGTCGCGGTGAGGGCTTCATCAGCAACCATGACCACCAACAAGTCAAATTCGACCCTCGAAATCGATCTCGACGATCACTCAATCGAGATGAAGACATACGTTGTTAAATTCGTCCGTTTTCCGCGGTCGAAGAGACCTTTGGCTTTGGCCATTAGCGATGAATGGATGATTGATAGCCCTGACCACGCAATGCTCCCGGTTTTGTGTCACTCGTCGGAAAACGACTCAATCAGCCGAGTTTTGATTGCCGAAGATTTGGAGCTACTCTCCTGTTGACAATCCGCTCCTCTTTTCGCTCTGAAAGTGTCATTCTGGACTGCGGATTCGGACGTGTCGAAGAAAAGCGCCTCCGCCTCAATTACGGCTTTTAAGGCTGGTTGGTTGGATGGTAGACCAGACTGCTCTGTGAGTTCGTCCACTTCAGAGCAGCGGAAGAACGGAGGAAACGGCCACCGGACGAGCGCGATGGTTACGTGACAGGGAGAATTAAGAAAAGAAAAATCTCTTCTTTGCCATTGAGAAGAAAATCGCCTCAGCCGCTTCGATGGCTATCTCGCAGCGATGGGGTTGTAAATACAGCCCACGTTCCTGCTTGACTTTTTGCCCTTTTCCTCTCTCGCTCCACTGGACTTCTCGTCTTTCCCGTTTTCTACAAAACTCTATGAAACCACCTCTCATCTGAAGCCGGGAGTCAAGTGATTGCAGAAGAACGCTCGCCGCATTTCGTTTCGGTGTTTAAATTGTTATTTTCGGCCGTGTGAAAAAGCTGAGCCCGATGAGAATTCCTGCAGTTTCTCGACTTGATTTTCTTCGCTTTTCCCGAGTTTTCGAAACGGTGCAAAGCACTCGGAGACAAAATCTGCAGACACACTCGAATGGCTGTTGTTCGATGTGGAAACATCTGGGTAAATAGAAGCGACGGACCTGAAAGAGGACCACACTGATGACGAAGCACATCAGCCGCTAGCCGAGACGGTCAATCAGAATGACGATAGATGAATGGATGGATTGATGGATGGACGGCCTTTCTTCCCGCTCCTTCAATCACATCCGAAGATGCATTTCACGATTTCTGGTGATTCGGCTGACGCGAGCAAGCGTCCATGAAGAAAAAAAATGCTTCTGTGACTTATGGCGAGACATTTGCTTACGCGCGAAGATGATGCCGAAGCTTTCAGAGTGACCGTTCTCTCACTGATTGCTTTCCCGCAAGAAGAAGTTCCCCGAGATATTGTGGGCGTCTCTCAATTCTGCTTGCGCTTGATGATATGGAATCGAGTGAGCCTCGTGTTTGAGATGACGTACGGCTTCTTCACTTTCGAACCAACTCGATTCGTCTGCGGGTTCCACTTGAGCTCGGCTTACTGAGATTTCCTCTCGGAATTGAGTGAAGGCCTCACCGTTCATCATACAATAGCTCACCGGAAAGCGCGTCTCGCGTGTGGGCCAGTGCTTCGTCGTATGCGTGAGAGCGCGTCTAATAGACCGATGGCACTTTTGTAATTCCGTTGTTCCGTAGCCGACGACGACGACGGCGTCCTCCATTCATCCGTCTTTCATTTCCAACAATGCTCACCGTGACCCTTGAGGTGTAACCTTTAACGAAGAACCGAAGACGTTCCAACATCGCAGATTCCTCGGCTGACTTTTGTCTCGTCGTAATATATTACAGAAAATCGTTGAATCCGCTGCAACCGGGTTCTGTGCGATGCGATGACGCTTGAGCGTGACGGAAACAGAAGTCGCACGGAGAATCATCGTGAAGAGAATCGATTTCTTGTTTAGACGGGAGGCCGGTCCGCATCGCTCCCGCATACATCGCCGAGATCTTCTTCCCTCGATTTTTTCTTCTTTAAATTTCAACCCTTATTCGATCCACCGAAATTCGGCCCTCGGGAGACCAGAATGTCGGTTGCCAACCGGCTTTCGATGACTGAGAAACATCATACCTTCTCCGACGACGCCGGAGTCCAAACTCCAGGTCAGGACTCGGACGCGACTCTCGGTATCGATTGTCATCTATACAATTGAAGTAGAAATCGATTGTCATGAGTCGCATTCTATGGAATTCAGAGTAGGACGTTGACTAGAAGAGCTGCCGCTTGTCTTCAAGTTTCAATTTTTTTTGTTGAGTTCGACGTTCTCGTTAATCTGAATTCGAAACGAACGAAATGCCACGGGCAACCGAGAGAAAGAGTTGTATTGAAATCGAAAACAACCACTTCGGATTTGAATTTGCGAAATTCTGTTTGAAAAAAGAAAGGCAATGAAACGAAACAGGAATTCAAAGAGCGGATTTCTTCGGTCTACCTTAACAACTATGATTCAACAACCCATTGGCCGGACGATTCCTTCCAGCACGGCTTTCTGGGTAGCTGTCCGGGCAGAAGGGTCAAGGTTGTTCGTTCACAACACCGGACCAAGGCAGCAACGTTCTCGTGTCCAGTCATCCCGCTTATCCGAAAGTCATCCGTCCAAAATTTGACAGTTCTCCGTTTCTGTTCCTGCATAGAAACCCTGAGTGCAACACAACGTTCCTCTTGTTGAATTGCGGAGTGTTGACGCGCGATTGCTCATAGCCATCTCTTCCCTCGGCCGACTGAGTGAGTGTACTTGTTACCTCGTAGAGAAGGTAATGCAAACATTCTCCGCGCTCGCTACGCGCATGCCCTCGGGCTCTTTTCCTCCATTTCGTCCTCCCCGCACGCTGTACCGTAGCCGCATTTATTGCGAGTGTGACAGGCGTCGTTCAACGTTATCGTTTTGGGTTCATGGAGATTCTTTTACGATTTGACAGCTCCCGATCGGTTCACTTTGGTAATGTTGATGAGCCCCGCGGAACTTCACGCAGATCAGGAGTCTCGAGATGGAGGAAACCGAGCATTGATCGTGGCTGAGGCAGAAGTTGGAATCCGCAGCAATGGTCGAGGGTCTGGGTTCATTGGAAGATTCGAGAAACGGTTCTGCTGAATTTCACTTGACACTTGACGACGTGTCCTCGTTTGAACACAGCCTTCCATTACCGGCATGGAAATTACGCTGATGGTCGCTCCAGAGCCTGCACCCTGGCTCAGAGAACGAGGAAGGGCTTTTCATAAGCTTGTGTAGGAGATCCTCTTAAGTTCCCGAAAACCGAAATCTGGCTGCTGCAATGACATCCTCCAGCATTTCTTCCAAACGATCGTGAGAGTCAAGAATCCTCAATTCAATCGCTCCGTGATCGCTTTGATATCTTTGATGCGCTGCCTTTTGGAAAAAGGTGGCAAACGTCCGATCCGACGGAGTGAGGCCGAGTGACAGATGCAGCTCAGGCAAGACAGGGAACGAATCGTTCTCACATTTTGGACGTCAAATTCATTGGATATCGGGGTATCGGAACACGACTACCGACACAGAAATGAAGCACATTCAATAAAAGTGAAAAGGCCGGGGCGGCCTTCGGGTCGAGCTGGATCCGTTTTGCGTTATGGACACGAGTGGAACGGCTTCTTCAGCACGATGAAAGAAGTCAGTGAAAATGAACAGACCAAACAACAGCACGGCTGGCACCACTTTGCGACATCTGGCGCATCTCTTTAATCATTCGATGCATCTGACTGAGAGCGGGGAACATCATCGACGCCGCCGCGCCCTATCAGAAACATTTGCAGCCTCCGAGATTTTCGCCAGCCTTCTTCTTGGGACACGCTCACCAAGAGACTGAATACAAGCCAGCCTTCTTGCAAATTGGTTAGATATTAATGGAAGCCCCCCGCTGTGAGGAGAAGTCTTGTCAGTATTCATAAAAGAATAATAAGCAGATCCAGAGAGTCCGGAGCCCGTGGAGAGTTCGAAGTGTTGAACAAAATCCCGACCTGGATTCCTCTCAAACCGCTCTTCGTTGTCTGCTCTCGGATTTCGGTCGAATTACAGAAATCACCCGATATGGAAACTAACTAAGACCGGATCTTTGATCGCCTTGTCGTCATTTTCGTCGCGAGCGGTTGTCGACACGGATCGACTCGTTCCTTCCGCTAATCCAAGCTACGAAAAAGCTTGGCTGGACCCAGAACGGACGACGTGGCGGCTGAAACAGGGAAATCAGATGCACACACTTGTGGATGCCCTGCTGGAGCTAGGACAACACAGTGGACTGGCCAACCAAGTGGAACTTGCGTCTACCGGGGTGCACCTACTTAATTTAATGGAGGCCGTCGAGCACTAGTTGGGTGGATGAGTCGATCTAATGGAACCAAACATTCGCGGGGCGGACTAGCCAACCAAGTTGAACTCCTAACCCTGACTCAGATCATAGTACGATACGATAAGAGCACGGTGTGCAAAATGAAATACCAGATCCAGGACGTTAAGTGTGACACGATAAGGGCCATCGAGGTCTGAGTGGACGCGAGGATCTCCATGAGAAGATCTCGTCTCAGGATTTCTTCTTCTCGTCGCCTCTTCCGATGCTTGCGATGGCAATCTTTGTTTTCTTGCTCTTTCCAACATGTTATCTATGGACATCGCTATCGTCATTCAATGGTGGTTGGCGATGAACTTCTGTGGTCAGCGTGGCGGTGGCGTTTCCGTTGTTGAAATCTCTGGAACAAGCTGGTCTTCGATGACTTTTGTTCGTTCACTCTTCTCGAGTTAAGGATTCAACCTAGTGAGGATCATTTCGATCTTTTGAATCTCGCAAGATACAAAAAACACGCTCCGACAATCCTCTGTTCTTGCTTTCTTTCTTCTCGCTCTGTATTTCCAAAGGCGGTCGGCTTCGGCGAGACAACTTCGTATCCGTTCGGTCGTCCGAAAAAAAATCCCTCCTGTTTCGTCCCGAGTTCGAAAGCCTTCGGAGACTCACGGCGAGCGACGGGTCGAACTGCTTGCTTGGTCCCACTGACTTAAATTTAGAAAAGCCGTGTCCGACCGAAAGTTGCTTCCTATCGCGGCCGCCGAGGTCGAAGCTGACATGTATGTCAGGAACAGATCACTCGTCGCTAAATTACAAATCGTGCCGCCAGGGCTTTTTTCTCCTTCTACGTAGTACGACTCCCGGAGCGGCAGCTCGGATTTCCGGTGCGACCCGACGACTTCGAAATTGTCTTCTGAAAAATTCAAAATACCCATTTTGCTAAGCTTGTTTCTTCTCTATCCTTCGCCGTTGAAGGTTCCGCAGTTCGGAAAAGCTGCTCAAACGTCTCCCGCTTCCTGCTGCCTTTTCGGTTTTGCTCAGCTGCCGATTGTTCGATTCGTGCCGGCGACCCACTCGTCGGAGACTGAACAAACTCAGTCTCACTCTGGCGATTCCCTTCATGTTGGCATTCTGGACTCGCGATTCCGCATTCGGGAGATCGCAATGAGAAATGTGCACATTCGGAAGTTGTTGTCGTGCTCGCCGACGACACTTCGAACCGATAGACTGAGTTACACGCTGTCACTCATCGACAAAGCGGAAAGTCCGCTCGACAACAAGAGACTCACGTTGTCAATTAGCGAAGTGCTCAAAGAAACTTCGAAACTCGTTGGAGAGCTTGTTGTTCGCTCGCCGGGTCCGGAACACGACACTGAACTCGAGTGAATCCACCCTCGAAGAGGAATTCACTTTCTCTCCTTTGAAGAGGAAGGAAGGCCGCTCGGCCATTTTGAATGCTGATAACGCGCGGGTTTGTTCAGTGGGGATTCTCTCCGTCTCAAACAGAGGCCTGGTTCGATGCTGAGGCATCGCCACTGTGTGGAATTTCTCTCTCTTGACCTCGAGGGGTTCGTCCTGGATTGGCATTCTTAGTTTGCATGATGTCTCAGAACGCGTCGTCGGAGAAGACGTCTGCTCTCTGCAAACCTCCTCCGCCCCTCCTTCCCGAAGGGCCTTGTTCTAGGCCCGTGCGTCTGTTTTCCGTTTCGTTCACTTCTTGTTCTTTGAGCTGACTTTTGTTTCGCCCTCTTGGGGCAGTTTGCTCTTACGACGACGCTTGCGAAAGAATCGAAGAACTGTTCGGAAAATTTGTTGTTGCGTTCGGCATGGCATCGCTGCCGCCGTCGTCGTGGTGCTTGCTGACGGATGGCAGACAAGAGCTTCGACCGACCGGTGGACAGCAAGTTCGGAACGTTGCGGATTCTGGATTGTTTCAGAGGAGGAAGCGATCGAGAAGCTTCTCATTGTTTTCAATGTTTCGACCTAGGAGCGTTTTAAGTGCCTCATCGTCACCGGGTCAGGGGTCAAGTACGGCTGGCACTCATACGAATGCTTCAAATTTTTGGCATAATAATCATTATGTTGTGACTGTGGCAGACGCGTAAAAGTACCGCCGACGCCATTTGTGTGTTCTAGATTATTATTCGTGAGACGACGGCGAACGCATGACAATGAGGCTGAAACCTCAAATGGAGGATAACCACTTCGGTCGGAAGATACTTTTCGAAATTGTTCCAAGCCGTGAGCTTTACGGACGGCAACGAACGTTTCAACTCACTCGGCAGCGAGTCGCCGCGAAGGAAACCAGACATCCTCGTGTGTCAGAGGGTGCTAACTCGGGCGCAACACTCCCGACCGATTCCAACACGAACGTCAGCGGCAGCGGGCCAATTTGAATATTGACGGCGACCAGTCATCCGGCAACCGAACAGAAAGAAAGAAAGAAAGCACACCCCGCGCGAGTGAAAGGAGCCCCACAGTTGTAGACCATCATTCCTTCGTGAGACCTGTATATACAATGACACATTGGCGCCGCTCGAGTTCGAACCCGAGCGGAGGGCAATATTCGCCTCATTCCGAAGTCAACAACTCGAGCGAATCCTCTGTGAACACATCGCTCTCGAAGCGACGGCCGAGAAGAAGAGAAGAAGCTCTCAGTTTTTGTTGTGATTTGGATGCGCTGAAAAGGGGTCAGGTCTCTCGCGCGCACGCACGCACGCACACTCAGTCAGTATGATAATTCTCGAATGTGGAAGGGTTGAACAAAAACAACGATGTCGAGTCCTGTATTTACGCAAACAGTAGGCGGGCGTGGGATGCTTCGCTGCGGGAACTGTAGGCGCGCTGGGAGATTCTCTTTCAGAGCTCTTTCTTCCGAAGAACCAACCGAGCTTGCAAAACCAGAGCAGAGTTTCATTTGCCTGAGCGTCTTCGGGGATTCGGGAGGGGATTTCACTGAGACTGTTGTTGTTCCGAGCTTCTTACCCAAATAAGGGTCTGTTCACCGAGAGGAAACTCAACTCGCTCCCATCCTGCCTGCAATCCCGATGTCACTTTTAAGAGGCCTGTTGTAAGTCCGTAAGAAACATTCGAGGTTTGCGTCTCGTGCTCTAAAAACAACCTCCGCGACGTTTTCATTCAAAATACTCTGCGACCGAAAGTCCTGTTACCAAAGAAGCCGTCAAGGAATGAAAAACGGAGAACGTAAGAAAGTCAAGGCCTCAGAGGTTGGAGTCTCGTCGTCCACGACAAGAGCAGAACCCCGACGCTCTCGATGACGTCCGTGATCTTTCTAGCCGCCGTTTCGGGGTTCGAGCGAATTGATCAGATTACGCGTCTGTTGCAGAGTGCTTCCCCATTTGCCACAGTGCGTGTCCCTCACAACAAGTGAAGACGTCTGAGACTGAAGACCGCGCTCTTCATCACGAAATTCGACAGAAATCAAGTTCCGTCCACGTGAGAGTTCGGTGGAAGATGAACTCAGTTTCGAAAACGCAGTCACAGAAGCTCGGGTGGAGAGCGGCGAGCTCGTTTGGACGTGAGGACGAAGGGCAAGAGTTCGCCGGGCGAACAGAGTGAACGAGTGGCTGGGGAATGTCGAGTCCTTCCCGAATAACTGAGCCCACTCCCGCAACCAATCAACGGAGTCACGTAGCCCACATGCGATGCCTCGCATCAATTCCCGTTCTCGAATGACACTCGCGATCACGACATCCTGTTGATAGACGGAGTGTAAGCAGCGTGTTCGGGCCCTCGTCCGTCCGACTGCTGATACTAAAAACAACTCCATTTATGCTACGTCGGGAAGAAGACCATCGTTTCCAGTTGTACTCTATCCGAATTACGCAACGAGTTGTCCATTACATTTGGGTAAAAAAAAGCAGTTGCACGCCGTCGCGTCGCCGCTTCAAATCGACGAGATTTTTCTGTCCCGCCGACGATTCGGAAAAAACCCGCTTCCAAGGAAAACGAATGCGAACCGGTGGAGCCAATGGTGCGCGGGTTCTAAACTCGGAAAACGATAGCTGATACGGATAACTGGAACAGACTCCGATTTCGGAGGCTGACTGAACTTTGCTGTTCGAGCAGGGGGAAAAAGAGATAGGCGAACGGAAAAAATGAATTCTCCTGCGGTCGGATCACGTTCATCATCGCAACTTACGTCGGAAAAAGAGGAAAGGACAGCGGATCCGGCTCTTCCGAAATATCTCCTTCGGCTCCTCTTTCGGCCCTTATCTCTCTACGTTGCCCTTCCCTCGGGGCCCTGCCCTTGACAGAGATCACGGGGAGGGGCCTCTTACCGGATAGGGAGCTCAGTTTTTCCGCTCTTTCTGTATGCGGTCGAAGCTGGAGGTTAGGAGCGTGCCTTCGATTCTCTCGATCAGCAGCAGCCACGGGGGTCGTGAGGGGCAGAAAGGTCCCTGCTGAGCCGGCAGCTCGGAACCCTCAACCGATTTTAATCAAAAGCACTCAACATGTGCTCTCGCATGTGCTTACGCATATGCATACGGAACTCGACCAGAAGCGCGTCTTCTGCTCTCTGCTTGTTGTTTGCTTCCAACGTTGAAAAATATTGGAAATTCCCTCCATGTTTCTCTTCTGCGTTCCAGGAAGATAAGTAGGAGTTCATTCCCTCCGTTTCGCGAGAACCGTGTTGTTTTCTGTGCATTTGAAGAGGAATCTCTACGATGGCTCCAGAGTACAGAATCTCAGAATTGCTTTTTTGCTTCGGAGTTGGAATCTGGGTCTGGGGAAGTGGGACAGAGTCGCAAATCGTCGGTCAACTCCTTGCAATAGGAAACAATTGGATTGCATTGCCGTCCTTTGCACCTGTTCGCTCCGCGGCTCTGATCGGAGAGATCGGAAGCCGAGCCGGAAATCGGTTCCCTACATTATTATGATTATACCTTAGAGACCTACACACCTGCCCGCTCACCTAGCTCTTCAGCAACCCACTCACCTACCCGCCTCTCTGTCCTCCAATCCATTGTATTTCCCCACGGAAGAGCGTCCTCGTTTGCGTTCTCACAATTGTTTTCAAGACATGGCCTCCTTGTATGGAGCGCGATTTCGCGAAGCCTCGTTGACAAAACATCGTTGACAGAGCGCCTCGATGCCAGATGAGGTGCATTCAGAGGTTCTCATGGAAATTTATTCATGAAGGTCCGTTATTATGGAAAGAATGGAGGGAGGGCATCTCTTGCTCTCGTCAAACAGAATTCGGGAGCGTCTATTCGTCGCCTACGTTCTTCGGAGACTGCCCACGCTCCCGACGACGACAACCGCTGTGGGTGCTGCTTCTGTCCTCGATGCACGACAAAACGGGCAAAGATGTCAATTAACTTTTCTGCGCTCCTCTTCAAATTCATCGCTTGTCTTTCCGATCTGCCGAGCTGCATGCTTTTGGTCGGACTGACTTCTCAATGAACTAAATGAGAACTCCGTTCTGAGCATCTGGTTTCGGGGCGATCTCAACAGTCTCTTTCTCTCTCATCTCGTCGTTTATATATCTCTCCCTTGTGGGGTGGCTGCCAATGAAACATCGCAGACTCTGCCTGCCTGCCTGTGGTCATCCTGCTTGTTGTAGTGGCCATAATAGCGCTCTGGCTCTTCTCTGCTCTGGACAGGCCACCTTTTGTCGGTCACTTTTTGGGTGTTGGGGACTCCGTGTTGAAACACTGCAGAGGAAAAGCGACCCCAGACGCCCCAGGCTACGGAAACTCGACGACGGCTTCGGTCGAATTAGCGATGGCGGCGACAAGTTCAAGAAGAGGACAAGATCTTTGGGAGCTTGACCACGCCCGAACGAAGTGTTTCCTCATCGCAAGAGTGGAAGCTTTTGAATCTCCATCGAGTGAACACTAATTCTTCCGAAGCGATCGCAGGAAACTCATTTGCCGGGCACTGATTGGGGGAAAAACTTCTCTCTCTCTCTGGAAAAGGCTCGGACGAAACTCATTTTTCAACCTTTGATCAAGCTGAACACGCCGCGCCGGTGGATCTGATTCAACATCGTTCCGAGCGGATGTGAGTACGGATGAACGTTTTAATAGAATCAATGAGCGGTTTGGGTTTTGCAAAAGGGAAAAGAAACGGAACGTGACGCAAAACAAACAGTTCCCGATCGCCCGCACTTTCTCTGTCGCCGATGATGCTCGGAACAAAGTGAACAAGAGGGGAAATACATCTGCAGCGGTCCCACGACTCATTGTTGCTGTTCCTGACATCAATTATTGCTTCCGGTGGCCTGTTTTTCTCATCATTTTTTTTACCGAATAAACTGCACGCTGCTTCACCTGGCGTTTTCCTTTTGTGCCAAAAGTGTATGGGAGCGTGCCAATGGTCTGTCGAGGAGTTGCGGGCGACGGTGAGGGATGATTGCCGCCTGCGTATCGAGGAATGAATAACGTTCTCCACTCGGTCTCCGCTTCTCCTTCAGAGGGACCTGGGCCCTCCTGACTGAGATTTGATCTCTCGCTCGCCGCAGATATCGGAGTGGACGAGCTGGTCACTGTGAGACGACAGAAAAGGAGAGAAACCAAAAAAGGCAGCACACAAAGTTCTTCCGTTCATCAACGATGGAGTTGCGGCACGGCTGGGCCGAGATAGACAATTTCTGCGCTTCCACAGAGAGGAAAAGAGATCGATTTCCCTTCTCTTTCTGTTTTGGGAGACGGTGTGTTCACAGTCTTCTATGTCACCTTCCCGATCGATTTCCAATTCCTTCTTCCGTCTCTGTCATCGTGGTGGAGTCAAGAGACGAAACGCTTTAAACCTTTCCGACAAGAAACTTCCACAAAACAGCCGACCTAAAAGTCGAGCTCCGCTTCGAAAGCCACGTGCCTCGTCGAACTTCACCTCAATCGACAACAGCCTCTGGACTTGATCGCGCTCTCCCTGTTCTGCGGGTTTCGAGGCGGAATTAGCCGCGAAAGTTTTTCGAAATTTGTTGACACATGTCGCCGGGATCGGACGACGCACTCCCGTTGACCTCAGCTCTGATCGGATTCCGGGAAGGAACAAGCGCGGCTGCGTCCGGTTGTTTGGTGAATATTCGGATTTGCAAGAGCTCTCGGTGGCTTGGAATGAACTTCGGCTGAGAAGGTGATTATAATTGCACAAATCAGCCGCAGAATGAATAAAACATCGGAGGAAAAGAGGTTTGCCGGCAGAAGAAAAAACAGAAGAGAATTGAATCTCGGGCCGAATGAAACCCCTGATCCAGGAACCTGAGCCATCGAACGTGATAAAAATCCCACCTGCAATCTCTATTCATGACTCATGCTCAGGATACCGTAATGAGCACTAGAATCTCAGATTCTCGGGAAGAAAACGTCAATTAAGACTAGGTTTCCGAATTTGGTGTAGTTTTTCTTCCTCTCTGCTTTCGCTTCGATTATCTTCTGGGTGCGTCCCGCAAGGGGCGCTTCAGCCTGGGGCGGGATTTTTCGAAACTCGATCGATTCCCCGAGAACTTGTTTCTTTTGCAGCTTTCCTCCCGGAGGTTCATCGGCGAGATAACGTCGAAAGCATGAGCGCCAGCTCGACTTTCAACAACCACGATTGACAGCATAATTCAATAACCCTTATTACATGTGCTGTAGGCTAAAGGCCCTTGTTCACGGAGCACGTTTCGAGGAGAAGAAAGCAAGAAAGATTTTGTGTGCGTGTTCGCGCAAGACTCATTTTTTCTATTCCCCCCCGTGCCACCGCCGCCGCCGCAGTCGTGCTGCTATCGAGCATGTTTCTAAGACGACGGCTCAGAATAGGTTAATTGAGAGTGTGTTCGTGATCTACTTTTCCCCAGGGAAGATCCAGGCGTATCGCGACCTTCGTCGACTTCATTTCCGTCGCAATGAATCAAAAAACAGAAAACAATCTCCAATCTCTCGGAGGTCAGTTTCCTTTCCTTGGATTCGCAACGGGGAAAAATTTGAGGCGTCCTTCCTCTTTCTGTCGGATGTTTCACTTCCTGTGGCGTCTTGTATTCTCGAGACCACACGACGTCCTTGACAACGCCCTGGATGCCGGTAATGATGATGAGAGTTGAAAGACGATACTATGCTAGTTATTGGATTGGTTGCCGGCGACAGGAATCGTGGACTTTCCCCTCTCCCACCGAAACCGGATACCTCCCTGGCGACGATTGCTGTTCCACGAATAGCAAATCGAAGACCCAAGTCAGGCTCCTTTTGACGAGCGAGGAGCACCAGACAGCTCCAGAGCTGGATCCTGTGCCGATGGGCTTCTCGCTGAACGCGCGCGCGCGCGCCGGTAGGGTTCCGCAGCGTGCCGCAGGACGGAGGTTATCCCCGGGACAGGTCCCGCGATGTTTATCCTTGGGACTGGAAGTTGTTCGGTCGAATGAAAGAATGACTCCGCGGAAGGAAGCCAGATGCCGGATGGCTAACATCGTTACAGACGCTGCAGCCAGCCAGCCAGGCAAGCGAGCGAGCGAGCGAGCGGACGAAACTCGGTCCTGCACAAACGCATCGCCCGCGGGCAAACACACAACAATCATCCGAAGGCTCCGCACGTAGATCCGTATGCTGCGCGTGCGCGACGGAAACTACGGACTATTTCTGTCGAAGATCATCGGATTAGAGAACATTCCGTCCCGTTCCACGCTTCGAAGATTTCATGCAAACACCGCTGTTCCTGTAGAGATTGTGTCCCGCAGTTTCTGTAATTCGAGAAGAGCTCGGCCGATGATGAACGATCGTGCATGATGATGGACTGTCTCTTGAGTGTTATCGGGCTCTCTTAAGTTTCTCTTCGTTTGGAAAGACAAGCTGCTGAAATGTCACGAGTCAGGATTATCGATTTAGCGTCTAGCGCTGACAGCGAAACTGCAGAAACGTACAAAAATTCGTTGATGACGGGCGACGCAATGAGCCGAAGCCCTTGACTTGTCGATTTTGTACTTGTTTGTGAGCTAGCCCGTTTGCTTGGCCGAGCGCTAGCTAGCGCCCATGCGTAGGCCTAGTCGTCGGACGTAGGAGGGTCAAAACATCAGAATGTTTCGTCAGAAATGTTGGAACCGTCGCTGGCCGTTGCCGTTAGTGCCGCCCCGAGACCGCAGATTAATCGTTTTGCGCGACTGGCCGTTCGCACAGCCGCCTGCTCGTTCTCCCAGTCGGTCTTGCTTGCACCGAACCAATATCGAGATTTTTCTGATCCCGTTCGGTGCTGACGCTGGCAATTGAATCCGTCTCTCAGTGCACATACTCGCTTTCTGCTCGCTCGTCCAGCAATCCTTTCTTCTAGCGGTCGGTCAGTCAGTCAATCAGCCATCCGTTGGCGAAAGCTCAGCGGTCACTCGTCGTCCGGCATGAATTGCAACAGCGCAATATCGGCCGATGCCGGATGTGTACACGCAGCGGCGGCTCGAGCCACGTTGGCGACATTTGTGCATCAGACAAATTGAGGGATCGTCACAAGCTCCAGTCGATCCAGAGCTCGGTTTGAACCGTGAGATAACAAACCTTGCAAGAAGACCCAACGAACAGCGCGCAAATCGATGAGCAGAGCGGGTACGTTCCGCAACGACTTTGAATTCCGTGGGACGGGAGTTCGCGAGAAAGAATGTTGCGCGCGTTTGTATCTACTTTATCGACTTTGGGACACAATGTTCGCCTCAGCTTTCTCGCAACAGAAGCTCAAAATGCGGCGTGATCTCTTCTAGCCAGCTTCCCACCGAATGAGATTGTTTCTTTCGCAAACTCTCCGATCGTTAGCGTTATTGGCTTCTGAAAGGGAATCATCACGCAACAATGGTCTCGACTGGAAAAGAAAGCTCGCGATGGGACTATTCCACGGAACTTAGAGGAAATATCGATGTGGGGATGATGACCTGCACCTTCTCGATGTGCCTGCGATGTTCCTGGGCAACGCTTGAAGCATCTTCGCTTGCTTTCCTTTTTTCCGGACTCGGGTTGACATCCAATCCTGTGTTCAGTCTCACCGACTGAAATTCGAGCGGCCAGTCTGAAACCTGAAAAGCTCGCCTGGATGCGTTTCTGATCTCTATCGAAAGTGACGCTTGATCTTCTTTATCCGAGAGTCCTTTCCGCGTCTGCCGTTTAACTCTCAGAGTTTTGCGTTACCATCCGGAATAGGTATCTCGCAGAACTATTTTCTTCTCGAAACCAAAGATACTCTCTCGTGACACTTTCGGAGGAACGAAAGCGATTGAGTCAAAGGCGCCGGGCGTTCCGTAGCTGTCAGGACGTATTTTTGTCACAACGGATCGCAGACGATTCGATAGTGAATTCTAAAGACTCCCGCTACACCAGCGAATGGGGGACAATATTGCCGGATTCCGTGACGTGTGCATTGAAGTCGTTGTTGTCCACGACGGCGGCGACGTTGTCGACCTCTAGCAGGCCGCTGCGCGTTATCGATTCAAGAACACTACAGTGAACATCGACACCGAAGACAACGACGACGCAGCGAGGATAACACTTATTTGTATGGACAGGGAAGCCGGGCGGTGCGTCTAAAGACAGCCGCGAAAACCATTGATCATTGATTCGCTTGCGAGCGCGGATCGAAACCTGGTTTGCTTGTCTCAGTCAGTCGGACACAGCGAGCAACTTCAAACAGCCGGCTGTGGAAACGTCAATTCCACGTCTCGCCGCGCACTTATCCTGCACATACACCTATATAATTCCGAGTTGTCGGGTTGTGACACGCGATCGGAAAGCGTACCTACAACTTTCGTCACCAATCCGGCGAGCTGGACCTCTTCCCGAAACTTTCAGCTCCGAGAACGGGAGTCCACGCCGAAGAAAGCAAAGTAAGAAGAACAGAGGACGATGAGTAATAAACGAAGTTGCCGCACAGTGCCACGATGCGAGGAAGTCTGGAAAACTGGAAGCGAGCGAGCGAGCAGGCAGGCAAGGAGAGCGTCTCATGAAAAACCGTCTCGCAGACTTCATTGCGAAAGTTTCGAGAGAAAGAGAGTCTGGCACTCCTCAATTCCGTCGCCAGCTTTTCTCATCAGGCCGAGAAGAGTCCAAACAAAGACTTCGTTTATATTTCACGTCTCGCTTTTTTCCTCCTCACGAACTTCTGTTCGTTTCCACTTTTTCGCCTCTGAGGGCGTCCTCTTGTTAAGCTTGGAGCTCAAAAGCAGACTCCCGTAGCACATTGTCGCAGCGAAAGTTCTCCACTACCGAGGCCCTTCACTTCGCCCATCCTAGATCTACAGAATTCCAGCGGTTCCCGGGACAGGATAATCCGGAGGACGACACAACGAGAGCTCCAAGTCGAGCATGCTCGAGCCCACTCTGGAAATGAAGCAAAGATCGAGTTTGCGCCACGAAGCTTGATCAAATTCGCGACACGAGGTTCGTTAGACGAACTCCGACTCGATCACAAATGAAGTTCGACAAACACGTCGCGTCGTCCTAAGAGCCCGATGGGCTGCTCCCAAAAGACGGACACGATGACTCGTCCAACCGCAGCGCTTGGAAAAAGTCGCACGTTAGCGCCATGCCCAAGGCAAACGAAGTTTTCTACTGCGGCTGTTTCCGTTCGTGGCGAGGCTACATACGACAACCGTCCACGAAAACCATCCACTGAAAAGCGCTTGCTACAAAATCCACTGAGCCCTTGGCCACGCGCTGTGGCTGCGTATAACAAGCGCAGTGAACGCGCGAACAAAGACGACTTTGAGAGGGAAAGAGGAGCGAAAAAACCGGAGACGCCCGCTCCTGTGGAAAAGGGGAAAAATCCTCTCTTCCAAGGCAAACTTGCGAAACGGCTACAGCGGCTAGATGCAATTTACAGCGTAATCTAACCCCCGTGTCGTTCTCGTTTTTCCTTTTGGGTCCGGTGTTCTCGTTTCCATCGTTTGCTCTCTCGTCCTTTGAAGGGAACGCCAGCAGGGAATGAGGGAAAAACGCCTCTCGTTCAAGATCCTGCGGGAACCTGCGGTGGTGAAGGCGACTGCGAGCGATCGCATTGTCGGAATTCTCCCTCTCGGAAACGTCGAACCTTCGTTCGCCATCGGGTTCGATGCGCAGGACGAGAAGAACGTGTCCTTGTTCACCTTCTGGCGCTGCTTGACAAGAATGTGTCGCCATCGTCCGATGAGCCGCCCTTATCTCTTCCACATGTGAGTGTCGTTACCCCTCACGCGGTCGGCGATGTCCGCGATTCGCTATCTTCCCTCGAAGGAGAGAAGGAACGTCGATGGCGAGCTCGGTATTCAAAAATTGGGGAAAAGCGAACGTCTCTGGTTTCTCCTCCAATCAGGAAACTTCTGCACGGTTTCCTCGAGATCCCGACGTTATCGTTGTTGCCGTTTTCGGTGACGAGCTTGCAAAGGCCGTTTTTGTTGTTGTCGTCGTTGCTGTTGTGTGTCAGTACCCGGTGGTTGTCTTTATTCTTCTTTCCGCCGTATATGGCACGCGGCGCTACTGCTTCCCTATCTGACTGCTGGCTTCTTACGTACGGTGTCGTAATATCCATAAACAAACGCATTCCCGCTGTCTCCCCCGCTGCGCGGATTTCTTTGGGTGTCGCCTCTGACAAACTCTCAGATCGTGAGCCGAACAACGGTCCGAGCGTTCACATGCACAGAGAAGATGTCGGCGACAAGCCCCTCCTGAACTTGCCGCCCCAATGCCTTTGGAAAGGCGTCGAGTAGCACTTTCCAGGACTCTTTCGTCAGGTTGCTGAAACTCTGCTGCTCATGGATTTGATGAAATTCGACTCCTCAGTCATCCTGGAGCTGGAGGTCGTCCTCGATTTCAACAGCGATTAAAAACTGAAGTACTCCACCAGTCCGAAGTTCCCGAGGTTGGCTTTCTTCAAAACGGCGCTTCAAGGTCGAGTTTTATTCTCGACGTCACGAGCTTCCATTGCTCGTCATCGGACGTCAACTCTTGGGCTCGTCTCGCTGTCCCTGCTTAGCCTTGACAGCGCTTCCCGACTGGGTTGTTCAAAACGTTCTTAAGTTGTCGCCGTGGGAGAGCTCACCCACAAAAACGGGAGACGATGAAAGGGTTGAACTTTTGAAGTCCCGGAACGCAAATCGCACCGACCTGCTCAGGGTTTGGATCGTTTGAAAGCATTCGTTCTCTTGTAAACTGCCATGGGAAGTCGAGAACGGGTGCTTGTAAGGAGAGTCAGGGTTGAGTGAAGGGAACGAGCAGACTCAGTGATTACAGTTTGCTAAACGTGTGACAATCAACTGTTCTCCTCGTTGTCGTAAGCGCACTTGGGGAGCTGTTCGGCCGTCGCATTCTCCCCCATTTCCTATTCTGCTGAGCTCGACACATATGTAGTACTTCCACCGATTTCGTTCCGTCAGGACTCTTCATAACGTCAGAGCGAAGAACTTTTGAGTTGCCTCGGCAAATTCCCTCGAACGACGCAGCAGGTCCTTCATTCCAACTTTGCGGCATTGTTTCCTGTGGACTATGTCACTCCTGTCGGTGCCGTTGTTGTTTCCCACGCCGTTCTCGTTGTCGGTGGTGTTGTTGCTGATGTTTTGTTCACTAGAACCCCGGCCAAAGTCGTCGACGTCAACTCCGCAGAGCCGGTCGCGAGGATCCTCTTGTTTCCCTTCGCATCCGATATGAAAACGGAGTGCAGTCCCCGATCCCGAGGCTGCTGATGAAGCCGAGATTATTCTCGTTTCTCTCGTTGCTCGTTGCCGCTCTTGCTCCCCCGTTGATCCGCGCCAGGCCTCCGTCGTCAAGGAGTCTTACGTTCTCCTTGCGATCATGCCGAAGCCGCGTTATTGTCCTTGTGGGGTCGACTCCTGAGTTTTATTTCAGCTTTTTGTACGAACAGCAATCGAACAGAAGAACAGACGATGCCAACAACAATAGCAACGACAATAAAAAGCGAGCTTCCCGCGTTCTCTAGCGCTGCAACGTCCCTATCGAGGAGCGAATCTGTGGACGGGCCCGCGGCGCTCTTCTGTTTCCTGCTTTGTGGACGCTCCAACTCCGATGACCACTTGATATTTTCCCTCCTATTTGCACAAGACGAGAGAGAGAGGGAAATGCGTGACCTTGCGGGGAGAAGAACTTGCCTTTTTGGAGTGGGAACTCTCATCGTTCATGTACTAGATGCGTGTCGATGTTTCTCTCTCGAACCTCCCTGAACCCGAACCCGTATTCTTCTCCAAACTTTTGATGCTTTGGGAGCGAAGCGGGTTGCAGTTCTGGCGTTTTGTTTCACTACGAATCAGTCTCCCCGATGACGAGAAGCGATGACACGCAATGAAATATCGACACATTCAGAATCGACAGGTTCCTCCGAGGAACGTTATTTACGTTTCCCTCCGCCTGTTCGTCCGACTTCCTCCGTCCGCGTTCGAGTTGACTAACAGCAGTTTCGTTCTTTCTTCCGCAGGTTTCCCGAGTCCAGCTTCGGCTGCGGCAATGTGGCGAACGCCCATTGCTACGGCGTTGCCCTTCGGTACGTTCCCGCCCCTGTTGGCGTCTCCGGCTCCGTGTGCTCAGCTACTGGCGGCGCAAGTCGCCGCGGCGGCTGCTGCTGCGCCTCCCGTCTTCAGAAGGAATACTCTACCGAGTCAAGCCGGCAACAGATTCCGCGCTGAAAGGTCAGTTAAGGCGTCGATCAATCTTTTCGGCTCAATTCAGGACAGCGTGATGGGTTTTTAGCTCTTTTGAGTGAGGAGTCCAGAGCTGTTCCCGGTCTTCTGCATAGTTTTACGAAGAACTTGCGCTTAAGCTGAGCCCGAACACAGCCTCGCAGGTAGAGAGTTCCCGGCGTCTTGAGAGTGACTTGCAAGGAGTAACTCCGACCGACTCCTTCGGAGCGAGCAACTCCTCTGCAGTGACTCCTTCGGTGTAACTCCGTCGGAGCAGCTCCGAGTCGAAACATAGTCTGAGTGAGTAGATGTTGCAAAACGTCGTTCGTCGATGGGAGGTTCACTCCCAAGAGTCGCTCGTAAGCGGTCGGTATAGTGTTCTTTCTAGTGCTGCTGATATCAGCGCTTGCGTGCCTCTGTTCATGTTCCTCCGGTGAGCGGCGTTCTCCTCCCCCCGTTGCTGTGAAAGCATCAACGAGAGTCTACTTGAGGTTGGCGCCGGTGAGTCCGTAGGGAGCTCTCAGGACCTCTTTCCAATGGCGACGGCCGCCGCTGGTGCTGATATGTCATATATCGTGAAGAGCTCTTCACTAGGCGAAGTACGATCACAATTCACTTGATCATGCGAAATTCCAACGCTCCGCTTGCTCTTACGGCCAGGTCGTTTGCGATAGTTCAGACGGCGGAATGACAGGAGGAACTGAGATAGATTTATTCGGCAACGTATTTGCTGCTGGAGTCGCACTTCGGGACCATCTATCACGCAATGGTCGTTCGGCAGACTCCGGTCTGCGTCGCGGGCGGCGGAGGCTCTCAAGAAAGCCTCCAATGTTTCATTTTCGTGGGAAAAACTGCGAGAATCCGCCGAATCTCACGTCGAGTAACCTCTCCGTCTGCTCACAGTTTCGGCAAGACAAGACGTAAGGAATACAGTGAGGCGTTGGCGTCCACAGCCGCCAGTGTTTTGTTTGACAATTAGTCTACCGGAATTCTATTCAGTCGCACTTCGCTTCGCTGCTCCGACTGTTCGGTACCCCCGCTGCAGTCCGCGTCCCGATCCGAGGTCCAACAACAGGCTTAAGCAGGAAGAAGGAATACGCTCGAAGCAGTATACAGAGCTGGGAAGTACACGGACGCTTGTTCACCTTGGGCAGACGAGCCGACGATTGCGACGGATGAGATCTACTCAGCCTCCGCGAATTGGCGGGATCCGCTCCCCGATCCTGTATTCATCGAGTCACTCGGAATCTTGATTGCGTGTTCTCTGGCTCAAAAACCGGAATAATTGATCTGGAAACATCGTAATCTGAGCCAGACATGGTTCCAAATTACTCGAATGAATCACAGAGCATCAAAGAAACCTGGTTTTCGAGTCCTTTGAGCGTCGCTCGTAAGCAACACGGACGAGACCACTCGATTGATGAATTCAGTTCCTGCCTCGACCAACCAAGACTCTAAGCGTAACGATCATGAATCATTATCGGACATGCTCCCGATTACCTGGAATATTAGGACGGTTTGTGTCAAGGCTCCGAACTCTGGACGCAGTTCTGATGGCTTCCAATTGGCGGAACAGGCGACTCGTTCCGTTATCCGGATAGAGGAGACGATGGAGACTGCTGTCAGAACGGTGCGGGTTGAGACTTCGTTTCCTCTCCCAACCCACAGCTCACAGAGGGCGTACTCGAACGGTTCAATCGGAGCTCTAGAAAAGAGGAATCCGCCAGCCGCTCCAAGGGATCAGAGCGACATTGATATGTCGATTGTTGTGTGGTTGAAATTTCCATATGACAATACGACTCGGCTGCCGTCTATTGCCTCTCAAAATCCCTTCCTGGGACGAAGTGTAGCGGGCTGACGTTGATTCCATCGTTTCTCAAAACCCGATTGATCTGATCGGCAAACGCGCAGCTGCTTGCCCTCGACATTTCGTCAGATAAGTTACACAAGCGGGGACAAAACTCCCGGGGAACATTTGGACCCGCAGCCCATTCCCTCCGTCGCTTACTTTACCGCGCAAAGTGCATATGCTCGAATTTTCGGTGAGAGGCTGAGAATCTGACTGAGAGACGTCGTATGCGGCGAGGGGACGTAAAACGTATTGGAGTATTGAAGCTTTCCTCTCTTTCGACCAGCCTGCTCCGTCGTCATCATTATTATTCGCCTTTCCGTGCACGGAACGTTCTCCGCGCTCTTCCACTCGCTTGCTCTGCTGGTTGGCTTCAGAGGACAAGCTTTCATTCCACGCAGCCAGCCAGCGGGACCAAGAACGGATTTGAAATAACTGAGAAATGTTTCCCGAAAGTCTTCGAGCTTCTGCGGCTGCTCCTAAATAATCGTTAACTCTCGAATCGGGTGGAGCGGGAACAGCGCCGATAGGTCGGCCTCTACGAAGTCGGCGACAACGTGATGACTCGAACTCGGAAGACGAATCCCTGTTTAGATGGAAAGTGTCTGAGTGAGGCTATTCAGCGCAGCCTTCTTCGCTCTTCTGTTGAAGTTTCGCTCCGGATTGGTTCCTTGAGATCCTTCCTTCTTGCTTTCGGATATTTTTGGCTGCTTCGTTCGGTGCAATTTGTTCTCGCTTCCCGCCTCAGTCAGCGGTTGTCATTTCGACCTCGGCTCAAAGCCTTCCCGAGTGCTCCCTCTGGACCGCTCGTCGTCGAGCTTCAGGTCGTCTTCGCCGAGAAAACTATTTGGCCGAGGAAGGCTGTTTGGCAGAGTTCATTGGGAGAGTTGTTTGCTCGCACCCAATCGCTTTCGCGACCGTGGACAAGTGTTTATTGGTTTAGCTCGTTTCGGGAGCACAGAGTCGCGCCGCTGCTCCACCGATAGCTAGCGATGCTTGCATTCAAAATTGAGTGCTTCAAGTTCTTCCGCTCCGCAGCCCTACTCGATGATTTATTAATCTTCTTCTCCGTCAGCAGCCAGCGCTCCGGTTCTTCCTCTCTGATCAAAGTTTCCAAGATTTCTTCGATCATCTGTTTCTTACACCTCAACGAAAGCCCTACATAGTCGATCAGAGGATTGATTGAGTCTTCTCCCGGGTTCACGTCAAAAGTGACGTATTCATGAAGTGCGGACGCTAAGGGTTTTTTCCATTCTCGTTCTTCCTGCAGATGGACTCCGTATTCAACATCGTCCCCGAAAAGTGCTAAACCAGCAACTCCATCTCCTGGCACATCGGCGACACCTCCTCAAGAACCTCTTGAGGCTTCAGTTGTCGACACCGAAGATCTCTTCGCAGATCCCGCGACTCAACTTGAACCTTCAAAACCACCTACGCCTTCTGATCCTCAGGCTTCAACTGTCGTCAACGGTAAGTCCGAAACCGCGCGGCGTCTCGCGTTCCGCGGGAAAATCTTTCCTTCATCCAGGTGGTGTCGTTGGAATTCGTAGTTGTGGTCGAGCGCGTCCGGATTTAAGAAATGCACCGGAGGATGGACGGATTGACTCATGGTAGATAGTTTCGCGTACTCAACAACTGGAATTTCCCTCGATCGATCGATCGATAGATGTGCCAAAGTTGGATTGATTGATGATCGATCGCAGGCTTGGTAGAGAGCGACAACCAACAACTTCAGGCGAGACGTAGACGATATCGGAGCTCTCTGAAAGGAAGCGGGGAAGAACAAAAGTTTGGTGCGAGCTCCCGCTGCGACACTCGATGAGGCAAACAACATCTTGGCTCCATTGTTGATGTTTTTCTCCGGGCAGCTGGCAGCATTCTGTTTCCTTGAGAGCGTTTCGCTCCCGGTGTCGTCGTCGCCACAGCCATCTCCTTTTCGTTCCCCAAAAAAGGCTCCTGCTACCCTAATGCGTGAGCCGAGACACGGTGGAGATAAAACGACCGACTGCATGGGCAGTAATACCGAAGCCAGAATCTCTTCGTTGCCCCAGGGATAACGAATTTGTGGGAGCTCGACGGGATAAGGACTCGGAGCTAATTGAGTGTTCCACAAAAACCGACTGACCGCCAAACAAACTTAACCCTATCTCTCGGGAGCGCCGCCTCGGATTTTAACTCCGAGAGGCGACAGAAGTCCCAAGACGGCCTAATGGCCAGCGACGATGGCTGTGCACGCACCCAAACGCGCACGTCCGTGCAATCTAATTGTTCCGATACCGAATTCAAATGTTCTCAAGATGGGAAGGGATTCTCCGAGTGCTTTCCGCTCTCCGACAGTTCTTCTCTCAGATGAGTATTCTCACATGTTCCGCGCGCTCGCGTGCACGGGTCCGCCGCACGCAAACAGTTAAAGTTCTCTCTATTCTTCTCTACATCCTTCTTCGTTCGGACGATGGTGGTAGTTAGCTCTTCAGGCTGTCAGGTTCGCCTGTTCCTCTGCCTGAAAAGGAAAACGGCATACTGTTGGTAATTTCGTTATGCGCCCTACAAAGCACAGAACCCCACCGCCGCAGTCGGCAATTGAGCCAACGAACCGGGCACCACAACTGCGCTGCTACTGACTGCTACTCGACGTCAACACAAAGCGAGGGAAAGAGCCGATGTCCACTTTAATCAAGCAGACGAGTTCTTCTGGAGAAGAAGATGAATGATGACTGTCATGCCATGTCGAGTGACCAACTTTTGCGGTGACGGATCCGAAAGCCCCTCATCCTGATATAAATAAATAAACGCACGTTAGTGAAGAACCTCGATGAGCGCGAGAAACCATGGACTCCGACTCCGCTCACAAATCTCGCGCAATATCTAAGAGGTGTTCCTTCGAACGAACCGTTCGTTGGGTCTTCAAAGGAAGAAAAGATACCTCGATCCATGAGGAACGCTCCCAACACGTATCTTAGTGAACTACGAACCTTCATTTTCCTGACTTTCAATGGAGACTCTCGAGAAGCAACTCGAGGTCCCGGAGAATAATCCTCCTTTTTTCGATGAGGAAGAGATGGAAGCATCACGCTGTTGAAAAGGATCGGCTGCATGCCTTGCGATACCTGGGCGCTACTCTGTTCATTTTTTCACTGCCTTCTTGTGAACTTCCACAGTTCTTGAATCAATGGAAGAAGGTCTTTTATCGGACAATAAGATCGATTCGCGGTCACCGTTGTGCCCCAGCCGCTTCCTCAATATTCATTCTCAGCCGAATACTTCTCAAACCGATCGCGGTTCTGAGCCTTTGCTCTCCGGACACGGACGAATTCCGCAGAAAAATGAGACAGATCGCTGTCGTGTTTGATTCGCGAAGCCAAGTGAAGTTTAGGAGCACGAGAGGTGCAGAGTAGTCATTTCGGTCGTCGTCAGCACCATCGCGATGGAAAAACTCCCTCCTGCCGTCAGATGTGGCAGTGATCAAATCATGGGAATCTCCTCTCCTGTCGACAGGAGAACATGTTGGGGCTTTTTATCTGTCGTCTCGTCTATCTGACTGGCTACATAGTTGCTGATCCCAGCGTATTTGCGTCTTCCCGAGGCTTCCTGACTCGACGCGTTTCAAATCTATCTCCACTTCAGCGAGGAACGGACTCTTTCGAGCTGAAAGTTCCTTTCTCTGGGAAGGAACCTCGTTGTGTGGAGCGCTCTACTTAGCTGGTCAAGTCTCAACGAAGAAGAACGGCGTCAGAAGCAGCGAGAGTAAAATCGTCAGCCCTCCGGCGTGATGGATTGATCACAAAATGTAAGCGTCTCAATCCGTCTCGCGATGTCTCTCCTGTCAGTCCTCCCTGCGATGCGCACAAAGAAGCAAAAAATCAGAAGACAGGGAGCTCTGAATAAACGTTGAGTTATCACGATTCAAAACTCTGCCCGTTCGTAACACAATCTCCAAAAAGTCTCCTTCGGCATTCTGACCTAGTCCCGTCGAGTTCTCGAAAGACTCCGACTGAGTTGATCTCTGGGCTGCGTCGCCCGTCGAGCATGAAAACTGTGTTTGCAATATCGCAGTCGATGAGCACATCGGACCCGAGAGTTTTCGAGAGAGCGAAGAGCGGCTCTGGCGTGTTCTTAATAGCCACTGGCTCGACGATTTGATTCGGAGGGTCCCGGCCGAAGTTTAGATGTCGGTTTTGCGATTCAAAAGTTCCAGCCGGAAGCAACTAACCCTCTCACTCTAAATGAGCGCAGCGAGCACCAAAAGATGCGCTCGGCGAGTAAAGTTCCCTCAACCAAGGTCTCCCCTAACGACAGTGCGTAGTGGAAGTTACTCTTCGGATGGTGTCCGGTATGATCCTTAGACCGGAATCGATGCGAGCGGTGATTTTCCATGAGGTCCATGAGAAAGAACAACAGGCCCCGCAGGTAGGATCAAGTTGGTTATCGTTTCTGGCTGCTGCAGTGATCCCGCACATTCAGCGGATTACTGGCCTAATGAGCAATCCATCACAAAGCCGGCGTTGGGCCTTTGGCCGTACGCTTGGGTGACCGGTCGCCCGTCCGATCGGAACGTCGTCGTTGTTGTTGTAGCCGGAGTTTGTGGCCTGTGAATGTTGAACAACTGCGAGAGATTCTTACTGCCTCAAACTCACTTTCCGCTTTCCTCCGAGCTCGGGCTCGAGTCCAGTTGCGTGCTTCGGTTTTGTTGCGTTATTCCCAAAGTTGGCCGCTTGGAACACGGCAGAAGGAGGAAGTAGAAGGGTCACTTACCCGGATATAACGTGGCCTGTTCCCTCGTCCTCGGCACCCGAATGAAGACTTTATATTGTTGTGTATTGCCAATAGTCGCCGAATCATTAATTATATGTACAAACAGAACAAAGCTACGGGCGGCCATGACGACGCGAGTTATTGCTTTCGTCTATGCGTCAATGACTTGGATATCGATGCGGAGGATGCGTGTAGTATATCATGTCTGCTTTCGCCTATTTCTATTTCGTATTCTCGACTTTTCCCCGTTGCCTGTCTTTTCCGCATCGTCGCCAACTCTCCCTCGAATTCCGCCTCGAGATGTCAAACGTGAACGCGAATCGTAATGACAACGTCGGTAATAACGTCGAATTCCGCTCGAGAAGTTCCAGGAGCCACTGTCTGTAATGAAATCAGTGTTCCTAATACCAGTTGACAATTTAGAGTCTGACGTTGTTTGGACGTGAACTCAAATCGCGTTCGGTTCCCATCCATTACAGATGCCTCATTGAGTCCGCAGTCCCCTTCGTCGGAGAAAGCTCCACCACCATTAGCCCCGTCACCCTCCGGTGGTGCCCCGTCGCCTCTCAGCGAAGGACAGTCAGCTTCCGGCTCAATCTCAGGTAAACACGTTCGGTGCAGGAATTGTCTTCTGTTCCCCACTTTATGTAATTCTACGCCTCGAAGGAGACCAGCTTTCCATAGAAATCCCAGCCTGGGTTCCGTGCTCCCGAAATTGTCGGTTTCTGCGACGACACGATATGTGGACGGGACTAGCAAACATGGGTTCCGACCTGTCTCTCGGTCAAGATCCCTTCTCCGTCGCCGGATCGAATTATTCTTCTCTTCGGTCGAAGGCTGTGAGCTCTGAGAACACAAACCGGATTCTAGATTTTCTCGTGACGTCCCTCGTGCGCTCTTCCATTTCTTTCTCGATCGGCTTCGCGCGGCTTGGTGCTCGTTTGTCTTTCGGTTTCTCCGTAGTGGCTCCTTCCTCCTCAAGCCATTGTTTTAACGCCCCCTCGGAAATGTTCACGATTCGAGTCCGGACAGGAATCCTTCAATTTCCTCGAATCTGTGGTTATGGTTTTATTGTTTCGTTCTGCATCGATCGAACGGGCGAAAGCGCGCGCGAAAACTCGAAGTTTCCGATGTGGATTGGATCCCACGGCAACGTCACTAACAGGTAGCTGTCAATTCGGTTTTAGGCTCCTGTGGATTAACCGACCCCTGTGCTCGAATACCATCCCTCAGTGACTTGATGCAACCATTGTACTGCAAAGTATGCGACGCCAAGCTCAATGGAAGGCTTCAGGCCTCTGCACATTATGACGGGAAAAGCCACCACCGACGGCTGAGACAGTACCTGGAAAAGGCCGGCCGTGGCACGGATCTTCAAAAGCTCAAAGAACTTCAGCAGCAGAAAAAGGTCAGAGCTCTTGAAACTTTTCATTGGATTCGGTCTCGCGTCGCTCGAAAAAATCCAGTTTCAGGGCGTCATTTTCCTCGATCGCAGTTTGACCTTATCTTCCACATTGGAAACTTCCACGCTTATGAATTGTGTGCCCGCATTTCCGGTCGACCTTTCAAGAGACGCGTACCGAAGTGTTTTTTTCCGTCATTCTGCCTCTTTGTTGTCAAATCATTACTCACTCAAGCCCCTGTTGCATTTTCCGCAGCTGGAGAAAAAGAGTTCGGGCAGTGACAAGTTGGAGGAAAGTTTTTGCAAACTCTGCGACGTGGCCTTCACTTCCGACGTTCAGGCCAAACAACATTACGCCGGCAGAAATCACCAACGAAGGCTCCGAGGGGAGCCGCCTCTTCCCAAAGGATTCTACAATCCCGTCACAGGGAAATGGCAGAGACAGTACGTGATCGTTTCCGTAGGTAGATTAGCTTTCGTGGCCGCTCTCCGCGAAACATCCTTCCGAAATTCTTGTCCAGAGCACAACCATCTTATGTAGGAACGGGGAATGAGATTTTTCTCCTCCGCCCAAGAAACGTTTTCGTCTGAAATTTCCCGGACGGCTGCGTCAACTTTGATATTTTCGAAGCTTCTCCCACCGAGGAACGTTGGATGGGTTTGTGGCGACTCGTCACTTAATCATCGCCCGGTGAAATATGCGATTGTTGAATAAATGGCCCCTTTTCGTTCTCTTTTTGCGAATTCTCTCCCGAACTGTCGGCACAAAGCAAGTGCGTGCTCTCGGTCACTTTTTCGCTCACTCGTCAAATTCAGCCAACAGAATAACTAATGAACAAAACCACCACAATTCCCGCAGACCTCCAACCGGCCTACCGTTGAAAGTGGCAACGAGCACCGCCGGCCTGACTGCAGGACTCGGTCATGTAGCAGCATCATCGGCGTTGTTGGGTGCGACGACGACCCTTTCTGCAGCCCTGTTCCCTCCACCTCTGCAGTACTATTGCGAAGCTTGCAACATTGCAGTGGCCAACCAGCAACAAATGACCGCTCACCTCTCCAGTCCAGTGTAAGTTTTTCACCGCTATTTGAAGACCACGACATTTCCAGGAGAGAAATGAGTCGCGGCACTTCCATCTATTCCCGAGAATAAGTCACAAGGACAGTGTTTGAAAGGGTACAGTTTTTCGCTGTAAATACCAAGATACGTTCATGTTAACGTCGCATAAGCCAAAGCTTGAAAGTAGCTCGTGACGACGGACCGCATTGTTGGATGAGCACGCGAAAAATCATGGTCCCAATGGCTGCACTGGGAAGCACCTGGGAATTCTCCTCGAAGATCCTGTAGAACACATTTTTTGGGAAGGAGATGGCGGTCCCAGCTGGAGAAACCCGAGAGGGAAGAGCTGATCGTACTTTTCCTCCGTATGAGACTCAGACATCAGCAAAATGCAAATTTCCACGGCATCCCGAGTCGGAGACTTACGATCACTAAAAACACGGAGTTTTTGTATTCGAAATGACAACGTCTCGAACGTTCCAAGCGTCCTGGAGAACTTTCTGAGATGCAATTCAGAACCTTTTCTCCGGCAACGGATCCTCCGTTCGAGAACCATTTGAAATCAATGTCACACGAGAGTACCGTCTCCGCCTCACTCTTGATCTAGCGCGAAATTCGTTTCACCTTTGTACCTACCGCCGAGAGTTGGGAACGACCTCAAACCCTGCTCCATGAAGAGTCGCTCATCACTTTGAAGCTTTTGTCTCTTCATTCTTAGGCACAAGGCGCGCATGAACGACGCTGCTCTTCTCGCTCCTCTCTTGGCAGCAGCAGCGGCCGCCTGTCGTCCCCCGACTGCAGATGGAGGCATCATGCTATCGCTCCATCCAGGTGGTCCACACACGCCCTTGATGTTCAACCCGCTCAACCCTCAGTACCTCCATGCCACGATGACGGCAGCTGCTGCGCCGTGCGGCACGCTACCCGAACTATAGAGTCACCAACAAGGTAAGAACAATGCGCTGTTAAAGCGGGCCCTATATTCAGGCTTCCCGGACTAACCCTGTTCTCCTGACCTCAGCTTGATCGTCCCCGTTCTTTGAACAAGTTCACTCCATTGTCCTCAGAAGCTCTCTTGGAGCTCTCTGAACTTTCCTTAGTTTTCTCTCCTATCTCAGAAATCCTCGTTCGATCCACCAGAGTTGATTCTCACTTGATAAGTTTGCTGCCAAGGAATCGTCTAGGAATGATAGCATATGAAGCGCCTTCGACGTCTCTTGTTCCCATAAGCTCCCGATCCCGACACTGAATTCAATTTGTTTTCCCGATTCCTGAATTCCCAATTCCAAACTCCTGCATATTATACCGAATGGAGATGCAGCAAACTGCCGGAGACGGATCCGAGGGTCAATCTAGGGAACACGTCTGTTCGTAACCGATGCCTTCCTCTGCGGGAAGGACGAATGCAAGTGAGAGCGTATTCCCGTGTCCTCCGGAAGGCGGACTGATGATTCTGCAATTTTCTTGTGTCATAAATGGTCGTTGGTTCATGCATCAAATGAACCTAGTCAGCTTTTATTGTCATTTTCGTTCTGACTGCGATCACTTCGGAAATGTTGTCCAGGCGGACGTCTGGGGGTCGAACTCACTCGAGGACCATGAATAAATATTCTTATTCGGCTTCGATCAGTTACCACATTTCTGCGAATGGTACTCGGCGCCCGTGCTTCAATTAGTTCCAGACTGGTGTTCAGGAATTCAAATGATCTCGACTAATTTCCTCGTCGGCTGTCTGGCAGGCTCGTTCATGTTTTGCCGCGAAAGCCATACATGTAGATAGCTCCCAAGGTTTTGCAAAGAATGATTTGACACAACAAACGGAGAACGAACAGAATAGGACATTTGATAATTTTCATCATCAAATCGCTTGGAAGACTGCTCCCAAAAAGGTTGTATCGGTCCTGGGGTGTTGGAGACGATTCTCCGAGATCCTTTCGTGCCGTCCTAGAGCTTGACTCTTGGGTCCAAAGAACAGGATCCATGTAATGTGTTTACATAGTGTTCCGTCGGGAAATTGATATAATCTCGTTCAATGGCCGAAATGAGCTTTAGTGGTAGTAAAGCCGCCCTCGATGTGTCGGGATTTATCGGCTATCGTTGCCGGTCGTTCTCTCATATGGTTTCTTGGTTCCCTTGCAGGGCGGTGACCACGGAATCGTAGTTAGATTCGTCAAGCCAGCGAACAAGGTATTGGAAGCAATCTGCGAGACGATCTGGCGGAAGATCAGGAAAGCCGAGAACCTGATTCAAGAAAGGCTCATTTCAAGAAGCTCATCCCATCCAACGAGATCAAGAAAGCGCTCCGGGAACAAGAGCAACCGAGCGGATTTGAGATGAGGGAAAGAATAGGACACAGAGAAGAACGGAGATGAGAAGAAACATCATTGAACACGTGCCGAGTTCACAACCCCTGGGGCACCCTGGGGAATTCTGCCGAGAGCGGAGTGACTGAACGACAAAAAACCCACCGGCCACCGAAGCTCCAGTCATCAACTTGTACGGCTTGTTGTTCCATTCGGTGTTGTTCACTCGGCCACCGCAAGAAGCGGGCTGCTTGTCGTTGTTGGTTATCTATTATACTGTTCAACACCACTACCGGATCCGTGGAAAGTTTCTTCTGCCGAAATATACAATGACATTGATATACTTGCCTCGACATGAGAGGCTAAGTCCAGCGACATCCGCCTACGTGTGAGGAGGCTAATTCTTAGAATCGAGTGACCCTCCTGAAATTCTAGCGGCCAACCTAACGAGCTACCTTGGAGCTGCAGGGCCCCGAGGCTACCGGGCCGAGTTATGACCGGAAGAAGTCAACGCTTGATTGTGTTCCAGATCAGAGCCGACAGCAGAAAGAAACTAGTGACTACACGAGAAAACGGAACCGTTTAGGTAAACACGGACAGAGAACGTGCAATTTTCAACGTTTCGAACAAATTGAGAACAAACTGTCTTTCGGAACCGCCCACTGATACTGGTAGAGTGGGCGCCTGCTTCAATCCTTCTCTTCCTTGACACACATCTTTAGGTCCCACTGCGTTTCGTCGTTCTATACCATACCTGTTAGTTGTTTTCATCACGTGTAGTTTGTTTCGAACTTTCGAGCTTTACGTATCGGATCTTTCGTCGCAACGTTGCCTCCGCCGCTATTGGCGAGGTGCGACGTTTGCGGACTCCGGAATCCGGACCATGGCCTATGCGTCCTGATATTCGGAGCTGGTTGAAGGGTCGAATCCCAAGGTTGGAGTCTGTGCCAGGAATTGGCTCGACCTCGTCGAGGAACAGAAGAACAAAGACTCTTATGATGAGATTGTTTTTTCGAAAAATTCGAGATCGGCCTAGAATTCTTCTCGCAGCCTCCGGGTTTGCGCTCCCTGTTGTTCCTTGTTACCATGGGCTGAGTGTTCCGATGATGTCGAATCCTCAGAGTCTGGTTCCCCCTTGTTTGTGATACAGTGAAAGCTGTGAACCCAAGTTGGAGTTAGCTTGAGCGATATTTGATCGATGAATGAATTGATGTTTGAATGCATGGATGGACGGCCGAACGAACTTCCCCAGTGACCCTCTTTCCTTCTTCTCTGTTAAACTCCGTAGCGTCTGTTGATTTTTATACTGTGATAGACCCTCGTCGCCATGTTCATTCAGGAGGATTACCCTCCTCGGCTCCTTGAGCTACTCGGACGCAAACCACAGCGAACGGCGACTTCACCGGTAATTACTTACGACTTACTTGTTAGAGGCCAAGGCCCACCAACATTATTGACGAACTCCCTCGTCGGATCGTTTGAGGATTGATTCTGAGCGTCAAATCAAAAGTAAAACTTCTCAGAATCATTGTCATACTGTGGCGAGACGAGCAGGCCAATGTTAGGATAAATCGTTTCACGAGGATCAAACCTACAACTACCGTCGCTACAACTTTATCTATTGAGTCGAGTAAGGTTCGCAGTGTAACTCTCCCGTTCCGTGTTTCAAACCAACCAGAAAGGGTCGGATTACACTTGTAAATGTTTCCCGCAAGTGAGGCGTGAACTATCGAAGAAAGACAGATTGATGTGATCGAGTGAGATCAGAGCTCCTATTGTTCCCTGCGATTTGAACGAACAAATACTTGTTTGCCTCTGTTGAATCCCGTTGCTGCTTAGCCAACCAGTTTTCTATTTGTCGACTATTGACGATGCGCGTGAATGACTGCTGAGCACTTTATAGATTGAATCGATTGATTCATCGATTGATTCATCGATCGATTGATCGATTCAAAACTCAACTCCAAAGCTGCTTTAGAAGCTCAAGCATCGGTTGCGTCGTCGAGGTTTCTCAAGACTTCGCGTCGAAGGGCGACCCGTGATCCGAGCGAGGACTCAAAGAACTAAAGATTTTTCCCAAAGAAAGAGTTCGCGGCTGTCTCAAAACCAATACTAGAATTGTTTATCCCGGATTCCAATTTCTCAATTCCAAAGATTTGATGAACAGCCGGAACAGAGAGAAAGCGAGAGGGAAACGAGGAAACGAGATGGTTTTCGAGTTGGATCGTTTTCAGAGCTCGGTTCGTTCTGCTATCCGATCCCTCTGATGAACCGGCCAGGAGATTGTGGAGGATTATTAGAGCACAGCTGCCGGGACGGGGAAACCTGCCCCACACTGTTCCGAGAGTTCACCTTAAGCGGGCTGATGAACCCACTGCGAAGGCGGTTCGTGCTCAGAGCTCAGAACCGACGAAGTCCTAACAGGTTTTCCGTGAGCTCTATTTTCCAACGGCGATTCCCTCTGGTTCACATTAGGCCGTTTTTCTGGATGGACCGAACAAAAATTCAGTCGACGACGAACGAGCATCACTGTTTTGTGTCCTAGAACAAATATTACCCTTGTGGCAATCTCAATGTGACGCACCGGGATATGAATCAAATGTTATGACGACCTCACTTTTCATTACGAACCCTTGCTCGTTTCATTCGCTGAATGATCTGTAAAGTGTTTGACAGAGGTTGATCGGAGTGTAACCAGAGATTATTACTGCCGGGTCGCTTACAGCGAACTCACTTTTTCGAAGATGAGAACTCCTTCGATCGATGACGAGGGTGATTGTCTGCTAGGCTAGAGGACTCGTCTGCATTTGTCGTGCTCGGTGGTTACGATTCCGCTCGGCCCGAGCACCGTTCATAACGTCCACTAGTTAGCTATACGTAATCTAATGTCAGAATCAGACTTGACATCGAGGAGAAGACCCGGTGAACATTAGCATTGCATCGACAAAATGCTCCAGGACCCGGAAAATCACTCAAGAATCAAACCAAAATATCTCTTTTCGCGGACATTCATACGAAGAATTCGAAGTACCTCCGCGAGAATAGTGATTAGAGAGATGACTATAATGATGAAAAGAAACTCAGACGAGAATCGAATCGAATCGATGGGAAGGAACTCGTAATGAAATTCTCACGTTGGAAGTGAACGGAACTCAAGATTTCGGCATGAGAGTCGGCTGTTGAAACTCACCTAATCATAGAATGAATGTCACGACCCAAATACTCGAGTTCCAAGGGTTTAGGGTCACATTCTCCCACCGCGACTGCAGCCGGATCACGAATTCGATTGGAGCTGTAATCAGGCCACAAAGGGCATCGAACGCTTCCGTGAATTTGCAACCCTACTTGATCCGCGTCTGCGAGGAAAATACAAACAAAGTGGTTGTGCATAGATTGATACCTACTAGACATGAACAAAACCAACAAATCTGTACATGATCTAATCGTTCCCACATCATCAAGATGATTTGACGCTGGATTTAACCAATCAAGTCAACTGTGTGAGAGAAGTGCAACGCAGATAGGGAGAGACAGGTAGTCGGAAGAGCTCGTGATCAGCTGAGAATTCTCTTCACGAACTGCTACGGATCGACAAACCTGACGATGAACCTAGCAGAGATCAAATATGGAGGACGATGACTCGAGGGAGAAAGAGATCGATTCGAAATAGAATACTTTCTTGGTTCAAGGCGATCTTAGAAGAGCGATTTCACGGGCAAATAGACTAATCTCCTCCAAATTTCCCGTGTCGACAGGAACAGGAGGTTTTCTTAATCAAAGTGTTTTCCATTCTGTGTTTCCCCTCTTATGACGTGCGCATATATGAATAAAACCCACTGACTCCTTGTTCAATGATGACGAAGAATGAAACTCAGAAAAGTTGTCTTCCTCGCTTCGTCCATCGTGGAAGGCGAGTTCTAACCTCAGAAGAATCGATTTTGATGTATAATTGAGTCTCCGGTTGAAGATAATGTTTTGACGTGTAGGTTTAATATTTACAGAGAGAGTTTTGCGTTTGTTAGTAGGAACCACAACGCAATCAACATCAGAAAATATTTGAGTTCAACGTAGGTCTCAGACTATTGATATTATGTAATGTTTTATTATCAACAAAGATGAAAGCTGATTCTATCAACAAGAAGCATCATTATGTAATGCAAGATATGAACGTTACGGCTACATCACCGGTTGGGACCTTGACCAGAAGGACAACTGGCTGAAATCAACTTCCAATATATGATTGAAAGAGAATGATGATGATCTTCCCATTATTGTACACAGAGAGCCGACCGATGAACATGAAAGTTTGGATGAAGATGATGAACGATGGTTACCTTCAGGGCTGATAAGTTGGAAGCGAAAATAAAGAGAATACTCCCGAATAAAATGAAACTTTGCGCTTTCTCTTAGGAAGAAGAATGCAACGAATCAGTGCTCTCTCTCCCCAATAGCATCGCATAGCTGGTGGAGCATCATATCCTAACCAGGAGAAGCAAGCCGTGAAAAGTGTTCGAGGCGACGGCGCGTTCCTTCTTCATGTCTTCCTCCTCTCGCCGACTGCAAGGAACTTCTCAAACGGCAAAGATCGGAAGGTAGAGAGCGATTTGGTTACTTCCGGTGCCAGAAGGCCTCAAGGGTCTGCTCCCAGGTGTGGCTGCGGCACATCCTGGAACATATAGGGAAAATAAAGACCAATGTCGTAAAAGGAAGCTTACAAAAGTGTGGGTAGGAGCACCTTAGATGTGGATACAGGTCTCGAACGCAGCTAGACGGGGTCGCTAGTTAAGCGAAGAGGATTCCTGAAAGCTTCAATAGAGGCGAATCGTAACGATTCAAATTTTACTTCTCCGTGAGATATGACGAGATATGGATCTGTGTTTATCGAGGGCATTTGGTCAATCGACTATGTCCTTGAGTCCAGAATGAGAGTTTGTCGACATTATTACTTCTTCATCGATGTGTTGAATTATGGATTGTGGAGCCTGCTTTCGTTTTCTTGTGGTAAGGTGACGATTGTGTCTTCGTCGGACTCTAATCGCATGAATAGTAGCCTGCTAATTTTCCGGGATCAGGCTTGTCAATTATAGCCGTCCTGTCTGAAATCTTCTCCACGACTCATCTTACATCTGTAGCGCTTCATTTGAGCTTTTTGCGACACAGTTTGAAATAGGCGCAGTTGCTCCTCCAACCGACGTACTCATCATCTCCCAACAGCTCCATCGAATCTGGTCTCAGGCGCTAAGGAATTCCGGGATCGCTTCTCCGGGGATTCTTTCCCTTGGAACGTTTCGAAGCATGACTTTTCTTCTGTGATCTGGTCCCGCTTGCCTCAATCAGGACCTCTGGAATATCATAGTGAATCACTATTGGTTCTTGTTTCAATTTGCAATTTTGTTCCTTACATGATCGTATCGATTATGATCGATCAAGCTTCACTTCTTCGTACGATTGCGAGTTGCCGTAAGTCGTCCAATAGAAGCCCCGGCTTCTATGATTTCGAACGTCTTCGCCGGAGGGCTTGTATTGAAAGAGGAGTACTATTGAATGAAAACTTCTAGAATTTCAAACTTCTCGATTAGCGGGTTCCTATGAGCAAGAGACTTCCAGGATTATTATTTTTTATAATAGTATGACTTTATTTAAATTTTTAATAACATTGGTACATATCGGTCCACGAGGGCCCTGCCCTGTCCGTGGTAATCATGAGGATAGCATGTCAATCATGCTACTTGAAGGTGTGAAATGTCTCAGATATCCTAGTTTATCTCAGATAAAGGGATTGCATTTGTTTGGATGAAATTCCGGATCTCTCTTTTTTTCAGACTTGGTTTGATCTGTTCGTCTATCTTTTTTATTTCATAGCCGCTTTTTAGACCAACTTTGATCCTTTTTTGTACTTCTGTGTGTATAACATAGGTTTTTTCATTTCTCTTCCGCCAGGGAGCTCAAAACTCCTAGTGAGTTCAATCAGACCACAGATTCCGATCTAGATGAGCGCGGGAACCCAGAGTTTCTAACGCGTGTTTGATTTTGGAAATCCCGATCTCCGGCCGAGCACGCGGGGGGCCTGGTCATTCACTCGTCCAATGACCAATGGGCGCAGTACGAGCCAGATGATTGCGTCATCTTCGGAGGACACACGGCTTCTTCGAAAAGACGTATGAAGTGCCGAATGTTGTATGAAGAACAGTTCCGGACTCACTGACTAGTTCGGGAAGAAGATTTAAACGGGGACCCGACCGGAACATCATTGTGTCACAGAATGCATGGAACGTGAAGAGTGCTAGAGAAGTCAAGATCCCTCTTGCTAGTAGGAAAGATGGGTCAGGGCAAAATATACTTTCCGGTGCAATTCATGAAGCGCGAAATCTCTTCTTTTGTGCAACTGAAATCACAGGAGATTCAAGAACAAAACATTTTTATTAATCCACATACACACTGAAACACACATGAAACTTCGTGGTGTGTTCCGGGATCCGATCAGGATCACAGACAACGTGAACTCTGCTGAAGCACCGCATCGGTGGTCTTCAAGCTTCATCGACAAGGTAGACCATTTCATTTCATGGATAATTTGTTACAATGAGGACGCCTAGTACCAAAAATTTCCTCCAGATTCCGAATTAAGTACGCAAGTTCGAAAAAACTTCATCTGAGACTGTAATCGATGGTGAAACATTCACAAGATCACCGCATCGATGGCATTGTGCACTATGCTGTCGGTTCTGAAAGTCCGGAATAAATAACTGGTTCAGGCAGAGACAGTACTCTTGTGTTCGTTACGACAAGCTGTGGAGTTCATTGATTGGTTTGCGACAGATTTCGGGCCAATTTTACGCTGTTTCCGTGATCGTTTTCGATTCTGTTGTTCCCGACTTGAGGCCCAGCAATGAACGTCGGATCGGGCACCGATGACTGAAAAGTTTTGGGCGCCTACTCGCCACATGGCCCTGCTGACGCACGCGTTTAAGATGGTACCCACGAAGAGCGTCAGTGTTATTGCGAGTAACGTTGCGAAGGTCGATTTCACACTTTGGAATTCAATGACATACGATTCCGTTCTGCTACCGAACATACGGAATCTCACGTATCCCTCTATGAGATTCCTGATTGTGTCATTCAATTTCTTTCTCACAGTGGCTGGGTTCCCCCAGTCTTTTTTCGGCTTAGAATGGATCCAAAATTTTTTCTCAAACTCATCGTTGGGATAGAGAGACGCCTTCAAATGATGGTACTTCAGCAGATTGTGTTCAAGGATCTGATTTGAAATTTTGTAGGCTTCCTCAAACAATACGTGGCCGCCATGACTTAGGCTGAGACAACANCAGCAGATTGTGTTCAAGGATCTGATTTGAAATTTTGTAGGCTTCCTCAAACAATACGTGGCCGCCATGACTTAGGCTGAGACAACATATGGGTTGAGAGTCGGCGGAGCCCGCAATGCGCTCGAACACTAACTGACCGCTGTATTTCATCAGTTGAAGCTCCAAGAGTTCTGGATCATTGCACAGGGTATGATACTGCGCAAGAAAAGCGAGCTGAGTGGTCTTCAACATTTCACTCGTTGCCAACGAAATCCTTGAACATCCCTTGACTAAATTAGCCACAGTTACCGAGCCCTGCGATTTACTGGACTTGTCGCCATCCACCAACCTGATGATGTTGAATTCTTGTTTGGAATTGATCTCGAACCATTCGAAGCGATCTTTCACAGATTCGCAAGAATGCACGGTACAATTGGAGGGGTGAACTCTCTGTTCGTACGGAGAAGAGATCACTTCCCCTTTCAGCAGGCTGATCGGAAACTGGATGAGTAGAGAGACGAGACCACAGGTGAGTAATATAAGAGTTCCCTGACTGGACGAACGGATTAGCGAATCCTCGTTAGCACCACTGAGGAGATGGTAGGAACTCCGCAAGATTGGCGATGCTCGGAGTACAGATCGGAACCGCCGGATTGAGAGGATGCACGGCAGCAACATGAGAGACACGATTGTGAGAGGCAGCTCAAGCTTCATGTATTCCGGCAACCTCGATACCAGTTTGGTGTGCCAGGGCAGCGGAACTGCCAACCGTACGGGCACGTAGCTGAAGGAGTACACGTAAGTGATGCGACTCTGCAAGATAAAATCTCATCTCACGCGTTGTGATTCAGAAAAGATGAATAAATGAATCGGCCTACAAATCGATGTGAATATTTCAGGAAATGCTCACAGGGATGCAACTGTTGAGTGGTATGACATCACCGGAAAATCCATCGGGGGCGTAAATTTCTGAAAATGCCAGGTTGAAATTTGTGGTGCGATTTGATTTTCTTGGAACTGGGTCGAAGACAGTCTTCACGTCGCTGATTTCCAACTCTTTCACCATCAACCCCATAATATTCTTCCCCACCAGGTTGCCTGATCTTTTGACGATCAGGCTCGAATGAAACGTGTCCTCGTCTTGCTTTCTAAGAACAACAAGTGTGCTTCGATAGTGATGAAGGTAGTATTTTAGATCCAGGTTTTTCCTGAGATTGTATCGAATCTTCGTAGGAGGGTTGTAGAACCATTCGTATTTCTTCAGCTCCCGGACCTGGATGAGGATGTGTTTCTCCAAATGGAACTGATCTATGGTCTCAACCATGTGTCCACAATGACTGAAGCCGCAATCCTTGTTGATATCCCACATTTCGCTCATAAGTCGCAGATTTGGCTGGTCGTCACGCTCCCAGGAAATCGAGATCTCCCTGTCGTGATCCTTTAGCGGAAAATATTCGGACGATAAAAACACCTGAGCGTGCGGAAGACCCCAAAGATAATTGAATGATGTTTTGAATTCTTTCGTCGTGTATAGCACGAAAACGAAAGTGAGTTTGCGATTTTCTGAATACTGCGCACAAATCGCTTCACAGATCCTTTGAAGAACTTCGCTTGCATTGCTTGAATGCAGTGGCAGAGGAGCCAGCTTTGTCTCACCGAGAGTCTGCAGCACCAACGAAGCGTAAAAGAGTAGTTTCCACACCATTTTGAGCGGAGTTCAACCTTTTATAGCGGCTTTCCGCGGTTGAAGACAACGAGTATCTCCTCAGCGTCGATCGGTAGTGACAGCAATCGTCTCGACGGAACGTCAAGTTTCTCAGGAGCGAGTCTCATCGAAAGCTTGATTATTTTAGCTGCTGAATTCACAAAACCGAGTCACTTTTGGATCATTCCTCGGGGAGCAATCCACAGTCAGCGCCGACTTACACAAATGCGATTTCACCACCATGTTTCACCATTCGTATGCATTTTTGTCTGTTTCTCGAGTCTTGCTTGATATTCTTCGATGTTCGGGTGTTTTAGGTGTCGAGCACCACCGCACAGCGACTTTGTCAGACATTCATGAAATATTGAAGACGAAGCGAGAATATGTACATACCTGCTGCTTTTTGCGGCGCTTATAAGAGAGCTCTCGAATCTGATCGAAACTTCCCAAAGGAACTGTGACGTCGATTTAGAACGATGCGAGAGCACTCTATTTCCCCCTCAGAGCCCGACGATCTACTTTTTTGTCTACGAACAGTATCAAATCGAATAATGGGATCGCGACGACATAGACCCGAAAAACCTTTGGAACGATTCCCGGTCGCAGCGGAAATTACGGGGAAAGCTCAAGGTATGGAGAAAGTTAAAAATAAATTCCACTGCAACGATCCGAATCGTATCTGATCATTTTTTGAATCTCGTTGACAGTTTTGTTGCGACGAAATTTGAAGTGACGCAATCAGAGCAATGTTGGCAATGTTCCCGCACCCCACACGGAATGAATTGGAAACGGTCTTTTTTTTACTTTTCAATGTTAGTTTATTTCCAATATTCTGGGACCTTAGCGATTACTTCAGATATATAGGAATATTTACACGTTCAGTATGTATAGATCATTCGTGACCCTTTCACGGCATAAGACACCAAGCATACTACCCAGAGTGTTTCCGCAGAGATTAATCATGAGCCGAATCTAGTCTAGTTGAGTTCGCGGAGCGGAAATCCGATATCGTGTAACAGCTTTCCAACCGAATCGACATCCAACATCGGCTCTGCGACGGGAAAGTAACTCTGAAAAATCATGTTTTTTCAAAAAGGCTCAAGTCCACGGCCTCAAACCCATTATTATTCCATGAATCAGTTGGGTTTCGCGGGATCGCTTTCGTCCTCAGGTAGCCCTTGGTTAGCCCTACAACATGCTATCGGAGTCTTGGGGATCCCAACATTATTCGCGGAGTGGCACGTTTTTCTCAAAACAGGGTCCAGTGGACTTATGCCCTTTTGAAACTACACGGTTCATGTATATATATATATGTTAGGCCCTCAAGGGAAATGACGCCCGCCAGTGTCGATGGTATCTGCAGCTATTTCTCTCCGCAGAAGGACTCGGCGGTCATAGTGAACAAACTTCCGTGAACAGACCTCGATCCTTGGTGCCCCACCGAAATCGTAAAGCTCCAAATGGTAACTTCCCGTAAAAGGAGACATACAGTGGCGCTCAATAAAATAGAGCCACCTCCCGAAATCGGTCGTCATTTTCCACCGTCTGTAACTCGGTGAAATTCCAACCGAATCAGGCAAAGAAAAAAGCAAATTGAAGAGAAAAGGATTGAGCTCACGAAGCTGACACCTTTTTTGAGGATATCTCTGGAGATGATGGAGAAATATGGCCGAGAAGTTAGTCTTCTTGTCCATTGCCTCACCTTTTCCCTCTCCTCCTCGTACTTTGTTGGACCATCGGATTTGATTTCTGCGAGCACAATGGGAAAGCTGGCAAAAGAAATCACAGAAATCAAATCCGATGGTCCAACAAAGTACGAGGAGGAGAGGGAAAAGGTGAGGCAATGGACAAGAAGACTGACTTCTCGGCCATATTTCTCCATCATCTCTAGAGATATCCTCAATAACGCTATCAGCATCGCAAACTTCATCGGTCTCTCTACAATTCGCCCTTTTATTTGCCTGATTCGGTTAGAATTCCACCGAGTTACAGACGGTGGAAAATGATGATCGATTTCGGGAGGTAGCTCTATTTTATTGAGCGCCACTGCATACGGATATAAGATTCTCTCGAGGGCATTTGAATAATCGGCAATGTGCATGCGTCCAGAATTAGAGTTCGTTTACATGATGACCCCTACACCGATGTGTCGAATTATGGATTGGGGTCGTGCTTGGGGTGTGATAAGGTGGTGATTGTGTCTTCGTCGGACTCTAATCTTTGTATGACCTGGAAATGGAAATCTTCTCCATGACCCATCTTACATCTGTAGCGCTCGATTTGAGCTTTTTGTGACACACTTGGAAATAGGCGCAGTCGCTCCTTCAACCGACAATCTCATCGTCCCCCAACAGCTCCATCGAAACTGGTCTCAGGCTCTTAAGAGTTCCGGGATCGCTTCTCCGGCAATTCTTTCCCTTGGGGCATTTCGAAGCTTGACGTTTGTTCTCTGCTCTGGTCCCGCTTGCCATGACCAGGACCAAAATTAATCCGCTTCTTGATTCCTCCAGAATATTATGGTAAATCACTATTGGTTTTTGTTTCCATCTGAAATTTTGTTCCTTACTCGGTCGTATCGATTATCGATCAAGCTGAGCTTCATCATAGGATTCCGAGTAGACCTTGCACTGCGTATTACGGTTTACGGTACCGTGCTATGAATACGGTACCGTAAGGGACTACGGTGCCGTACGAGATTACGGCCGTAGTGGCAGTACGGCTTCGGTAAATAATCCGATCCTCAATGGCAGTACGGTCCGCGATGGGATGAGGTCCGTCATGACAGTACGGCGCCGCGATGATAGTACGGCAACACAACGACAGTACGGCACCGTACTGCGAACTCCAAGAGATGATTAGAAGCTACAGATGGCACAGAGAGCTCCGGAACTCTCCGCGAGATCGAATTTCCTACCTCTTCCGAGCGACATTGTCCAGCGGAAAGCTTGGTATCCACATTGCCATTACGATGCCGTACTGCCATTATGGTGTCGTACTGCCGTTACGGACCGTAACAAATTACGGACCGTACTGCACTTGCGGTGCCGTATTGTCACTGCGGACCGTATTTTATCACGGACCATACTTCATCACGGTCCGTACTGTCGTATTACGGTACGGGCCGTATTCTCATCAAGGTGCCGTAAGCCGTAATACGGAGTGCAAGGTCTAATTGCAAGTCGCCGTAAGTCCTCCAGAAGAAGCCCCGGCTTCTATGATTTCAAACGTCCCCGCCGGAGGGCTTGCATTGCAGGAAGACTCCTATTGGGGAAGACTTCCAGAATCTCAAGTGTCTCGACCACCGAGCTCCTATCAGGAGGAGGCTCCGGTGATTTCGGGACGAGTAATCGCGTTGAAACAGGAGACAGTGGAGCAAGCTTCGATCACAGGGATTCGCGATCAAAAAAAAACACGATGATAACCGTGTGACAATGAGCGCTTAATTTATTTTGGTTGGACTCGGCCCTTTCTGACTTCTATGATTTCGAACGCGGTCGATGAATTGTGATCACAATACGAGTGATATCCAGATGTGCCGTCAACGGATGCGGCATCTTCGAGAGCCTTGAACTGTCCTAGATTGTCTGAAACCAAAGTTCGAGGGGGACCGGAGTGCATGAAGACCGTGCGCAAGTAGGCGATCAAGGCTTCCGTGGAATTTTCGGTCCAAGTTGCGTCGATATATTCGCAGAAGCCGTCCACGAGCATCACAAACACCTGGCCCTTCCGCGGCTCTCCGTAGTCAATATGGACCCGCTCCCACGGCGCCAACGCAGCATGCCACGGTTGCAGGGGTACCTTCACCGGACGATAGGCGGTCTCCTTACGAGTTACTCCAGGTCACTGGGCACTCCAAACCTGGCTATTGTGCGATCGCTGAGGCCGCGACCAGGTTGGAAGAGAGCGACGAGGGGATTGTGATCTGTTTGCAGAATAAAACGCCGGTCCCAAACGAATTTCTTCTGGCTTTCTACCGTCGTAGACGCTGACGTCTATGAAGCTTTGAAGCAATTGAAGTGCTTTTAGCTTGTGAGTCTCTCTACAACGAGCTTGCAGTGAGAATTAGCTGAGGACGGGGGGGGTACCCCACCTCACCTTGGGGATGCGGGAATTGGTGGCAACGAAGACGAGGTACTAGGCTGGAGCTCTATGCGCAAAGGTGCAAAGAAGGTTCTGAATAAACGTATGTTTGGAAATTGAAGGAGCGCCCAATCAAATATTCCGTAATGGAGGCGGAAACTTTGAGCAGACTATTTCCCATGAATTTTCCGTCAGTCCCGTCCCTTATAGCAAACAATTTTATCCGCTTTCTGGGACCAAAAACCTCCAATTTACGAATGAAGTGGTCAAATTCGTAAAAACCTCATCTGACTGTAATCGATGGTGTAACATTCACGAGATAACCGCATAGATGCCATTGTGCACTAAGTCGTCGGTTCTGAAAGCCGGATTACCGCCTTAGAGAGGCATGTGTACCGGCAGACGGGTCATTTGGACCAATTTTTTGAGTTTTCTCGTTCTTATTTGTTGAGGACTCGTAGGAAGCCGTTGAAACTATTGGAATGTCCTTGACCCTACACCTATCCGACCTCTAAACAAGGAAATCGCTCGGATACTTTCCCCTCCGGCAACGCGAAAACACTGTTCCGGATCATTCGCGTATTTTAAGTGAAATTGGCTAAACTGGATGGATCAAAGGAAGGAACAGAATCATTTCTAGTCGATCGTGCAGTTTGTTCTTCAAAACTCGGGAAATCGATAAAGTTAGCTGCGAATCATGATCTCTAGGATGGAAGCTTCTGAACGTCAATTGTCCTCGTCGTCCATGGACTGAGTTCCATTCGATACAGATATTCATTCGCCCTGATGCAACCACCCGGGACCCACCACTTCCAACTTTTGCGACAAACTATTTCAAGTTTACTGGGATTCTAAAAATTACAAGTTCTCACGAAATATTTTAAGGAAAAAACTTACAGGTGT